>JAHWFO010013886.1:679150-738750 GCA_023313115.1 Rhysida immarginata
AGAAATTCGGAAATCGTGTCATTTCAAACAGGTTTCCAGATCGATTCGGGGGTGGCTTTCGTTGGCCCCCTACGAGTCCTGACCTAAACCCATGTGATTTTTATCTCTGGGGTTCCTTAAAGACAGTGTGTTCATTAGAGCACCAAGAACCCTAGACCAGCTGCGACAAAGAATCGTCGACTGCTGCACCCTTATGGATGCAGAAATCCTGGATAGACTTATGAACAACTTCACCATTCAGCTGCGAGCAGTTCAAAACGTTTGTGGTGGGCACATTGAGCATATCATCAAGCCTTTTCCACGGGAATAAAAACTCCGAACTGCCTAAAATATCATACTGAAATGCTAAGTTTGTAAACATTAATGGGTCAATAAATCATAGTACTGAAATGGTCAGAAATTGACTGAATCACCCTGTATTTTGTGATAAAATTAGCTCTGAGAGTTTGTTGTGAGTGACAAGTTAAGTTTTCTATATTTGGAGTACTAGGTAACCACAAAAGTTCTTGCTGTTTTTAATTCCGGAAAACAATGATGTACACAAAAAGTAGCGTATCGCTAATCCCCAAAGTAATCCCCATTGGCATCTAGCACCTTCTGCCAACGTGTCTCCAGTTGATCAATTCCCTGGCTGTAAAACTTGCCTGTCTTGGAGACTCAAAGAAGTCCGCGAATACCTTTCGCAGATCTGTATAATTGGTGTAGGATTTTCCACGAAGATGGTTGTCCAGAGAATGGAAAAGGTGATAATCCATTGGAGCAGGATCCGGTGAGTAAGGTGAATGACACAATGTTTCCCAGCCAAGTCGCTCTATGGTTTCCCTGGCCACCTGCGCCACATGTGGCCAGGCATTGTCATGAAGGAAGAGTACCCCTTTGCGATTCACCAATGCTGGCTCCTTCTGCTGCAATGCCTGTTGCACACGTTCCAACTGCTAGGTGTACAGGTCCCAGTGATGGTTTGGCCAGTTGATAGCAGCTTGTAGTGAACCATTTGGCATCTAGTACACCAGACACACTAGACTACGGGTTCATCAGAAATGGCAAATTCTCCCGACCTGAATTTCTGGAACCAATGCCTTGCGGTGCTTTCATTCACAGCATCATCTCCAAACGCAAGACACATTCGGCGACTTGATGCTGCTGCTGACAAGCCCACCTTGAACTCATAAAGCAAACAACATCTAACCATCTCCTTCGATACCTTCATTTGTCTTCACTTCTGATGTGGTTGATGTGAATGCCCAACAGCACTGTATTGATGTGAAATTTTGGACCAAACTGTACATCATTTGCATACCTTCTATCACTTCCTTTTATGGTTATACCTTCTATCACTTCTATCACTTGGCAAGAACTTTTGTGGTTATCTAGTACTTTTTCAGCCTGAATTAAACCTGTTGCCACATAGTTTATAAATATAACACTCCGCGGGTTATTGTTGCTAAAATACGATATATATACACACTTTTGGATCACCCGGTATAACGCAAATTAGGAATTACATAAATCTTATTATATATGTAAAAATTTGTGATTCATATAATAATATTATAAACTATTATTTTTATTAGTTTTTATTACAGTTTTTAATATTGAGAAATAATATATATGATAATGAATGATTATTATGATGAACAAGATTATGTAAAAAGGGTTTTATCAAACCAAGCTTTTATAATGCTTTATTTAGTGGCAACAATAAAGCTTAATTTTGCAACAATAAACAATAGATACATTTACCTCTCGCCATAACGAAATGTCCAATTGTTACAACAATCAATTCGTAGTAATGAGTTAGTACCATTAGAACACGAACCAATGAACCGATTTGAAATTTTTTTTCTTTATCATAAATTGTCATCGATTCTGCATAAGTGTGTCAAATTGCAGCTCCCTAGTTTGTCGGAAAGTTGGTTTAATATTGATTACAAGATTTGACCTAAACAAACTAACACAGCAAAGTTATAAAAAGCTTTTAATAAATAATCTTTCTAAATGATGATAATAATAACAGTAATAATTATAATAAATTTTATAATTATAATAATAAAATATTGGTTGCCAGCAATATATTTATTTATTTCATATTGTTTTACAAAGCAATTCACATCTAAATTGCTTTATATTCGTAATACTATACTCATAGTATAGCACAGTGGTGGGAAAATTTTTTTTAAGAGCGGGCCAAAAAACAAAATAAAAAAAATTTTGCGGGCCATTTGATTTATTCAAAAACTTAAAAACAGTATGAGTATACAAATCTTACAATATGATTAGCGAGGGATGGTGGTTAAATAATGGCGACGAAAAGTGAGGACAAGTTTTAGTTAATTTTTTAAAAGTGTTGTCACATAGGTTTATCTTAAAAATGTTTAAAAGGAAAAATACATTTTTTTTTATTTAGTATTGCAAAATGTGCAGAGCGGACCGGATGGAATCTTCAGGCTGGCCAGAATTGGTATAGCTCATAGTGTCTTCCATGCAGAGAATAAACAGAGCCAAGTTTAGAAATTTCCATAATTATGCACTGAAATGTAAGAAAACAGATATGATTTTGCGGATTTCAAAATTCATTCTATCAACATAATAAATTCAAAATATAGAGCATGTATGTCTTTGTCTGTTGCTTGCTTGATCGGCCATGGAAATCAATAGAGCACTATAAAAAGAACGTATGGACAATCATTGTTGCAGACGGCCATTTTGATTCCTATTTCATTCCCATTTTTTTTGATGATTGTTTCTTGTTTTGCAATAAATTCCAACTTCCAGATTGAACACTTGACAAAAGTTAAGTTAGAGAGCGACGTGCCTCTGAAATTTGAATTTGCTTCTAAACACGACCAATCATCATATGAAATAGGAATCAAAATGGCTGCCTGCAACAATGAATTATCCATACTTTCTTTATACAGTGCTTTAGAATTCAATTTAATGCTCCCTTTTTTGAAAAAAACATGAACTAAGAGATTACAGTCATTAGTTTTAAGACAATAAATTTTTGTAGTGGACAGTATGCAATAAAGGGTTAAAAACAACGTTATGAGGACTTTTTCCAGTAAATATTGTTTTTAAAGCACCATTTTATAATTTAATCCAATATTTAAATTATCGTTTAGCTATAATATGAGTTCATATATTCACGTAATGTTGGGCATTTCTTTGCAAAATTCGGTTTTTAGAATCAATTTTTTAAAAAATTATTTGTCAAACTTACCATGCGAAAAATTGCTTTTTATTTCGTCTATTACATAGTAATTAATTACATAGTAATGGAAAAATTAACAGAAAAATGCCAGTAATGGAAAAAATGATTTAATTTTAATATATTTATATTTGTAGATGCGATTACTAGCTTTATTATTTGCATAGATTATTCAATATCGACAATCATAGCCACATCCAGCCATAGACATATTTTCTGGTTTAATTCTATTTCTCTTCTCAACATCAGTAATCATTTGGCCCATTTTGAAGAACAGACGCTCACAGGGAACTGCTTGGACTAAAAATGAATTTCATGGATTCACTTAATAACAAATTGTATCTACATAAAATTTATTTAATCTATATTAAAATTTACAACTGTAATAAACAAACCTGTTTTCAGCAATATCCACGACCAGTGTTGGTGAATTATTTCTATGTTGGATTTCAGTACTGTGACCGTCACCATGTGTTTGGTTCCTCTTACTCGTAGATGATTCAGCCAAGGTTTTGTGATATCTGCTGAGATGTTTGTGTAAATTTGATGTATTCCCATTTGTTTTTATAATAATCTGGATTGATTGCAAACACTTTCTAGTTTGTTCTTCTTAGTAAAATACTGCCAAACAGAGCTAGTACGTCCACCATGAATTGGAGCCATTTTGTATATGAATTGAATTTTAGAAAAGTGTGATTATAGCATTAATGGTGGCGTATGTGTCAATTATGAAAATCGATTTTAGTGAATCGAAATCGGGAAAAATCGATTCTGTGAACTCGTGATTTATCGATTTAAAAAGTCATTAAAAACATCGCAAAAAATCGATTTTTTTTGGCCCAACACAATATTTTAATGAAGACATGACCTAGGGAGTGAAAGTAGCGCAGCCAAAGACAGTGAAATCGATATCAATATTTTGAAAAGCTGATATCTCAGTCGCTAAACGATACGAAGACCTATAGTCTATATATAGTTTTTACTCAAGATTTTGCCGAGTAAGGAAGATCTCGTTGTTACTTCCAGAATATTAAACGCCATCTTTGATGTAATATTTACCTTCAAAAGCCAGTTTTGCTCTTTGACTTTCCACTTACAAGGGAAAAAGCGATAGGGTTGCGCGGCAGCGGCAACGCTTCGTTCAAAACGGATGTGAAAAAACATGGCGGTAAGGAGAGAAACAAAATCGTTAAAGGCGGTCGCCAAAGAATTGCGGTGTTATTAAGCACAAAAACCTTAATTTTGCTGTACAGTTATTCGTCTCGAAATAATTTATAAGATGAGCTAAGCATCCATGAATACTATTTTTATTTAAAATTATAAAACACCGCGATACATACTCCCTCACCAACGCAACGTATCAGTCGACAGCCTTGTCCTCGTTTCACATGACGTCGCCCCGGAAAATTTACGAAGATTATCGAAACTGTCTCCACATTAATCTGTGGTTGACTGAAACTGCAGACCAGCGAGAAAATATAAAATTCGACCTCTCAGAAAATTTACGACCGAGATATAATTCTGATATGCATCCATTAGAAAGGTTATAATCCAGAAGGATTATCTCCAGGGGCGTGCGGTAGATTTTCTCCGTATGATAAAAATCTATGCAAGACTTCGAAAATGACGCCCCTTATGCTTATGTTTATGTCGCCCACTTATGGTGCCACCTGATGCGACCGCCTCTCTACCTCTCTGCCTTGATGTTTTCTCGTTCTGAGATCTGTATCCCTAAAGAAATAATAATATAATTAAAAAAACATAAAACGAATTATCTTTTATTCCAGAATAAATTGTAAAACAAACCTTAAATTATGTTTTTTTTTTCTTTTTTGTTTATTCACATTCTTTTCTTCCTTTTTATGGTAACATAATTTAACCTAATTCTTCAACTCTGCAAAGAAGCATTGAGCCCTCAACTTATCTAAACTGGTGAAGGGACATGGGGCCAGGCAAATTGAAAAATGATTCCTTACATTTTCACCCTAGAATTTTTTAAATAATTTTTTTTTTTTGACTCTAGAATTTTGCAATATAGACGTCAGTGCTATTACTCAGGCTTCGTATCGTTCTGTCGAGGCTCTTATGAACTGTACACGTTCCCTGGTGAACTGTTTACTCTAACAAATTTATGAGAAAAATATTGAGCATATACAAAATCCATTGTAACCATAGAAATGCTTTTCTTATAAGAGTGTTCATTAAAAAAAAAAAACAACCTCTCTTACTTGATGGTTTCGTCGTTGTTTGTCAAGGAAGTCAGATAAGGAGCTCGTTTGATTTGTTTTTTTTTTTATTTATATAACCGTGGAATTTTTCGTTTGTTTTTCCAATTTCTCTGGAGTTCTGTAGTTCGGATATAAAGTTCCATAGGAAGAAAATGTAAATTGAAATTCAATACCAAAAACGTGCAGTTTTTCGTTTTTCTTTTTATTTCTTACTAAAAATGAAAAACAAAAAGTACTTTTCCAAGTTTCGCATATTTTGGTGGAGGGCCCTTTTTGTGTATGGATCGAGCTTTTCTTCGTTTTATTTCTTCCATTCCTTATCGTTCGGTTGGTTAGAAACCCAGTATCGTTGTTCCATTGTTCTTCTTTAAATCTATTTTGGTGTCTACACGGTTTTCCTTTTAAATTGGATTCTTATTAATATTTTTGCATCCCTAATATGGCAATAACGAAATGTGAAAAGATGTTCTGAATAATTTTCTGTTGAAGCATTCGATATTGAGTATCAGGCAAGAGGATCTCTTTTCATACAAAGGGGACATTACGACCTCGGAATTTTAGTTTAATACGAAACTTCGTATAGTTGTAGTGTACCTTTAGGATATTAATATACTTAAATATTAAGGCACACTATTCAGTCAATTTTGAAAAAAGACTGTTTAAAGTTTAGAGCACCATACCTAAGGGAAAATTTTGCTCCTTGATTGTAAGTGATCCGATAGCTCAGACGGCAGCGTGGTTGCTACTCACAAGTCAAAGTGCGAGGTGGCGAGTTCGAATTCCAGTTGTAACAATTTTTTTTTACCCAAATAATTATTCGATATATTATATTTACAAATTTATTTGTGATAACCAACTTTTTCACAAAATTTTCCTTTACTCAAAATTATTATGCTTATTTTTATTGTTACAAGTGTCTACGGAGTAATAAAGTATTTTCTGCAAAATATTTTGTATAGAATCAACATTTTAAAAGCAATAACTATTTTATTTTATTTTTCGAGTTGGCGGGTTCGAAAGGGAAATTTTTGTGAATGTAAACGAGGTGTGCTTTTCAATGGATTTTCTTAAAACCCCTTGTTCTTGTAAAAAGTCCTCGTTTATTTGTTGTGCGAATTGTCGGTGGTATCTTTTGTTTTCCATGCTTCTATGCCATCATTCCATGTTTCATGTATATCATTTTAATTTAACACTAACATTATTACTTCTGTGTTATATTGATATTTGCATGAAATGAATTTTTTACCCTTTCCATACATAATAGGCTATTTTGCTGAAAATACTTGTTACTTAATCGGCCTCGGTGGCTCAGCGGTTGCGTGATCGAGTACGCGGGTTCGATCCCGGCCGAGGACGACGAGGATTTTTCAGGGGAAATCCTGAGATCACGCACTTCCTTCGGAAGGGAAGTAAAGCCGTTGGTCCCGTGTACTCGTTTGCCGGCTGCACGTTAAAGAACCCTTGCGAGGCAAAATTTGCGGCCCCTATAACGCCGTCCTGAAATGACCATAGCAGTTGAAAAGGACGTTAATACCAAACAAACCAAACCAAACCTTGTGTTACTTATATTACTCCGCAGACACTTGGAACAATAAAAATAAGCATAATAATTTTGAGAAAAGGAAAATTTTGAGAAAAATTTGGTTGTCACAAATAAATTTGTAAATATAATATATTGAATAATTAATTGGGTAAAAAAAAAAAATTGTTACAACTGGAATTCGAACCCGCCACCTCACACTTTGACTTGTGAGTAGCAACCACGCTGCCGTCTGAGCTATCGGATCACTTACAATCAAGGAGGAAAACTTTCCCTTATGTATGGTGCTCGAAACTTTAAACCGTTTTTTTTTCAAAATTGGCTGAATAGTGCGCCTTAATATTTAAGTATATTAACATCCTAAAGGTACACTACAACTACACGAAGTCTCGTATTAAACTAAAATTCCGAGGTCGTAATGTCCCTTGATAGATGGAATAAGGCAACACCGTTATTTGGAAGATCATCTGTGGAATGCTATAAGGTAAACTGTTCCAGTGCAATACCATATTTTGGGAAATTTTATAGGGTGAGTCTTGTCGGATTTCTAGGATGGACAGGCCGAAATATATTCCTCTTTGTTGTACGATTTCTATCTGAATCTTGTAAGCGTTTTTTGATAAAATAAATCAGATGGTTCGTATCTTTAATTGTGCAAATTATTTCCACTAGTTTAGCTCGATACAGGATAATTCGAAAGAAGCTCTGAATATTCTGTCGCAACTTCGCTAGGTTAAGCAATATGAACCGTTTATGTAAAGCCCATTATTGATCAGAGATTATTAAATATGTGGATAAGAATATACAAAAACGAATACATAAAAGGCTCTTTAACCACAACATCAAAATGGAAAAGAAATCCAGATAGAGAATAAATAAACAAAAATTAAATAGAAAAATGAACAAATGAACAAAAGATATTTTATAACAGAAATATTCCACCCTTGCGTTCCGTGCGAAAGCATAAGCACATAGTGATCGGTTCATACCATGGGTGATTTTCTAAAATTCGACGAACCCCACCATCTGTGCACTGGCGCAAAATAATATCACGGTGTCTACTGCCAGGTAAAACCACAGCAACGTCCGAAGTTGTCGGTAAATTTTAGGGTCGACGCCATTAGGTTAAACGTTTGGGGTATTAAGCAATACAAAAGCCAATTCCGAATAATCAGATTCATTACAAGCTACAATACTCAGCGGGGATAATGCAGGATAATTCGTTTTAATACCAAGAATACCGTTACAGGCGACTGATCATTTTGTGAAGTTCGACAATTTTCCGTTCGCCCATGATATGCAATGATACTTAACAAGTCTCAGGGTCAAGCTTTAAACAACATTGATATATACCTAGAGTAGATATTTACTGATATTTAAAGCTCGGCGAAGATGGGCATCTCAGCTAGTAAATTTACCAAGTATAAATATTAGCATTCATATAGATAAAACATTAATTACATCCTTTTGGAGTTAAGTTTGCATCCGAGAATTTTTTTCTGCGCTTACCCATGGTTCGAGAATCCTTTTGAATTAAAAAGTGTGAACGGGGGTCGGGAGATCAGAAATTTTAAAAAACGCTGCCTCAGAACATGTTGAGTTACACGAGCTGCATATGGACGGGCGTTGTCTTTCTAGAACAGTACATCACCCATGTCCTCCAAAAGAGAGGTAATTATGTACGAGGGGTGTTCAAATGAAAAGGTACGAAACGACACTGTGGGTATAATCGAATTCTTTATTCAAATTAATCACCATAGGCCTGAACACAACTTTCCCACTGTTTCGTGAGCCGAAGGATTGTTGTGGCTGTGACAGCAGCCAGTCCTCCACTGTGTCCTTCACTTCGTTGTCCGAGTTGAAGCGCTTCCCATTGAGATGTTTTTATAGCGGACCAAACAGATGGAAGTCACAGGGCAACATATCCGGGCTGTAGGGCGGATGCTCAAGCTCCTCCCACTTGAACTTGTCCAGTACACTTTGTGACCTTGGAGACGTGTGGACGAGCGTTATCGTGGAGCACAATCGCTCCCTCCGTGTGCAGCCCAGGCCGTTTGCTCTTGATGGACTTGTGTAGGCTGCGGAGTGTCTCGCAGTACAATTCGCTGTTCAATGATTTTTCCGTGCTCGAGGAATTCGATGAGGAATTCAATTGGACGGAATCACAACTGCTAGACCTTTGTTACACAATTGTTAGACCTTTTTGTCAAATACCTGTTTTGTATTTACGCCGTAATATTAATTTTATTTATTTGTTCTTTTTTTTATATTGTACCTCTCGTTCTATTTGCTCGATATTGTAGTTCCGTAATGGCTTGAAGTAACTATGTGAACACAATAAATGAATTGAATTGAATTGAATTGAATTGAAATGTTTAATACAGTTTGGCGGTTTACAATACCTCTTTTTTAAACGATGATTTATATAATTTGAGTAGTAATGTTTGTTGTAATCGATTTTAAGTGTTTTACCCCATTTGGAGTGCTATACAATACAATAAACAATAAACAATATTTTTTTCCTGATTTCAAAGAGAAGGAGATCCCAGTCTTAGATGGCATTAAAGGAACGGCCTTCTTTACTGTTTAATGAAAGAAATAGGGTGACTTCAATCTAAATTTACGCGTTACTTGGGTGTTGACAGTATTATTTATCCATTGGGAAATAAAGTGACGGAGAGGATCACACAGAGCCCTGTGTAATTCTTTGATCTTGGTTATTTGTATTAGGCCAAGATAGCGTTAATATAACATTGGCTTTACATATTGAGATAATGGAAGTAAAGCGTGGAACTAAAAGGCCACTCGTAGCATTGAGGTGTATGCAACTTGTATCCTCATCATTAAGAATCGAGGTGCAGAGGACCATAGAATTATTGCATAGTTCAGTTTGGAAATCAGCAAACACGTTATGATTATGCTGATTTCCTTCTTAAACAGGCTCTTTTTTCAGACGTTTGGCAAGGTATAAAAGGTGGCTCAATTGCGTGACAAGATACAGAGTGGCCTAAAACCTACATCTCAAAATTATACATCAATTTCTCACGTCTAGTATTAAGTTTAATTGTTTGAAAATTCTGTGATATTTTCGTGACATCAAGACATTTTGTTTAACGTGGTTTTTGTATCATTTCGCAGATTGAAAAAATGGTCATCATTTAAGTGATCATCCAGAAGAGAACCTGTTGTTCTGAACTTGTTCACTGAGTTGATTGTTGTATGTCTGTCTGAGCCAACTTTGATTCCAAACTTTACTTGAAATGTTCGTCTCACGGGTTTCAGATTTGCGGCTGCCCGAATGTATTCTTCAATGATGTTAACCCCCTTCTTGGTAGATAGGTTTTTCATCCCCCTGTACGTTATAGTGTAATTTGATGCAAACTTAATTTGAATTACCCACTTGAAAGAGTTAAGCGAGAAATTTGACGATTAATTTACAAAACGAAATTCTTACATTAATTAACGATTAATTACGTTAACGAAATTCTTACATATCCCTTTTTATGGTTTATTGGTTTAAAATGTTGATAAGCGTTATGGCACAATGTATGAGTGTGTGTGTGTGTGTGTGTGTGTGTGTGTGTGTCTGTGTGTGTGTCTGTGTTTGTGTGTGTGTGTGTGTGTCATCTGAAAGGCTCTTGAAAATTTTCAATTTGCATGGATGACACTGAGGTCTATTCATGTGGGGACCATTCTACTCTCTTAGCCGTATATCCCTTCGTACATAGACGTACACACACACTTCCCGACCCCTTCTCTTTCTGCGACAAATCCCTCGTAAACCGCAGTGCTTGTCCTCAAATTAAGTTGAACAAGGGGGAAGAACGGCACCGCTTTTACGCACTCCACTAAAACAAAACTGAGACATTTGTCTTCCGGCCGATCCCATTACGGTGGGATTTACAAATGAATTTGTTTACGCGCACGCTCAGTCGGCTCTGTCTCTGTTTGGGTTGCAGGGGAGAGAGAGAAGTGCTACGGTTCGCTTCCCTCTTTTGAAATGGTCCTCTTGCCCTTTTGTTATTTGATTTTTCTTGTTTGTCTTCAGTATTCTTTTCCACTCGTTTATATATTAACCTCTCCTTCATCCTCACCCCCCCCCCCTCATCATCATCATCATCATCATCATCATCGTCGTCGTCGTTGTCGTTTTCGTCGTTCGCTCCTCCTTTCGATTCGCTTTTCTTTTTTTCCCCCTCCTCTTTCCTTCCCTTGAACGACACAGTCTTAGCCTAAATCTTATTTTGTCTGTGCAGCTCGCTTTGCTTCGTACACGAGCATCGTGTTTGTCGACTTCAGTAGAAGAAATTGGTAGGAAACAAGAAGCGACTTCGCTTGTCGAAGGATATCTAATTTAACGTGACAGCGTCCCACAGTGCTGGATCTGTCCGTCGAAATGACCGAGGATCTATTATCATGATGAGATAGGTACCTGTAATGTAAAAGCTTTTCTTTGGCACTTGTCTCGATCAGTTTTCTTGTGGCTAGTGGAATGATTAAAATAGCTAAATAGCATGCGTCGTGGCAACGTAGTTGCCTGTTTAGAAGAAGATTGTGTTAAATAAAGTCGTTTTGTGTAAAAAAAACTTGTTCGAATAATTTTTTTTTAAACGTAAAGTTTTGGTTCTCCAAAATTTTCCATTATTGATCGTTGTGAGAGTTTTTAGGATATTGCTTTACTATGCATAATTTCAAGATAAGTGCTTTCATTCACTTTACTTATAAGAAGATCGAAAAGTCGCGCACATCAAACTAAAAGTTGTTATTCCGCAAGTCTGTATTATACTTATTAATTGTATCTCCTAACCGAGACTAACCGAAAAAGTACTAATAACGGTCATACGACATCTGCTTTATATTTCGCTCCAAGTCTGTAGAAGCTTATGGTCATTGAGCTTCCGCCTTTTTTCCATTGTTTCAAGAAGATAGGGAATTAAGATTGCGCTATGTGCCGCATCAGTCGCAATGGGACTTGACTGTTCGTTATGGTGGTCCAAAAACCAGCATAATAAGCAAAAATAACTTTTATTTTTTTTTATTGATTTTAAATTATTTATTTATAATTATTTTTTATTTTTATTTTACAAAGTTTAAAGTGCTGTGCAAACAGCCGGAGCCAGAACTACACAAGCACTAAACAGATCCACAAAGAAAACATCAAAATTACAATCATTTAAAAATTTTTTACAAATGTGTAAAGTCGAAAAGAGAGAAACAAAATCAGAAAAAAAATTAAAATATTCTTTTATATTTCGATTCAATTGAAATTTTACTTATTTGTGAAACTCGTTTATCTATGGTTTCGTTAAAAGAAATTTGGGACTATTCATTGTAGAATGCAATTTTTCACACGGCAACAAAATTTGAAGCAAAACACTAAAAAAGAAAGTGCAATCATACGTTAAGATGTCAAGGATTCAATAAATTAACGTATTATTTGCCATTCATATTATTAAATTTTTTATTATTTTAAATACATTTTATATCATAAGTCTTGAACATGTTACTTCATACGTTTTAACAACAAAATCGAAAAAATAAATTATTTTATTTATACAAACAGGGTGTTTAAAAATTTGTTGGACAAACCTCGTGTATACAGTAGATTCTATACATAAATTTATTTATTTAAAAGAGAAAATAATAATATACTGAAGATATACTTCAAACAAATCGTGAATACAAAGAGAAAAGGGAAGGAAAAATTCCGCGACCTGTACTCGAAGCCAACTGAAGTTTATAGGCAACTGCTGTATGTTATTCACATTAAATTTTGGATTCCTGAATAAACCTATTAATTTTATGCTATGTGTTGTCTTCCGAAATGATAAAAATATCATGCCAATAACCAGAACCAGGGCACATGTTGTAATGATACCAATTTATTTCAAAATACAGTATTACTTAGGAACAACGGTTCAGACGGATTTAATAAGCACGATCCATATAAAATTTCGTTATACATAGCAAATGTAAAGAATCGTTATATAATTAGCGGCTATAATAGCACGAATTCGCCGTGACATGAATTCCAGGTCGCAGAATTTTTCCTTCCCTTTTTTCTTTGTATTCAGATATTTATTTATTGTATTCCAGGGTTCTTGTGTCTCGTCCTTCTCTCCTACATTCGTCAATTAAGTAATGTATAAGATACCGTAAGAATGTCTAATAAACATGTGCCTAAATTCGAAGCAGTTTTGAGTAGATAGAGGTTTTTACATTGAAGCAACTTTGTATTAACGCGCCCTGAGATTAAACTGGAAATGCTGTTAATAGTAACACATGTCAACTAAAAATAAACTCAAACTTCGGTCTAAAATTGTAAATTTTTGGTGGTTTGGAACATGTCTGTTAAGAAACTGCGTTTCCATTAGCAACTTCATACACCATGTGCAAATCAGTCATCTCAGCATTTGTTAAACACGCCATTACTACAAATAACTCGACACCACGTGACAAGCGGTACTTTATATGACGTCACCAGCCGCGGCCGATCAAAGTCTAGCCAATTACAACGCTTCAAAAGGATGACGTCGTTCCGTAATTACACTAACAAAATTTCTACGTTAAAGGCACATAATTCTTAAACAACGTATGTTTGGATCCATTTTAATTTTACATTCCTATCTTATATTTCCATATAGAATCTATATACGGAGTTTGGCCAACGAATTTTTAAGCACCCTGTATAGTTGATGCCTAAGATTAAGAGTGAAACATGTAATGCATTCTAGTTAGTTTATCAATTGTTTATTTAAAAATTGGGCAGGGTTCAAGACTGTCATCAAATTCCGGCTCAACTCGGGATTTAGAAACGTAATCTACATTTCAATGGAACTCGATGACCATAAACTTTTGCAGATTCTAGTTTGCTTATTGTTTGATAGACATGCCGCTTTCCCATAAACAACGAGTTTTCATTGTTGAACATTATTTCGCCAGTGGTTCTTATGCAAGTGTTGCAGACGAGATTCGTCGAAAGTGTCCGTATTCTGCAGTTCCTAACAATTCGATGATAACGAAAATAATCAACCGATTTCGGGAATGTGGATCAGTTGCAGAAAGGACGACATCCGGGAGACCGGCCATTTTGACCGACTCTGAACTGACCAACGTGGAGATATTGCATCGTTTCCTTTCAGTAAACCTGAGGATACTATCAGCGCAATGAACTAAAGCAATATTTGGTGGTCCGCAGACTCCTCTGGATCCATACCATGACACCTAGATTCTGGTATATACTGTCGGTCGTATGTTTATAACATAAATAAAGCTTGGTAATTGGGAAACACTGTTCAAAGCAAAAGGAAACCACAGCTCTGTAGTAAATGGGAACCATTGAACTAAAGGATCCAAGCCATCGCAGGAGAAACGGCTCACTATAACGCTGCTACCATCATATTCACCAGGCAATCTCCATATCCTTGTGTGACCGTCATGGGTATGTAGCGAGATTCATCCCTCCACATAACACGCTTCTGTTACTGTATAGTCCAGTTGCGATATCCTTTGCATCACTGGTCCTTGTACGGGGTAGCAACTCTTCCATAATAATCCGTCTGCTTCAGCTCTGGCTAAGCAGTCTCTTATGCTAACGATGATTTCTGATGCTTGTCCAAATTTTATAGTGATTATCATCTATCAAGCCGATTATCCTGGAGAGTCATCTGCAGCAAGCGTAAGTAGGCTTTACACGTGTCTACACGAAGATGTGTTCGTTTCGAGCATGGTAAAGGATTTCCATTCTGCAATTCGCCATCTGTCCCTGTGGATTTCTGGCAATCCCTCTTATCGCAGCTGGTTTGTCCTTCTTGACTCGGGATGAAGCTGACAAAGCGTTGCACAAACGCTCGATTGCTCACATTGCAATTTTATGCCCCTTCTCTAAGATCTCATGTGACTTTAGGCTGTGGACCATCCGTCGTTAAACAAGAGCAAGCTGTTAATAACAAAGCTTTGCGGAAATCAATGGAACAGTAATCATCACAGACTTACCGGAAACGCTCATAAAAGCGGATAGAGAATCTTTCAAAATCTGCTTTCCTAATAAGCACTGTGACGTATATACATATAGATTTAGTCATGGCGTTCACGAGTGAAGTCGAGCTTTCTGACTTCCAGGGTCACCTGACATAACCGCTCATGTGATTTATTTTTTTTCTCATGCTTACTGTTTTGTCGGTTTTCGAAACCACGAAGGGAGTTATGAATCACTGTTTTGGGCGCCATAGAGGCAGGAATCACTGTATGCTAGTGCTCAATAAATTGCATCACAACCTGATAGTCTAGAATTTTTGATTGGTCCATGAAGGACAGATTATATCTAAATCAAGTAAATCGTTGATTAAGGAGTCCATAGTGCTGCTTCTATCGATAAAGTTGGTAGATACTTTGCCTTGATAAAGCCGGGAATAAATGGCGAAACTAGTCGGAAACTCTGTTCTCCATCTTTTGTGTTGCAAAATATCTACCAACTTTATAAATCAAGTAAAGATATAAACAAAATACTTAATTATTGGTAGAAATAAGCTGTTCATGGGGGAAATTTGGAGCTTTATTCTGCAAAGGAGCTGGCACTTGGTACACACAATTTGCCACAAAATTTTCTTAATGGGGAGATAATTTTTGCCTCCCTTACCTAACTTAAATCCTGGATATGCTCATAGATTGGTCTCGCGCAAGGTTCAGGCTTCTTGCAACTTCTAATTTGAGCATGTAAATGAGATGATATCTATTAAAGAGATGGAACCGGAAAATACAGGGAAAACATGAAAACGGCAAAAAACTTCCAGCAACAAGGATAAAACTTCTAAGCCTGGTGTTTTTTGTAGCCGTCTGGGCCGTTGTTTCTTTTTTTTTTAGGGTTAAGCATCTGCCTGCTGGACGACTCTGAAATTAAGTTCCTTGAATATGAATGGTGTGTGAGCGTATTGAATTAAGTTTTGTCCTTGTCGCAGTCGGTGTTATGTAGGCTTGCAGTATCCTGCCAAAATACCTGAGGTTTGCTATTAAGGTATGCCGCAACTGAAGTATTCAAGAAACTACACTGTTAATCTTTCTGCTCTGTTATTTTTCATATCCGTTTCTATAGTTTCATAAGTATTTCTTGGGAAGTAGATCCGCGCTTGCCAAAGAGAGGGAGAGAAGAGGCTTCGTTTGTATTTGCTCGGTGCGGGATTTGTTGAAGAATTTTTTTCTTCTTTTTTATATTTCATTTTGAAAAGGAGTCTTTACCCGTCGGGGTTGATTGTCGATTCCCGTCGAGGGTCTTCATCTCTCCTTCAAAAGGCCCGTTTTCTTCATCAGAAGCCAGAAAATTGCGTTTTCGTATCCTCAGAATATTCAGGAAGAAGAAACGCTTCGGGCCTCCGATCATCAACGCAAACATCTCGGCGGCGGCAAGCCCCAAACCCCGCCCCCTATACCCGATGATGCCACTGGAGACTTTTGTTTTGTTTTCGGATTTTTTCAGTTTTAATTTTTTCCTTACTCCTCCTTCGTCATCCCCGTGTGATCGTTCGAAGCAAACCTTTTTATTTTTATTTTTTTAAATTTATTTCGAATTCAAAAATGTTTATGAATCTTTTCTTATCTTCTTTATTTCATCATCTTTTTTTTAAGAAAAACAAAAAAAAAGAAACTTTTTAAGATATCTAAACCATGAGTGGAAAAAACCCCGAAGGTTTAGAAAAGACGCATAAGTCGGTTATCAATTATGATAACTCCACATTTGTTTGGAGGATAATGCTTTTGTTCTTTTCTCTTTTCTTTTTGAAGTCTAGCAATTTGTTTTGATTAATACTTATTAATTAAATAAGCACGGTGCACTGGCTATAGAAATTGATGAGTAAATTAGGTTTTCAGATCCTGCTCATCCTCTTATTCAGAAATAAGTCTCGATCCTGCTTTATTTTTTCTTTTTCTAACTGTACGTCTACTTTCCTCTTAAGGCGAAGAATTTATTTTCAAGGCAAGAAAGATCATTTGAATCCGATTGAAGGAAAAAAACTGTATTTTTAAATAACAAGTAAATTATTTTTAAAATTATTTACAGCTACTATAGGATGACCAGAATTTCTCTTTTTGATAAAAAAAACTTAATACAAGGTAACAACATCTCTCAACATAGTCACCCTCCAGCCGTACACGGTTACAAAATATTTATCTATTTTTTTGTTTTTTTTTTTTAATTATTTTTTATTTATTTATTTTATTTATTTATTAGTTTTTCTTTTCTTTTCCCTTGGCAAGAGGCTCCCTCTTGTTTCAGTGGCTAATTTGTAACTTTTGCGCATGAATCATTTTGACTTGCTTTTCTTTTACAGTGAGAAATTTACAGCCAATGGGAAATATTCTTAGCATATTGCCCCCCCTCCCCTCAGCCAATATTATATTATTGCAAAAACTCTGATATTTATAATGATATATCGACAGTTTAAAAGATGAATTATTGCTTTTAATTTGAATTGCCCCTACCTTCACCTGAAAATGAAGTGAATAAAAAACAGTGTGAAAAACAATCAAAATTTATTACAATGTATACATAGGACATCCTTTATATGTATACAATATTACAAAAAACATAAGTGAATACGTGATCGACAAAGAAAAAACAATGAAAGAAGATAAAATTAAAATAAAAAGGAAATTTGTATTTTTGTCCGCTTTGAAATTCAAAGTTTGAATGCTTAATTGCCCTTTGAAAATCCGATATATCAGAGGAAAATATCGATCGATATTGGCACCATTAAAATATCGAATGATATCGATATAAGAGATGCAAATATCGCGATAACGATAATATCAAAATACACTGAACAACCAATTTATTAGAGATACCCCTCTAATAGCGTGTTGCGCCTTCTTTAGCGGTGAGAACTGCCTGAATACGTGCTGGCATGGATTCAACAAGGTGCTGAAACAGTTGCGGAGGAATAGCAGCCCAGCTGACATCACAGCGTCCCGTAATTAGTGCAGGTTGAACGGTAGTGTGGGAAGGCGTCGGATGATATTATTGACATTTTGGCCAGCTTTTTGGGATTTTGGACCACTGTGCGACGGTAGGCAAAGGATTTGGCGGGAGCCCCATGAAGCAAAGGATCCAGCATGCCTTATCGAAAAGCTTAAGGCTCTGATGATGGTCTTAAGTATGGAGCTTTTTTTGCTGATATGATCGGCTGCGCTCCACAGATTATCTGAGCATTATTTCCTACTAAGTCCATCCTGCAATGCTGCATCTTTATCCTTCATGGATAACAGTGCTACTTTTTATCTACGATTTTTTCAGTGTTTTATCAAGCAAGGTGGTTTTTATCAGTTACCGTGGCCGCTCCACAGCCCAGATCTCAATTCCTTAAAGAACGTTTGGGATGCGTTGGAACGCCATATCTGACAACAAGATCCTTTTACGTCAAATTTGCGAGAATTAAGGGAAAGTCTAGTGAACCTGGTCGAATAAGTGGTTCTTATTGGTTCTTCACTTTACCGACTCGCATGCATGCTGTAATTTGTACCAACGGGGATTGTATAAAATTTTAAAGAGATGTTTCTAATTTATTAGCGATTTCATCGTTGTTTTTTTTTTTAGTTGGAGTTGCTTAGATTAGGATGTTAAAATGTTTTAAAAATGATCTCCCAACTAGTGATCATCGGGTCTCAAATAAAAAGAAAGAACTTAAAAAAGTAAGGTCACGTTCTGCATGAATCAATCATTTCGTTTCAATATTGATCAAAATGCAATTGGTATCTTTTTATATTTTTTTATACCTCTTTCCGTTTTTTTTTTTTATCCTGTGTCGTCTTTTCCCATTTTCAAAGTGATCGAACCGAATCGATTGCGCTGACAATGTAATTTACTGGCGAACGCTAAACAGGCCAGAAGAGGATTGAATTTCATCGACGTATAGCTGCAAGAGTCCGTGCCATTGGAGTCGATTCCTTTCGAAGGCATTTAGACGGTAAACCAATACGGTAATCGGGATCGATAAGGCCTCTCCTTCCCTTTTTCAAGCGTAATCTTTAGCAATAACGCTTTTCGTTATTAAGCGTTTAATTAATGACTCGTGCGCTCCAGGTTCCTTCCCCAATTAGCTTCGGCGGAACCCATAAGGAACCGAGAAGGGTTGCTTTTTTTTACCGCCTCTTCCCCGACCCCTCTTTTTTTATTTTGTTGGTTTTCCTATTATATTTTCACGTTTTTATTACCACTCCGACAAACTTTTATTTTTTCCTCCTCAAGAGAGCTGCACTGATGTGTGTAACGTTGGAGTAAGCAATTAATAAACTATTAATACCGAAAAAAATTTTTTTTCTATGCAAATGATTTCCTGCTTGAGAGAAGGTGGATTAAAAAAGAGCAAGGTAGTTTGCTATCAATGTTCCTAATTATTTTTTTTCTTTTTAAATTCTTACCAGTTTTTTAAAGGGAATGGTTCGTGCGCGACATATTTCGAATGAGCTTTTCTGCTTTGTGGTTGGAGGGATTAGAATTAAAGAAATGATTCAGAAATAATAGAACTAAAATGGAACGAAAATTAAATCAGGAATGAATAAATGTATGAAATGATTAATTAATTCAAGCAAACAAGATCAAATTGCATGGATGAAGATATAGAAATCTCGATTTTTTTTTTTGTAAAGAGATTCCATTCTCTTTAGGGGTTTCAAATATACTTCGACTTAAGTCGGTAATTGATTCTAAGACATTACAAAGAAGTTCAAAACCGACGTAACTCTAAAAAGGAGGTAGCAAAAAATATTAAAATTTTATTGATTTTTTAAAAATTAAATATTTACTTTTGGCCGCTGTAAATACTACGATGATTGTTCAATAGATACACGTTTAGAGGCTGGGGAAGCAATTTTTATTCAAAGAATTCTCCATAAACATTAATATGTAGAATTAAAATTTTCCTATCTGGTGCACTAATAAATAAAATTAAAATTTTCCCATCTGCTAAAATTCCTGCGGTAAGTGATGAAACATTGCATAACAGCAAACTCTACATTGAATTGAACCGCCGTTCTTTTAGTGACTGTTTTAAGGGCCAAAGACATGGAAGGCGTAAGGCAATTTTCACCTGAAAGTGCAACACGAGCATGTCCTCGAGGGGTCAAATCTTTCATGTATTCCCTTTCTCGTCGAAATTTCTTGCACCGTATGAGAATAACTATGGTCGCCGTATACAGCTTTCATTCTTGTAATATTTCCATTGGCTGATGCCCTTCAGTGGCTAAAAATTGAATAACAGCATGCATATTATCTTGTCTATCATGAACGCCATTTTTCAATTAAATCACAACTCTTAGAAAGAAGCAAACAGGTAATATGTGGATAGAGAACTCATTAGTATTTTAACAATGTGAACAATTGCTTTTCATAGGCCAGGCGATATATCTTCGCAGCTGCGCTCTTATTGAACAATCCTCATACTATATTAATTTATTTTGTATAATGAAGGACATCCTTAACGAATTTCGGTGGGAAGAAATCTTACCCCATCCGGCGTATTCTTCGGACATTGCTCCATCGGACTACCAGTTGTTCCGATCATGCCGGTACTCGCCATCAAAAATGAGGAAGACAAACACATTTGAATCTGACACGCTAAATGAAAAATAAATCACAATTCCATAAATGAAATTTTTAATACAGAGCCACGGATATACATCTCGGATATACTCTCTCCTTCATCAGCGTATTTCCGAAATGTACGTCCGTAGCTGTGTATTAAAAATTTCATTTGTAGAATTGCGGTATCCTTTTTCATTTAGCTTGTTAGTCGATCTGTTCCCTATTTTTGACATTCTATTCTTTGTACTATTTGAATCTGCCGATACGGATTGCAACGCTACCTTTCTGTGTAATTCTGGTCGCATTTTAGTTCGTATCAGGAAGCGGTTGTTTATTGGCTTTTATAATTAATAACTCTTAACTCTTTTACTGAATGCTCTGTACATATATTCACATGTATTTTATATGTTTTTTCACTTCGGTATTTTTTTCAACAAAAGTGAAGTTGAAACGATATAACAGTATTAAATAATAGATTTGTTATTAACTTTTGAAAGTAATGATATAATTACGTACATGTATCTTTACAAAGAAGCAAAAGTTTTATCTAATACATGATAGGAGTGTATTTGTTTATTGCAGAAACTGCTCATAGGAAGTACTAGCATTGACGGAAAGAAAGACGGCGTCTACCTTGGAGGAAGCATGGCGTGTAATACTGGATCATTGTTCAGAGTAGATAGAGGCTAACTAAACCCCCTTCTATGATTTTGCTTACACCCAGATAAAAGGTCCATTAATACCTGAATGAAAACCTTTCTGGAGACCTGATCGGTAGTGAAAGGAAGAGCAGCTGGCGGTAAGCCGTACTACACTAATCTTACCTAATGTAACCTAACTTTATAGACGTGATAAGTGATTGTTAATAATATGTTCGTCTGTCGTTTTAAATAAAGTCGTGTGTGACTATAGAATTTACAAAGGCATGTCCAGATCTTATCATAAGAATGTTGTTTACGGTAATCCCGAGTGTTTCAGCTGACTCACTACGATGGATATTATAATTGAACCCCTTTTAATTGTATATGCAGCGTTATTAAATTAAACTAACCTAACTAATTATTCCTAACCTAAGATTGCCAGTTGCTGCTCTTCATTTTCACTATTGACCCGGATTCCAAAAAGGTTTTCATTCAGGAATTTATCGACCTTTTATCTGGTCCGGCTATTCAAAAGTTGATTTCTTTTGATTGACAAATTTGAAACTTTTAAGCTTATCAACAGGAGAATATATGTAAAGTTATTAAGAGGTTAATAAGGATTTTAATTTTTTCTATTTATTTGTTTTTTATAAGCTATTTTAATTTTATTATAACTATTCCCAACTTTGATGAAGAAATCAACACAACATCTATAAAAAATGAGGTGTGGTCACCACCCGACTTTCTTATACATAAATGTCCTGGTCCAAATACAGAAAAAAATAAAACAGCTGTCTAAAATGGCATACTTCCGACAGAAATTTTGAAAAAGTTTGTGAATAAAAGTTACTTCAAATTAGCCTCTAAACACTTTGGTAGAGATTCCAAATTTTCCTATACCATCTTTAGCCTATATTAGGAAAAAAACAGGATTTTGTCAAGAGTAGAACTGGTACTTCCGGTTGAAATTTGGCAAAATTTTGTTAACAAAAGTTGTTTAATATTAACTTCTAAATACTTTTGTATACCTCACAAATTTTCCTATACCGTCTTATTTCGCCTGAATTAGCCAAAAACTGGATTTTCACAAGAGTAAAACTGGTACTTCGGTTGGAATTTGAAAAATTTTCTTAAACAAAAGTCGTTTAAAATTGAAATTGTAACACTTTTCAATCTTTTCAAAATTTTCATAAACGCAATGGTTAAACGAGATATTTCAAAATTTATATTTTGGCGCTGGAGTAAACTGATACTTCCGGTTCACCGATTCCACTGGAAAACTAATCAGACCTCCCGAGGAAGATTATAATCTTAAGTTTAAAGTTTGGTGTCGATAGCTTTAGCCGTTTGGACGCTATCGTGGACACACACACACACACACACACACACACACACACACACGCACACACACACACACACATACACACACACACACACACACACACACACACACACACACACAGATAGACATTTCCCCGAAATCACTTTTTCGTAATCTAGAGACCCTAGAACGTGAAGATCAGTGAAAATCTGGAGGTCGAAATTTTTCGTGATTACAATACTTCCTTATACTATGTATAAGAAAGTAAAACTATTTTGATTATAATCATTAAAAAGTGAACTACCAATGAACATAACATCAGGCTCAAGAACTTTATAAGGAAGATCTACCCAACAATATTTATTTATTTATTTATTTAGGATTTATACAATTTAAAGTGAAATAATTAAAGAAAAATCACTGAACAGAAAAGTACAGAACTTAGAATTTCAATCTTTTGGGGGTTAATTACCGTATTTCATCTAAACAGTGATTAATGATTTTATTTCGACAAGCCATACTACATACTGCACGTTCTTTGTGATAGACGGCATTTTTGTTCTGTCGATGTCACTGCATCCTATGAGCAGTTTTTGCAATAAACAAATGTATTAAATAAAAACTCTTGGGAGTTTTTGTAAGATGCTGGAAACGAAGCATGATTATGTTATTACATGGGGGTGGTCCTGGCCCGATTGTCTCGAGGATCGGTTTTCCGATCAGTGGAGTTAAGTAACATGAGCGCGTTAGCTATTGGATGGGCAAGTGGTTTGATGGACTTGTTGTTGGGAGAGACGGCACCTACGGGTACAGCTACTGGGAGGACAGCTTGGTCAGATCCGTTTGCTAAGGGACCAGTACTGGATGCCCAGCAGCAGGGGATGATTGCTACTGGCTGGGCGTCCACCAGTGGGGTTTCCTTCTTGTACCTCCCGTGCTTCGGAGGGCACATTAAGCCGTCGGCGCCGGCTGCTACGTCATCTCGTAGCAGTCGTTTTCATTACTGGGATGAGGCAAAATTCCTTAATGGAATAAGCGCCCAAATTAGCCTGTACCAAGCATGCATGTTACTGCGTTCTAAACGTCAGTACAGGGCAAATATTTTATAGTTGCCCTGTATTTTCTTTAAATAAAGCAATAAAGATGAAGATGTTAATATATTTATTATTTCCTTTAATAGGAAAGTAATTAATTGTCATTTGAAATGCAAGCAAGTGAATTTGCGCGCCCTTAAAAGCAAAGTTAAGCATCGTAATTATTTAAATACTCCGTTTTAACTTCAGTAAACAAACATCTTAGTAAAAGTGACTTAAAGTATAAATCGCTTCACTTTATTAATACATGTAAATCCAGTGGTAACACCTTAAAATGAAACGGAATGCAGCGCATTTTAAAAGTAAAAGGTCGTACGTAAGCGTTAATTTGTTCATGTAGTGAGTAGATATTAAGTTTAGAGGAAAAGTATTTTAAACAAAATCAGGACGTTCTGTGTCATTTTAACATGATAATGTTTTAAGGCTAGATGGCATTCTGGAAAATGCGTGATACAAAATCCGACCCAAAAAAAACGTTACAGAAACGGAAAGAACAATTCAAAGTCTTGCTTTATTGTTGCACAGCATTGTTGAAGCACGCGACGGCACTGAAAACTCACCTGACCATTGTAGTCTGAGCAACAACTTTTATTTAAAATCTTTACTACAAGCGATATTATTAAATACTAGAAGCGAACCAACACCTCCTAGGACATCTTTCAAGGAGGTGTTGAGCGAACCAACCCGATTGTATAATCGGGAAATAACCCATTGTTATATTTTTGATACACATTGTTAGATCTTTTCTTTGTTGTGACATAGTCCACCGTCGCTGATTTTATATATATGATATTGAAAGTGTAGTAGCGCCATTAAACTTCGTTGTCTTACTTAGCTCAATTAGTTTGTTAATTCAAAAAAATGACTTGCAAATTTCTGGAATTGCGTAACGTTTTGTTTTATTGTATGGAAGTAAACTCTTTACCATTACAATAAATATATTTTATTACTCAGAATTTAATTTATAATTTTTAAATATTGAAGAACCAATTAAATGTTCATTTAGGTCTTTTGATGCTTTTTGAAATCTTCAAATTTATAATCTATGTGCTTCGAAGTGCTTAATAAATTTCAACAGATTCCTCCCTCTCTACAGTTAAAAATAATGTTCCGACCCAAAAAAGCGTTACGGGTGATGCAATAATTTTAATTATGCATCATACAAAATACGCTCGTTTCGTGATTTTAGACAGTGCCGAAGAGCTTGCACGTGCCGTGTTTGTGGGCCCAAATTCGATCGTGAGCAGACGCGAGTAAAGAGAGGCACCTTAAGAATACATCCTGTGTTTACTTCACATATTGAGAGACTCGATACCTGTGCTTATATCTCATACTTCAGTTACCATAAGCCATTACTCAGTATTCCGATGTACACGATTCTTTTGACTCGCCCATTGATAAATAAATAAAAGGTTTATGTACTGCATAAAATATTTATTTGTTTGTTGCACACAAAAACATTATCATGATTTAATGCTTTGGACTGCAGATTCGAAAAATTAATTTTTATATTAATACTTATCCTTTCGAGTTATATGTGTATTCAGTAGATTAGGTTGAGTTCCAGTCCTTTACTCCCCTTCCCCAGCTTTAATCATTATTGACATAAATTCATTTTTAAAATGTTTCCTTTTTCCTGCGATAACGTACGCACGCAAAATCGAAAGCTCGAAATGTTCTAAAAGGATGGGGGATTTGACTATTTTAGAAGAATCTCTTTACTGTTTCACTCTAAAACAGGGAAATTTTCAACATGACAACAGTACGTCCGCAATATATAAACATAGAGCAGTAGAAAATTAAAAGTTAATTTTCTTAATGCAGACATGCATACTTCAGCGGAAAGCTTTTATAAGATTGCTTTTCCCGCTTCAATCGGATTACTCTCACAATTCCTTCTCTACGCTGACAGTTCCATACATTAAAAACGGGTAAATTTAAATATACGTAGTTCGATTGCAACACTATGCGATGTTTCCCTTCAGGCCCAATTTTTCAAATATCGAAAGTAATGTTATTTTTGGGACCGTTTGTGAAGCAGTTTTGAGGTGTTTATATACGAGGGTTGTTCGGAAATGATTTACAATACTATTTTTCATAACATTATTTATTATCGAACTTCATCTTTAATATGGAATTTCTCAATGTACTTCCCATCAACATCGATGTACCTTGCCATTGTCCTAGCAAATTCAAAATGGCAAGGTCAACCAGTCTTTAGGGTTGCACGCCATCTCTCACGGACAGTTGCCTGCAGTTCATGAATCTTCATCTTGTGGAATAGTGCAATCCCACGGAACGAGGTCCGGCGAATAAGGTGGGTATGACAAAGTAATGAGCACAATCGATGCTAACTTTGCGCGGTTGTAGTCTTGCTTGTGTGAGACCGCGCATTGTCATGTTGGAACAAAACCCCGCGTGATTTTGGAGCGTTTAATTTCTGCAGGTGTCCGCCTTCCTCCCAAAAAAACATGTAGCCCATCGTGGCCCGCGATAGTCACCTTCCATCTTGTCCACGTGCTTCCTCACTTCACAATGAACGGATGCCGAGCATCGCTACTCATTGTAGAGACCCTGTATAAAGAGAGACTGGCAAACTCCTACCGCCATGTTTATGCCAGTGCTTAATGCATCATAAACCACTTGGATTATTATTTTATATTTGTTTTTATGAATAATGTGAAAACTTCAACTTGAAAATACATTTTTTCTAAATAAATACAAAAATAATGAAAATTTTAATCGATGTTAACATTAATGTTCAAAGAATTTGATTTAAATTAACTAAGGATGAATCCAAATCATTAAACAGGTGGTGGCCTTACAGTATAACAGAGGGACATCAGGAGTTCCAACTAGTTTCGCCATTTATTCCCGGCTTTGTCAAGGATATATACAGCAAAAGGCATGCAAGCCTTTATATACAGAACAGTGGTACAAATTACGCATATACATGAGCCAATAGGATACAAAAGAATTAAAGAGGAAATAATGGCCAACAGGATAAATAGAAAAACCACAGAATTTTGAAATATAATGGCCAATAGGATAAAAAGGGTGTAAACGCTAATTTTTTATAAATTATACAAAAAGAAATTTATCGTATAAATCCTTATTGTATCTGGGCCCTAGTTTCTCCCAGCTCTCAAACTTCCTGTCGTCTCTTGGCCTTCGAATATCTTTTCGTACTCCTACACCATCAGCCCGCATCCTAAACCCACCCGCCGCCGTCACCACCGACAAATATTCCCAATCCGGAGTTTACCGCCTGAATTGTGCGTTTTGCGACAGATTCTATGTAGGATTATCGACCCGCAATTTTGCAATACGATTCAAAGAGCACATTGACTCGTATAGAAAACGAGATCGTAATTCCCACTACGCAAACCACCTCGAAGATTCCGGACACGCTTTAAAGACGCAAGAAGATGTTATGTCTGTCCTACATATCTGCAATAGGCCAGGAAAAACTGCTACCCTCGAAGCGATCGAAATATTTAAGGCCAAGAAGTCCTCCCCCCACCTGCTTCTCAATTATCAAACAGACTTTAATGTATATGCAATACTTAACTCTTTATCCGATCTTTTATGATCCCTTTTTTCTCGGTTTCTTTATTATGATTTTGTTTTCCTTTGCATTTTGTTATTTCTTGCCTGTTTATTTTTCTGTAAATCCTCTTGTCCTCAGACAACCGGATAAGTTCTCTTTTCGGTCCGTGTAAACGCGCACCATCCCTTTGTATATTTTCTTTTTGTATAATTTATAAAAAATTAGCGTTTACACCCTTTTTATTCTATTGGCCATTATATTTCAAAATTCTGTGGTTTTTCTATTTATCCTGTTGGCCATTATTTCCTCTTTAATTCTTTTGTATCCTATTGGTTCATGTATATGCGTAATTTGTACCACTGTTCTGTATATAAAGGCTTGCATGCCTCTTGCTGTATATATCCTTGACAAAGCCGGGAATAAATGGCGAAACTAGTTGGAACTCCTTATGTCCCTCTGTTATACTGTAAGGCCACCACCTGTTTAATCAATAGGAACAGTATTATGATCCACCCTTCTACCAATCCAAATCAAATTAATCGATAGATTTTAGCAATAAATCATAACTTTTTACAAGAAAAACAAGAAATTAAGCCTCCCGAAGAATGTATAGGAAAGTAGCGGAAGCCCTGAGTTCATCTATTTTTACCCTTCATCTGCATTTTTAATCCCCCAATTTTTTTTTTTTTATCTAAAAATTGATTTTCTTGAACTTAATATTTAGAAAATATAAGATATATTTTGCCATAGCTCTAAAGACCAAGTGACTGCTACCCCCACAACTCCTACTCCGCTGGGACAATTTGGCCCAAACTTCATAGCAATCAGATTTTGTCTAGAGGAATGTGGATATCGAAATTCACTCCCTTTACAAACCTAAATACCACATAAATCACTTGGTCCCCTCTAAATTCCACCCCTGTAATTCCGACCCCAGTGAGCCAATCAACACCAAACCAAATAGTGAAGGTACTCATGCCCACATTAAGCTACATTCCGAATTTCTACTTCAAAAATGCAGAAATTATAAAGGAGACAGACGGACATTGTGAAACCAATAAGTAGCTCCATTCTTCCGCTACTTAATAATAAAATCCGCATTGACGTCCCATGCTTCCATGCAACTCAAAGGCATAAATATGGCTGCCATGTACCACGTGACTGGTCACAAAGTTTTCCGGTCTCTACTGATTGTGACTATGGGCGAGGTCAAATAGGCAAACACCGAGTTGGGTTGGTGAAGCAATGACTATCGTAGTAACAATAATTTTCTTCACTAACTCAACTCGGTGTAAGCATTTTTGACTTCGTTCAATATCTGCCATTTAGTATCAGTCGCTCTCCCAACCTGCGGGCACGCATACCCATTGTTCAGTATCCGCACTCTAGTACCATTGTGAATTATTTCCGAACGACCCTCGTACTAGCGAAATAACCATTCTGCTTTAGCTTTTGTAGGTGTTTTTATCTTTCCGATTTGCAGAATAAGATAAGTGATCTAAAGCCTAAGGGGGGGGGGGTCATGTTCGTCATTGCACCATGTATGAATTTTTACGAAAATAAAGGGAATAATGCAACATTTGCGCTGTCTATGCCAGCGATGGTACACCAATTTCCGGTCGGGTAATTTTATCCTCTGATACCCCTCTTCAAGAAGGCCAATGAAGGGCTATCTGAAGTCAAAGATTCATTGGCCATGATGGACTAACCGGTATCATTTTTATGCCATGTAATGCTCTTTAATGTTCTGCACAGGGTCCTACCTCATCTGACGGTTTTGCTCTTGAATGAAGGGCACCACATCGAAAGCATAGCCAGAAATTCCTCAAGGGAGTGCTTGAGGGAAGGCACTTAGGAGGCGGGTGATGATTTCATTATTCGGAAAGAGTTGGGAGCGTTTTTCAACCATTCAGAGGTTTTTCAGTCCAGTCTTGCTAAGACGGGCTTCCTGTCCCGCTTGGTCATCCTGTTTCACGACAACGCACGACCATACGTCGCGAAGAAAACCATGAATATTTTGGCACGTTTCAAATGGGAGATCTCAGGACATCCACCCTACAGTCCAGATTTCTCCACATGCGATTTGCATCATTTTTGACCTAATGTAAAAGAGTTTAAAGAGACGGCGCTTCGGGATCGGTCACAGAAATCAAAGTAGAGGTGCAAGATTGGCTCCGTGTCAAGTTGATGGACTTATACAGGGTGGTCCATAAGTCTGTCCTCCCCTTTTATTTTTTGAACCGAAGCAGATATGTCAATTTTGATGAATCCAATGAATAGGAAGTTGTGGGCGGCCTATCCCATGGTGCACTTTTCATCATCCCAAATATGCAAATTAGGACACATTCAAAATTTATCTCAAAAACCGTAAGGGATAGAGAAAAAAACCCAATTGCAAACTTGTTCAGCATAAAAAAAACAAACAAAGCAAAAAAAAAATCATCCAAATCGGACCCACCAATCACCCACAATCACAATCCGAAGCAGAAGATCATGTTGACCATTTCCGGAACAGTGTAGCTTGCTATCCTGGAATTGTTCTGTCTTCTGTGTGCTAAAACATGCCTTTTATTTGCTTTTCCGCATGAAAGTGAATGTGAGTATGGTAATTTATGTTAATTTTTTGATTTGCATGCTTTACATGGTGGAAATATCAACATTCAGTTTTCCTTGTGCCGTGTGACTGTTTGTAAGCTACAAACAATTCACCACGTGATTGTGGGTGATTGGTTGGTCCGATTTGGATGATTTTTTTTTTGCTTTGTTTGTTTTTTTTATGCTGAACAAGTTTGCAATTGGGTTTTTTTCTCTATCCCTTACGGTTTTTGAGATAAATTTTGAATGTGTCCTAATTTGCATATTTGGGATGATGAAAAGTGCACCATGGGATAGGCCGCCCACAACTTCCTATTCATTGGATTCATCAAAATTGACATATCTGCTTCGGTTCAAAAAATAAAAGGGAGGGGGGGGGGACAGACTTATGGACCACCCTGTAGTATCCGGCGATTTATGGCGCAATGGAGAAGTGACAGGCATGTCATTTACTTTGTCTTCAATTTCTCACCGATCATTTTTATTTGACTGTTCCTTGTATGAGGCAGGCTTCTTTCTGTGCATTCATTACCTCAGGAATAAGCTATCAGGATTATAATATTTAAATATTGACTGTTTACGAAAATTGCTGTCAACAAATAGAGAGCGAGTTCAGATGAATACACATATCCTGATATCTATATTTGTCATAATATACATTTGACTCGTATATTTGGTTCGGTTTGGTTTGCGATACCTCTTTTCGTATAGAGTAAATATTGAACTATCGACTTTTAAAAATATTTTAGAGAATAATCTGCTCGTGCGTCTATATTTAATGATTGCAAGTTAATGTCATTTGGTTAATTCCGAGCAGCTTGCATTTTCTTCATTAATTATTCTTAATTGGGCTGTTAACTGACTGAGGAGGGTTTCTGGAAATTCGTTGTTCGTTTGGTCAATTAACTTTGCAAAATATGATCTCACTACTACAATGTTGTTTAAATCGTAAAACTATTTTGAATTTCATATTAATGCTTGTATATACGCATGGTAATTTAATTTTGGTAAATAGAATTTACATTCTAATGGCATTTTAAATTGCCATTTAGAAATATTTAATGTACTTATGGGTGTAATAATTAGCTGTTGCTCAGCTTTCGGGGGGGGGGGGGGCTGTTTTTAGACGCGATTAAAGATTGCTTGCTGAAATTCTTTACAGTCCGTTTTAAAAGTTTGGATATCCTACAGTAAATGCATTCTAAGCATTTTGAAAAGCGTTTATTCTTTTTCTTTTGTATTCGTCCTAATTGTTTTGCTGTTTCAGCTTGTATTCAAGTTTTTTACACTTAATTCCATGATTAAAAACTCGATGTCTTCCCGAGACTTGTGGAGTTTAATTCTTCCCATTTTTGTTAATTCTCTTGATTACGCTCAAAGTATGTATGACTGTTCCTTTGACCCTCCCACTAATGAAAAATGTACTATCCCATCATACGGTAGTTGAATCGTGCTGGAAAATTTGCATACTTGGACTTTTAATTATTAAATTTTATATTATCCCAAATATTTGAAACAAGTTTTTTCATAAGAAGATGATAATGATGCTTCCTTGTTGGATATTTTAAAATTTCAGACTTCAAAAAAATCTTAAATTTACTTTTACATGATGATGACTTCAATAGCGACATTAATATAACTATGCCGTATAGCTATTACAATAATTAGAAAAAATATACCTGTTGTTCACAAATAATTTTCAATAATTCGAATGTATATTTCGGCCATACTGTGGCACTCATTCAGCAAGACTACAAAAAGAATTACAACAGGTAATAAAGCAATAGACTCAGTGATTGGCCCTTTTCAACGTTTCGCTAATTCAAATTGTCTTTGTTAAGAGCTTTAGCAAAAAAGCTACTTATGAGAATGCACGCTTGGTCTGTACGTTTTTCCGGCCGTCCGCCGTTTGCACGATAACTTGAAACCGATTATTTTTTCAATTTTGTTTTCAGAAATATTACCATCAAGGTCTTAGCTCGGCTGTATCAGCTTTTCAGGAGTTTTCGTGGCCCCCTTCAAGTCGAATTCACGTGCTAAAACTGACCGTAAAAAATATCAAGGTAATGGGATGTCATATAACAATCGATTCATTTATACACTGAGTGAGCATATTATGACCACCCTGTCAGTATCTCGTTGGGCCACGTTTTGCCTTTAATACTGCGGTGATTCTTCGTGGCATTGATTCCACGAGATGTTGGAAGATAGTGGGAGAAATCTGACACCATGCCTGATGGATAGCACTGTCTAGTTGTGCTAGATTGGACGGTGGTGGATCCAGCCGTCCGAGAAGTTCGTACGACTTCGTCCCACAAATACTCAATTGGAGTGAGATCTGGGGATTGCGGGGGCCACCGAAGTAAGGTAAAGTCCCCCTCATGTTCCTGGAACCACTCCTGCACAATACGAGCTCTGTGGCATGGCGCATGGTCTTGCTGGAAATGGCCATCTCCATTGGGGTACGCCATCAACATGACAGGGTGGACTTGATCGGACCAAACGGACCAAACGCATGCCAGGAAAACATTCCCCAGACTATAACACTGCCCGCACCGGCCTGAAGGGTTGTACTCATGCATGCGGGGTCCATGCTTTCGTGCTGTTTCCGCCAGATTCTCTCGCGGACGTCTGCATGATGTAACTGGATTCGTGACTCGTCAGACCACATGATTTGTTTCCACTGCTCGATAGTCCAGTCCTTGTGCTCCTGAGCGAATTGGAGTCGTTTCCGCTTGTTGGCTGCAGACAGCAAACGTGTGCGGACAGGTCTTCGGCGTCCGTATCCCATGCGATGCAGTGTGCGGCGGACAGTGCATTCAGAGACCGTTTTGGAGGACCGTGCATTAAGGTCAGCAGTGATTTGATGCAAAGTAGCCCTTCTGTTATTCTTTACCAGTCGTCTGATCATCAACCATCCGCGGGCGGCTACAACGCGAACGTTCAGACCCCGTCTTCTAGCTAATCGTCCAGTCTTTAAATACTTTAACGACGGCTGCTCTTGAGCACCCCACGAATGCTGCTGTCTCGCTGATACTCGCTCCATAGCTCCGTGCACCTAAAATCATCCCGCGTTCGAAGGCTGTTAAATCGCGTCGTTTACCCATAGTTGAAGAATGGAACACGTCTACTGTTGTCGACGACACTCAGCTTCCGTTTTTATATTGGTCCGGCCCACTAGCAACATTGTGCCGACGTCCGTGCGCACTTGCATAAACATGTCAGGTGGGCATAATAATATGTTCACTCAGTGTACATTTATTAACAAGAAATTACCCCCCCCCCCCCCGAGTCGGGTAGGCACGTAGCAGACCCTGCGGTCATCTATTTTTACCCCTTTATCTGCACTTTTTTACCTCCCCAAAGTTTTTTTTTAAAAAAATTGATTTTCTCGAACCTAGTATGTGGAAAATGTAATAAAGCTCGTATCTTCCTTCCTTTCTCATCATTTCCGATCGAATGACGTATCTATCACATGCCATATGTTGACATTTCTAAAAAACAACGACTGTCATTCCCGCGATTCCGACCATGTATAAATGTATTAATGTATAAATGTATTTCTGCTTCACAGGTAAAGCTCCTTCTTGGAACGTTTACAAGATTTTTTTACTTGTAATATTTTTTGTTTACTTTTCTTTGTTCCAATTATTTTAATTATCTATTGTAATTATTTTTATAGTCTTGTTGAATGATTGCCACAGCATGGTGGAAATGTACATTACATTCGAGTTATTTAAAGTTATTTGTGGACAAAGATGGATTTTTTCTAATTATGCTATCCACAGTTGCAATATATTGTTTATTAGAATAATTGCTAATCAACAATATTATTTTCGTAATTATTTTCATTCAAAGCTAACGAAATTTTATTGTAATCAACTGCGTTGAGGCTGAGCAATTTTCAGAAGAAAACTAGTTGAGTTCGCGGATACCGCATTGCTAGAACGATATTAATTAAAAGCATCGTTACTGTAAACGCGAAGTTGGTCGTTCCGTCGCCAATTTTTTTTTCAATTTTTTTTTTATATTTACTTCAGATGCAGATAGAGCATCAAAATGTAAGTATAAGTTATTATAGGCTTCCCTGTCCTATCTATTCGGGAACATGGCCTATCTATCCAGCTCGAAGGAACAAAATGATTATTTTAACCGATATTTTGGCCATATTTCGAATAGGGCATGTGTTCCTATTATAACTTTTACTTACTTTGTTATGCTCTATCCGAATCTGAAGTCAAAATTAAAAAATTTGGAAAAAAAATACCAACAGAACGACCGCTTTTGTGAATTCAGAACGATGCTTTTAACCTTGTTGAAAATTGTCGGTCGGCTCCAAAACTTCCGTAATAAGAACGAACAAGTAGAATTAAAACGAAAATAAATTAAAATCATCGAAACTATTTATCATTTATATCCTAACGAAATTTAGTTTCTCTGCCATTAGGATTGCGGATTAATTAATTCAATATTAGAATAAAAAATAAAAGAACTACAAAAAAAAATCAGTAAATTTCCGGATAATTCGATAAAACTATTTTTCATTTCAATTTCCCAACAAGATTTTCAGGAATGCTGATAGAATTATAGTAAAATCATGTCGGGGGTTATGCGACTGCGAGTGTAACGCAAATGAACAATATAAAATTGGTTGATCTAAAAATTATAAAAAAAATATAAAAATTGAGCCATCTTTTGGGGGCTATGTCATCCTTTGTACTTTAAAGTGTAGGAATTTTGTACTGAGAGATTTTGTCCAATGAGGGCTTCTTATTATTAAATTAACGAGGTAAAGTTTTAATATCTTTCGATTATTATTAAATTGTTATTATTTATTAATTTTTTGAAGAATTGTTTTGTAGTACTATAAAATAAGATTTTTAACCGATCATTAAGTAGCGGAAGAATGGAGCACTTATTGGTTTTATGATGTCCGTCTGTCTGTTCCCTTAATATTTTCTACATTTTTTCACGTAGAAGGTTGAAATTCAGAACAAAGCTTACCATGAGCATGTCCCTACTTCACTATTTGGTTTGCTTCAGATTGGCCCACTGGGGTCGGAGTTAGAGAGGATTAAATGATTTACCTGATATTTAGGTATTAAGAGTGAAATTAGGTATACAGATTCCTCTGGGCAAGATCTACATTACTATAAAGTTTGGGCCAAATTGCCCAGTTGGGTCGCAGTTGTGGGGGTGACAATCACTTGTCTTTAGAACTATGGCATATATTATTCGATCGGAAATTGTGAGAAAGGAAAGAAGATAGAGCTCTTTTTATATTTTTCGAGAAAATCAATTTTTGATTAAAAAAAAAATAGGGAGGCTAAAACGTGCAGTTAAAGGGGGTAAAAATAGATGAACTCAGAGCTTCCGCCTCTTATACTTTCCTCAAGGAGATTAATTTCTTGATAGATCTGTGTTGCTATATAGCTTCTTAATATTAAGTAAATTGTCGTATGCCTCCTTAATTAGGTCATTCTAAACATTTTCTGTTTTCTAAAATTAAAATTTTGTACATAATTCTTTTTATTAAGAATTTTTTAAAATTTCCGGTTCTGACCAGTTCTTTGCTGATGTCCTTACTAATCTTGACAGTTACTTTTTAAATATAATACTAAAATGTTTAATCAAATTGCCTTTTGGCGATATATATGATTTCCTTAATTGATTTCACAATACTCATAGAAATACTTTGATTTTACAAATTATAAGATTTCATTCTAATATTGATCTTCATAGTCCGGCTGTTAAATTTTGTAATATTTTGAATAGTTTTATTAAATTAGATCCCTTTTTTAAGTGGTTTTAGCTCATTAATTTCGCTGTTTTGGAGTCTTTTAATAACCTGTTTTGCGAGAGGCACGGCGGTTATTCCTGCTAGGGTTGTCGTCCCTAACGGGTTTACCCTTATATCATAAGCCAAATCAAAATAATGATTCAATATTTAATTAATTATGTAATACCATAATTATATCGCCTAATTATATATATTGTTTAAAAAATTGCACATCCCACTGGGATAATAAAACGGAGATAATATAAGAGTCACACTGATCGGTAAAAACAGGGTGCAGTGTTTAGCATATCTAGCTAGAGGTTCCAATACAATGATTAGACTGTACAATAAATATAAGGGGTTCCAGTGTAATAAATATAATTTGTAGTACAATAAATGACTACAAATTATAGCTCCCAGGTTTCAAAAGAGATGTTGTTCCAGTACTCTAGCCATTTATTTATTTATTTATTTATTTATTTATATTCCATCACGCCATTCCCAATGGGGTGGGCATCGAATCATTACCAATTCTCGCTTGAGTCGAGGGGAGAAAGGACGCGCTTGACTGGTACACGACTACAAAATTAGTAAAGAACAAATGGAAACATCATGCTTTAGCGAGATTCGAACCCGCGACTCGCTAGTCTCGAAAGTGACAAGTCCAGCACTTTAGCGCTCTTTAATCATTTATAAGAGAAAATTCTGTAATTAAAGTAAGACAGAATCATAGACAGTTCGAACTGTAAGAGTCTAATTGCCTTGTATCGGAGGGAATTTAATAACCACTTCGTATGGGTTGATTCTCAGACAGAGCCTTGCAAGTTCTTTGATATTTGCATTAGCAAGGAACGAGTCGGTAAATTAAAGGAATTACCACATGTCGTGATGGAAGCAAAGTTAGATAATGAGAATGCAAATCGAATAATATTATTGTACGCCGAGTTAATTCTGTGTATAGAAATAAGCCATTTTTTTTCTGTATTGGTATATTATTCACTTATATAGAAACCCGCAAGCAATACTAAATACGAGTCAATCATCGTCTATTGCCGACGCGTTTCAGCACTCCGCCTTCATCCGGTCAATCTATAACTGAAGAAAGTTTAAAATGATATCAAAGTCATCTATAGGCCATTCAGCATTTACGTGAGATGTGATGACCGTTTCATTTGTTGGACATTGTTACAATAAAAATTAAACAATACATAGCAAATGAAGTGACCATTAAACCTCAAGCAAAGTAAGGCTGGATGGATTATATAGAGACAGATCCTGGTGCTGAAAAGTCACGTGACCAAGATTGGCCGATCAACAATGTAATCTTCATGGTTTGGATGGATGATTTTCAGCCTGCATCTCCCCTTTTATCCAGGAGACTGACTGTTTGGAATGAAAGGATGATGGTGAAAATAGACAAACAAACATCCATGCCCTTGGCGGGATTCGAACCCGCGACTCGCTGGTTTCGAGAGCAGCAAGACCTGCGCCTCAACGCTCTCGGCCACCGAGCCGGCATTTTCATGGTTTCTAGTATCTAGTACAGAGGGAGTTTTGCGCCATCCCAGTAAATAACGACTGCTACGAGATGACAGTAGCAGCCGGGACCGACGGCTTAACGTGCCCTCCGAAGCACGGGGGGTTTCATGATGGAAGAGCTGCTGGCGGACAAACAAACCAGTGGCTGTCACCAACTGCTGGAAAACCAGCTATGATCACTTGGCAAATGGGTCAGACTAAAGTCCTCCAACAGCCGTGCCCCAAATAGCTGTCCCGCCAGCAGTGGCCCTCAAGCCCTGGCCGTCACCCAGCCAGCAGCTGGCCGCGCCTGAAGTTGCTAAACTCCATCGATTAGCAAGCCAACCGACGAGACAACCAGGCCACGGCCACCCCCATCTTCATGGTTTTCAACAGACGATATATAATCCTGATTGTTAAAATCCCAGATGAAGACAGTGAAAGTTCACACCATGATCTGTAAATTAAGATAGAAGTTGAACCATAACCTCCTTTATTATTATAGACTTGTTTTACTGACTGACTTTCATTGTTGATTTTGGCGTGTCTCAATTTTGCCATGGCGCCGTTTAACCTCCCTCTCTTTACCAACTGAGATAAGCTTAATGTGGTGCAAACAAAATGAAAAAAATAATAAAAAATTTTGCATAGACGCTTTTATTTTAAAAGTGGAGTTAAATCGCAAATAAATAAAGATCTAAATTTGGTTAATGAAATGAATACTTATTCAGTTTGTTTTTAACGTCGCTGAAAAGTCACCTGATCATCTTACTCTAAGCAACAATGTGACCTTCATTGTTTCCATCTGGGGTTTTTTCGTTTGTTGTAAACAATCAGAGAGGGAGCTCCTGTCTCCAAACACAACAATAGAAACCTGCCATTAAAACGGTTCTGTAATAATAAAGGAGGTCATGATTGAACTATCCCATCCCATCATTATGGTATCACATTAATGAAAAAAGATCACTGTAGAGGGAGAACTTTCTCATCGTAGCCGATTAGCAGCCATGTTTTATTTTCACAATGTTTAAAACCAGCGTTTATTATATTTTAGCAATTAATTTAAACCAAAGTCAATACGTAAGGCCATATAAATAAATCTCATTTGCTGACCATAGAAATACGATTAAAATTGTCCCTATTAGACTGCCACACCATCAGTAGCAGAAAACGTGATTAACCCTGGTTGTTTGCCTAGTTCATCGACCACCTTTATTTACAGATCACGGTTGCAATGTTGATGCCTATCGTAGTCATGTGACTTTTCTGCGTCGGAGCCTGTCTTTCTCGTTAGTCTCTGACGCCAATGAGAGACAGGCCAGGGTACTCAAAATTCACATGACTATCGGGGTCCGAGCAATAATCCATCCTTCATTGTCTCCATCTTGGATTTTAACAATAAGTGTTTTTCGTTTGTTAGAAACAATGAAGGATGGATTGTTGCTCGGACCCCGATGGCAGATGACTTTTGAGTGCCCTCTCATAGAAAAAGCCTGCGCACGGAAACGTCATACATTGTTAATCGGTACGGTATTGTTAATCGTATTTCTACCAATAATAACCCCGAAATTGTCCCTACCGTAGGTGATGTAACAATATATGATTTTTCCGTGAGCAGGCTTTCTCTCTAGACGGTATTGGCAACACCTCCTAAAAAGAAAGCCTGTGCACTGAAAATTCATATATTGTTACATTATCATAAAAAGGCATTGTTAATCGTATTTCTACCAATAATAAGCCCTAAATTATGACTTCTTATGATCATGTAAGAGTGTATAAATTTTCAATGCACAGGCTTTCTTTCTTGGAGGTTTTGGTATTGAGAAACGCCACGGCCTGTAGATGTCGTCACTAACCGACAACATGGTGGATGAAAGGGTGATCGACACCTTTGTAAATGTTCGAAATTTCGGAAAATTCTATATCGAATATTTGTAAATATCGATATTTCATTCATAGGGAAAAACACTACTCTGTATGAAGTTTCATTCACTTATAGGCATATGGTTGCATACGCTGCGTGATCACCCTTTCCCAGCTTTCACAAAAAACACCAGATGGCAGGTCAGTGGATGGCGCTTCTCAATTGGCCTGGCCTATCTCTTGTTGGCCTCGATTAGCCTCGAAATGACATAAGAATCTATTTTGACAGTGTAAAGTTGTTAATTGCTAAAAATTGCAATAATATAAAAGAAATTCAAAATTTTGATTGTTGGCATTTTATGAATATTCTGTTTATTTATGGGCATTTTTAATCTCCAATAAATGAAACATTGTTAGCTGTGTTTGGATGTTGAGATGCTCATCTTTATGTTGGAAGTTTGCTTTGTAAATTTTTAAATTTTCCAATAGGTTGATTATCCTGTAGTTGTTTGTTGTTCTTAGATTTACATAGAGTCTTGAATTGATTTGAATTTTGTTGGATATTGTTGAAGTGGACTGCAAAAATGGATAAACAATCAACAACTGCAGGCTAATCAACTTATTGGAAAAATTTAAAAATTTATAAAGCAAAATTTCAACATAAAGAAGAGCTTCTCAACATCCAACCACAACTACCAATGGATCATTAATTTATCGGACATATTAAAAGAATACATATAAATAATATGAATATTCATAAAATGCCAACAACCAAAATCCTGAATTTGTTATATTATTGCAATTTCTAACAATTAACGGCTGTTCATTGTCAAAACTCCATAATAGGTGTTATTTAAATAGTAATATTATATGTTATTTTCAAACACATAGCTCAAATTGTTTCTTCAGTTGTAGATTGCCCGGATGAAGATGGAATGCCAAAACGCGTCGGCAATAAATGACATATTTAATATTGCTTGTAGAATCTTATATATTATTATTAATTCTTCGTAATGCACATTTCGACACGGAGGACCAAGTAGTGGCCCCATAAGCAATTTTAGAAATAATTTAATTGCTAGGACGTAATTTTCATAGAAGAAAATTATTTCGATTAAGTTGTTTGCTTAATCAGCATGATCACAAATATCTCGTGCTAGTCACTAAAAGTAAAAGAAAAAGTAAATTCCTAAAATTTGTTGAGGAACACGAGAAAAGTACCACCATAAAATAGCCGTTTTGTTAGAATTAATAAGCATCCCTCTATTACAAAATCAGTTACTTTAAAATGTCTGTCTGATTGACGCCCAAATTTGCCTGGTCATATATTTCTGTGCTGCGTTCTTTGTATAGAAGATATTTCTGATTTTTTTCCCTCTATCTTCCACATAACATAATTATTGAGCTATACGCGAGGCAATTTTTGTTAGTTTTCTTTATATTTGTTACAAGAACCCGCTGGGATGCACTAATCTACAATTCAGGACATTGGTTCCGAAACATGTAGTATTTCTGTGCTAACAAAATTGATCGTTAAATAGAATTGATTGGAATTTAAGGAAACAATGATGAGTGTGTAAATCGTATCAGGAAGTTTGGAAGATCGATGCCGAACACCCCCTTCCATTTTTTTCCTCCTTTCTCTCGATTCGAGACGAATGAGTTTTCTATTCATCCATTATTTGTTTCCAATAGGGGGCGATCTCACTCCCGAGTCAGTCACGAGGGTGAGAGTCAGTCTCCTCTCTCTCTCTCTCTCTCTCTCTCTCTCTCTCTCTCTCTCCTTTTGTGAATTTTTATTTTTCTTCTTCCCTTGGCTTGGCCGAGGGGATTTTGGGATCGGTCTAGGAGCAAAGGGTCGAATCGCTTTTCAAGGGTCCACTCCTTTTCCTGTGCAGAGGATTTTTGATATCAGTGCGGATTGTCGGTGGCGTCGTCAAAACGCCACGTGGCTAATCCAGCCATCCACTGCACGGGAAGTGAGAGAAAGGAAAACTGGGGGAGAAAAAAAGAGGGCGAGGGAGAGAGGAGAGGGAAATTTTGCTTCTCCAGTTGGATCAGCATCTGTCTGCCTATATGACTCCTGCCTATACGACCTCCTCGTCAACCCTTTTGTCAGGGAGGGTAGGTTTTATTGTTGTTATTAGTCAAAGTGGAAGAAGAGTTTCGGAACCGGAAGATGAAGGATTCGCTGGATGACGTCCATTGTTTCAATTCGTCTCGCCCAAACACTATTCCGCTTCGAAGTTTCGTTGCGACAGATGGGAAACAAGGGGTGGGCTCTAGAGCCCCCTTAATCCTCCCTCCATTTACCCATCACTTCAATTATTATTCCTTTCCGTGAAGTTTTTAATACAGAAAGTGAGCGGGTGCCTTTCTTCTTTTTTCCCCCCCCCCCCCCCCCCAACGAGGACCATTTAAATGCAAACCAGTTGCTCTCTCGAAAATAATTTATTGAGAAGACAATGGGAGAATAATTTACAAAGCAATTGCCCGCCATCATTAACCCCCTTATACTCCTCCTCATTATGTTCTTTAGGAGAAGGGATGAATGGCATCTTGTTTTCTGATGAGAACGGCAAAAAAAAATTTGTGGGATTTTCTTCGCTTGTTTTACGTTTGTTATGACGAGCTCACATTCTTTGATTTTTCTTTCATATATTGCTAGAAATAAATTTCACGCGTTTGTCAAGTAGAGCATTTATAAAGTCAGAGTGAAAAGGAAGTCGTAAACATAGCGGAACGCCGATTATACGAACTCTGATTATCCGGCTTCTTTCATTTTCTTATGTCCCTATTCAGAATCAGCGCTCATGCTCGCTCTGATTATATATTATTGAATTTGTACCCAACAATGGTTGAGCATGAGTGCTCATTCTGAATACGGGCCTTAGTCAGCGTGATTGTGAATCCTGCAAATTATAAGAATATATTAGAAACCTCAACAATAAATAAACTAAATTTAATTCTAATAATAATTTATTAAATTTTACTATGGATTTATAAAAAAAATAGTCCATTAATATACATTTCTCAAAAATATACTTTCTAACAATTAAATTTGTCAAAAATATTTCTCAAAATTAATGAAATCATTAAGATGGAAATAATTGATTCGGATAAGGCAATACATTGTAAAAAATTTTTTATTACCTTCGCGTTTAGGCTAAAATAGGGAGATAGCAGTTCACGTGGTATTATAACAGAAATGAGGCACAACTGAAAAGTGGATAGGAAGATGAGAAATCGTTATAACATTAAAGCAGATGGAACCAATAATAACAATCTAAATATTTATTATTAATTAGGATTATTAATTATTTTTGAAAAATATATAAAAAAGCTCTAACTTCCAAAAAATTAATCAGAAGAAGTGAAGGACGAGACACAGAGTTATTGTATCTTAATTCTCTATTTTCCTATATACGAAACGTCAGTTTTTTCAGGGTCTTACCATCCAGTGTCCAATTTTTATTATTTATTAAAAAATTAATTAATAATCATTTAAAACGCACTCGATAAAAACATCTCGTCTTTAAGACTTCAGTAAAATCTGCCATATCAATTTTTTTTTAAATTATAATTAATTTTGTCGAAAATATTTAAAATACAATTATATCATAAATAGTTCTTATTAATTATTTCTTAATTTCTTATTAATAGTTCTTATTTATTTCTTTTTAACTATCCAATCTTCAAATTCTAATCTACGTATTAAAAAAGTTTTCATATGCAATTAAAATTTCTATCATGTACACTCTTAGTAAACCGAAATGTTCGTGATATTTAGTAAATTTGCGTAATTTTTACAGTTGCAGACCATTCTAAGAAGTTTTATTCCTTGGAAATTGAGGCTTCTTTTAATATTTATGAGTGTTGAGCATTGTTAATTTTTTTTCAACGCAGTTACTAGTTTATTATTTTTGAGAAATATTAAATTAATAAGATCCACTTTTAAAGCATTTTTTTTTGTTAAAAAGTACAGTACCTCGCTACAGCAAAAACTGTTCATCACAAAATCAAGAAAGTTTGGAAATGTCTTGATGACATGATTGGAATTTTTTCTAAAATCGCAACATAAAAATTAGTTACAAAAACCACTAAGAGAGGGCTTGCTATAGCTTTATAGAGAAAGTAACAAAGAATTATAAAATTAAACAATTGTGTAAAATTTTTTGAAGAATCATGTGGACAGTTGCACAGTGGCAATTCCCGCAATACGCCGAACACTAGTGCTGCCCATGAAATTTGATATCTTGTCCTCCATCACTTATCGGCCTCGGTGGCTCAGTGGTTGCGTGATCGCCTCTGATGCCCGAGTTTCGCGGGTTCGATCCCGGCCGAGGACGACGAGGGTTTTTCAGGCTGAAATCCTCAGATCACGCACTTCCTTTGGAAGGGAAGTAAAGCCGTTGGTCCCGTGTAGTCGTTTGCCGGCTGCACGTTAAAGAACCCTTGCGACGCAAAATTTGCGGGCCCCTATAACGCCGTCCTGAAATGACCATAGCAGTTGAAAAGGACGTTAATACCAAATAAACCAAATCATCCACCATCTGAGAATCAGCGCGCTTTCGTCCTCTTCCTAGCCGAACAATCAATGAGCTTTTGCTTCAAATCTCAGTCATTCTTCTTAGTCCTTTGCCAGTGAGTGGATCTTGTCGTAACTGCTTCAAAGAACGAAATTTTCGCAAAGCTTCAGTAGGAGATCCACCATTTTGGTAAAACAATTTTACTAGCAAAGCACGTTCTGAAAGAGTCCAAGTCTCATGCAGTTTTCTAAACATGCTAAATAGTTATAATTTTGGTTCTGCATTAACAGATTTACATAACCAAAATTAGCATCTGCTAATATTTCATCTTAAAATGCGCCCTCTATTGGCAGTAGTTGGAACTAACTTTTTTTTTGCTCTGAAAAAAAAATCCCATCATGTAATTAAGGCATTCCCAAATTTCATGATTTTTTTGATGACTAGTTTTTGTTGTAGCGAGCTACGAAATGTTAGCTTCAACTTGAGACTCTCTGCACTTTGTATTGTATTCATAATGACTTTAATGGAGGTCTAGTTTTGGCATTTATTCTACATAAGAAAGAAGTTTTTACAGCAGCTAAAGTAATGGTGCTAAGATCAAGAATCTTCTTTGTTACTTCAGAGTGATAAGATTAAGAGATGTGACTTTTTCCAAGCAGCCAATAAATGCCATTTATAATTTAAAATTTCTTAATTATTTCTTCACTTTGATCTTGCATAAAACAATGATCGATCAGTGTTTTGGAGGGCAATGTATCATCGCAGAAGTACAGTCAGGTATGAAAGTAATAAATTTAAACGGAGTTGGTGCTCCAAACATAATCTGAAGGAAGAAAAAAAATGTTCAAATATAACGACCTGGATTCGACCGGGACGACTAATATAACGCACGCCGGCTCCACCAACTGGGCTATCGCAAAAGAGTACGAGGTAGTCAAGATGGAAACCCAATGATAGGGCAGGACCCGGTTCGCAGATCGGGAATTCTTCCCTTTTCCAATACTCGTCGTCTCTAGTCGAATCCAGGTCGTGGAATTTTTCCTTCCATTTTATTTTTCTCATTAATATCTTTCCCTTATGTTTGGAGCATCAACTCCAGCTTAAATTTGTTACTTTCGTATCAGACTTCATCAGTTTTCTAATGGTTGGAAAAGGAGGAATTCCTGATCTACGAGTCGGATTCCTGCCGCATCATTGAGCTTTCACTTTGAATACCTTGTAGTCTTTAGGACAATTAGAGACAGCCTCGCTGTACTGTGTCCGCAATAACTCAGTTGGTAGAGATGACGAGCATGATATCCGTAGTTCCTGATTCGTATCCAGATCGCGGAATTTTTCCTTCCGTTTTTCCCGCCATTAATATCTGTACAGACAGGTGTTGAAAACTAGTTTTTCCTGCACATCCCCCAATGCAAAACGGCCGTTTATTTATTTATTTATTTAATGTGATCCAATACGTCCATCCAGGGCATGTATGACTAGAGGCCGACGAGTTGGGTCCCTGGATGAACCTGGATTAACGACTGCTGTATGATGGTTCCTGGATGAGCCAGAGGGGTAAAGATCGTGTGTCACTGATGGTCACCCATCCAGTGACTAGCCGTGCCTGATGTTGTTTAACTTCACAGAAGTTGTGTGCTCAGTGAAAGACCATCAGGCCACGACCCCCCCCCCCGCCCCCGGACAGTTATTTGAACATTTTGGGCAGAATGTTATCGCACTGAATTATGGCAGACACTATGGATGTGACTTCAACGTCACTTGACCTCAAATCTCAACCGTTAAACAAAATTCCTAAGATATCATACAATTTTCAAAAAATTAATACTAGCTAAAAATGACAACTCTACGATCGCGTACAACTTTATTTAAATCGAAAGATTAGCGCACTAATAACATCGTGGCATATTTAATTTTTTTTAATTAGAACCCTAAATATGTGATAAAACGAAAATTCCGAACGCAGTTTCCAATAGCGGGGCATCCATCTTGCGTGAGGCCATGACATCAACAGGAGGATTGTCTTTGCTTCTCATTATAAATTAATACATAATACTCGATATTCACCATCATCAATATATACATAAGTAAATTAAATAGTGGAATGGTACATTCGCACATCCTCCTATTTTGTTTGGATAAAACATGGAAAAAAATATTTTTTCGGGGGGAGGGGGGTCATAAAAGCCTTAATAACTCAAAAATGGCTTTTCAAAGGCAAACAATTCATTAATAAGAATTATTAGTTTCAGTGAGAGGAATCCTTCGAATTATGTCACTGATATGGATGCTACAGCTATTTCTTTATTTTAAAAAAAAAGTTAAAAAATCTCTCAATAGAATTGCCAATAGTTAAAAAAAAATACTTCAAGACACATTTGCTTCTGCTGTTTGCCGTTTCGATGAGTTATCTCAAAAATTAGTCATGTGTACAGACGGGATTTTTTTTCTTTTCAAAATTTCAACATATCTTTTCGAATCATGAAATTTGATGTGAAAATTTTTTGAGTTTGGGAAACGAATGCATAGGCCACCTTGTAATCGTATAAATTGTTATATACAGGATGGTCCATTTAAGTGTAGACATGGACATATCTCGAAAACAAAGCATTGTACGGAAAACTTTACTGAAAAAAAAATATTATTTTTAAAGGAGAAATCTTTGTTCTAAAATCAGCCCCACCCCCACCCCCACCCCCAGTGGGTGGGGCGGGTGGCAACTTTTATATCATAAATAGAACCCTCTTTTTTATTACAGATTCGGATTCTACAGAAAAAAATACATAAAAATAAATCACTCGCAATTTAAAAATAAAACTAGGCATGTTACTTTTTTTTAAGGGAACTACATGCATGCATTTCTGGAGTGTGGAAATCCACGCTGGTTACGACAAGTTGAACATCAACTTCCTTGGTCGGTTAACGTTTGGTGCCGAATAATAGGTAACAAGCTTATTGGTCCCTGTTTTATCGAATGTACTTTGAACGGACTAATGTATCAAAACATTCCTACAAGACGAACTGCCAACATTACTGGAAGATGTGAGCATGGATTTTCGATCAAGAATGTGGATTCAGCATGACGGTTGCCCAGCTCACTATTCTGTACTAGCAAGACAGACATTGAATCACAAATTCAATGATCGATGGATTGGGAGAGGTGGTCCGGTTGAGTGGCCCGCCCGGTCGAAAGATTTGAATATTTTTCGTGAGGTTTCTTAAAGAATAAAGTTTATCAACAAGTTAAACTTAATGATAAATAAATACTCTTTAACCTCGCCCAAAGAGTAAACCAGAGGAGGTACACTGAACTGGGTGAGAAGCCTGATGAACCTCTTAAGTCCTCCAGAGAAGAAGTCCCCAGAAGGGACGAGAGTCAGATTGTAGATTGACGAATAGAGTCCCCAAAAATCAGCAGGATCTAAAAGATCCAATAGTTGGGGAAGGCGGCCTTGTTAACGTCATCAAAGCAGGCATCTAGGATATGGCGCGGTCTTCGAAACCTGAGGGGATTCTTTACAACGAGTGGATGGTCCAGAATACAAGAAACCAGGGTGTTTTCATGATTCTCCATCTTGGGTAGCATGTTCTTCATAAGTGTCTGGACAAAGGTGCCTATGTGGGTCATCCCCAAATCGTCATAGATAGAGTGGTTGTTGGCAACTCTTCTGTCAAGTTGGGCAATGGATCGGAGAGCAACATTTTGGAAAGTCTGGAGATCCTTCCACCTAGATTTACAAATAGAAGCCCAAGCAGGCATTCCATGAAGCAAAATAGTACGAATCACAACGGTGTATATCAAGAGTTTATCTACACCAAGAGCGCTGTTTCGCCCCAGAAGTGCAATCAAACTGAACTTCGCTTTCTTTGCCTTGTTGAGCGCGTATTGGACTTGGTCGTTCCAGCTTAGTTTGGTGTCGATCATGACACCAAGATATTTATAGCTTTTTACCCACTCAAGCTTCTTGCCAAATAAGAAGAGGGGCTTTGGAGGGTTTTTGCATTTGCGAGTAATAAACATGACCTTGCACTTTTTGACATTCAGCTTTAATCGCCACTTAGTGAACCAGCTCTCGCACTGATGTAAAGCTTATTGTAGTCGAGTGATGACATGTGCTGGGTTTCGTGCCCAGGTCATGATGGAACCGTCGTCAGCAAACATGTAAAGATTACACTTTGCAAACTTGGGGAAGTCATGGATAAAGAAGTTGAATAAGGCTGGCCCCAAGACAGAGCCTTGGGGTACACCAGCATTAACATCGCAGGGTTCAGACAAGCAGTCCCCAACATTAACACGAAAAGTCCTCTTTGACAGGAAGGAGCGAACCAGAGCAATTAGATCGTCAGGGAACCCGTAGGTAATCATTTTGTAAATGAGCCCATCATGCCAGAATTGGTCAAAGGCCTTTTGGACATCGAGGAAAACGAGACCACCAAACATAGAGAGGTTGAGAGGACCGTTTAAATCAGCAACGAGCCTCCATAACTGAAGCTGACAAGAGTGGCCTGGACGGAAGCCAAATTGCTCACTACGAATGAGGTTGTTTGCCTCTTGAGTATAGTGCGCTCAAAGACCTTCGAAAGCATGGGCAACAAGCTAATGGGCCTATAACTTGTGGGAAGAGCAGGATCCAGTCCAGGTTTAGGAATGGTGATGATGACTGAGTCCTTCCAGGCACTAGGGAAATGGCTGCTAAGCCAGCAGTCATTCATGACCTTAGTGATGATGCAGATAACACTGGGAGGCAAATTCTTGAGAGTACTGTTGGTAATGGTGTCGATGCCGGCTGACTTTTTTGCTTTTCAGGCGCTTTATGATGTCCAATATCTCAGAGGTGCCAATGACATCAGGAGAACTAAGAGCGCGCTGTATGTGGTCATACCTATCACGCACGTCCTTGACCTCACGAGTGATATTGACCAGATTATCCTCTTTGGGCGTAGAGAATTGGCTCATCAGTGAATCGGCGATAATTTGTGCTTTGTCCTGGTCATTGCTAACGAAATCGCCACCAGAGGAGGGAGAACAATAGTCCTGTTGCTTTTAAGGGCCCTGACCATACTCCAGAGAGAGTTATCCTGGACGGACAGACTTTTAACTTTGTCGTTCCATCTTTGATTCCTTAAATCCTTAATCTGATCACTTACCTTGCGGGATAGCCTGTTGTACTTCGTCTTGAAGTGGGGAAACCTGGTACGCTGCCAAAGTCTTCTGAAGTGGTTTTTTTCGTGGATGAGTTGCCTGATAGAGGGAGGAAGTTCCAGATGTTCTGGCCGCTTGCAATCCACCGGAGTAGCACTAGCATTTGCAGCCATCTTGATGGAGTGAGTGACCTTTTTGATATTTTCGTCAATGTCACTGCTGGTGACGGGATCCTGATAGGAAATGTTACTGTCGTTCATAAGTTCTCTAAAAAATTTCCAGTCCTGCTTATAACGAAGATTTATTCTCAGGTCGATATTAATCCCCTCAAAATTTAGTGCAACTGGTAGGTGATCAGATGATAAGGCATTTACTGTAAAAATATTGTAGGGTTTGAAAAACTCCTTGAGAACAGCAATGTCGAGTACGTCACTAGCGGGTGAGTGATCACAGTAGTATGTATCTTCAAGAGGGCCAATAACGGAAGTGTCGATCTGATCTACCATGTACCTATAAAGTACCAAGCCACTTTGATTAGTGCTTCTGGAGTTCCAGTATGGGTGTCTCGCATTCAAATCACCCGCCATAACGACTGGGGTGGGCCCAGACAGTAGTTCATCCAAGTCGCGAGGGTCTAACTTGTGCCTTGAGGTTGTATAGGGAAGTAAACCTGACCTCTCCAATATCAGCATCTTTGATGACAATGGAAACTGCTCCCATATTGACAAGATTAGGTGTGACAATCTTAGTGTAGTTAATACCTCTTTTTACAACAATAGCTACCCCACCAGAGCCTGGATCTGAAGCTTTTTTAGGGGGCCTATCTTTCCGGTAAACATAGTACCCTGATAGATTGAAAGCCTTATTCTGTTTGAGATGGGTTTCGCACAAGAAGGCAACATCAATGTTCCAGCTTTTGAAGAAATCGTAGAACTCGTGACACTTGCGAGGAATGCCCCTCGCATTCCATATAGTGCAACGTAGCTTACCTTGATTTATAAGTTTGTAGGGGTGTCTATCCATGATTATTGTCTTGTCTCAGTTTGAGTGGTCTGCGGCAACACTTTGCCACTATCCTTTAACATATTCATTAGGTTACCCAGATACCTTTGAATTTTAACCAATTCGTCGTGGTCAGCGACTCCCTTACCAATAGAAGCAGAAGCAACGGATGCAAAAGTTCTTCCTTCAGCTATTTTGGAAGTTCTATTCCTTTTAACTTGTGGGTATTTGGGACACTTAGTATAACTTGATGTGTGCTGGCCTTCGCATCGAATTCATTTAGGAGGGTCTTTTCCTTTTATATTGGTGCAGTCCCTTGACTGGTGGGTCGCCCGCGCACTTGCTGCAACGCGGCGACTCGGTGCAGCCCTGGGACACGTGCCCAAAACGTAAGCAATTGTAACATTGTAAGGGCTTCTTGTTGCCCCTAAACAATTCAACTGTTACAGCAAGTGGACCAATGCGCTTTAAATTTAGGAAAGATTTATTGTGCTCAGTGTTTTGTAGGAGTACTAGAACCATTGGCATCTCAACTTAACCATTTGCTTTTTTAAGTCTAACTGCCTTATCGGGGAAGTAGTTAGCGTTTCTAAGGTCTGAGCAAAAATCTTCCATATCATACGTTATATCTACATTTCGGACAACGTATTTTAACAGTTCCTGGATAACGCAATAAATCGCAATGGTCTACCTTGAAAAATCAAAATTAACCCGATTTCGTCATCTGTCGCGAACAGCAAAAATTGTTTCAGATCAAAATTTATGTATTTTTTCCGTAGAATCCGAATCTGTAATAAAAAAGGGGATTCCTATTTAAGATATCAAGGTTGCCACCCGCCCCATCCACTGGGAGTGGTTGGGGAGGGCTGATTTTAGAACAAAGATTTCCCCTTTAAAAATAATATTTTTTGTTTCGGCAAAGTTTTCCGTACAATGCTTTGTTTTCGAGATATTTACATGTCCACACTTAAATGGACCAACCCGCATATTGATGATGATTAATCTCGCGTGCGTTTTATTAATTTAATTGTGACGGAAATGTAAATTGGAAATTGCATTCGGAATGTATCATCGCCATTTCTTTATCTTTTCTAGTCCTGTTTTACCTTTTCGCTATCGAGATGTTAAATGACCTTTGGGATCTATCTGAAATTTGCCTAGCCGGAGATCAGCCTACTAAAGGCATTGCTTGGTCTTCCAATCTTCTTAGTAATTGGTTTGGTTTGGTTTGTTTGGTATTAACGTCCTTTTCAACTGCTATGGTCATTTCAGGACGGCGTTATAGGGGCCGCAAATTTTGCCTCGCAAGGGTTCTTTAACGTGCAGCCGGCAAACGACTACACGGGACCAACGGCTTTACTTCCCTTCCGAAGGAAGTGCGTGATCTCAGGATTTCCCCCTGAAAAATCCTCGTCGTCCTCGGCCGGGGTCGAACCCGCGTACTCGGGCATCAGAGGCGATCACGCAACACACTGAGCCACCGAGGCCGATCTTCTTAGTAAAGAAAACAAACACAAACATCAATGTTCTGAGAAGGATTCGAACTTGCGAATCGCTAGATTCGCGAGTGACAAGATTAGCGTCTGGAACACCGAGCCGGCTTGCATTCGTAATTTTCGTTTTCACGCCCATTTAGGGTACGAATTACAATGTTACGATGTTATTAATGCACTAATGTTTTAGTTTAAATAAAGTTGGTAAATAGGGTCATCCTGTATTTATACATTTTTGTTGTTTATTATACATATTTATAAATTTAAGCTGATAATGGAAAGTAGAATAAAGGTTAAGGTGATGATTTGATAATTTCTATTTTAGGAGAATTCAACATTAAAAATAGGTTACATATACTCATTTTAACTGAATGTATATTCCATCTGTACATTATCAAATCATCTCCTTTATAAAGTGTTGCTGATTTGTTTTGTATAATTCTTCGTATTTTGTGCACATTTATATTTGATTTGTACAATTTAGGTAATACAGTTACGTATATGTTTTGTATTTTTCATATTGATGCCTTGTTATTAAATATTAATGGGGTCCAAAAAAAACCATCGCAGTTGACGCACCCATGAATTAAACTTCCATTACAAATTTTTCATGGAAGATCGTTCGGCAAACGTTGTTCTGAAGGAAACGTTTCTGTTTACTCCTATAAATTAAATAAATTTGAGCCTTTTCAAGCACTTTATAGGTACTTTTAGTCTCCTGGAGAGTAGAAGTTAAGAGTGGTTTGGCATTTATCAATCCTATTGGTATTCTCTTGCACTAAATAAATCGAAATTTCGCCCAGGTTTTTAGGCGGGAAAACTATAGAGAGAAAACTGTAGAGATATAACATCCATAGAGGCAGAACGAAAAGGAAAGTGTATGTATCTATGTAGTTAGGGCTTTTTTTTTTAAGATCCTGGCACGTTTAAAGTGACCCACTTCCTTAATGGTCAGCGAGAATCAGATGTGGGTAAATCCATAATCGGCTTCCTCTTCCTTTCCGGGTCGGTCGTGGCGGTGGTGGTGACTGTCCTCCTCGTCACGAACAACGAACCTCTCCAATCCAGTCGTTCGTGAGTTTTTAATTCGTCGTCGGTGTTTTCGCCTCTCCAGAAGTGGGTTTTGCGTTTTCCTCCCCATCTTGATTTTCATCACGTGGTCGGTTTGTCCCCTCGACGCGAGTCCAGCCCAATTTCTCGGATGGTTGCCAAAAAACGATGATCTCGAATCATACGAAGAGCAATTTTAGATGTAAGCAGATTGCACAGCTGCGGCCGCCGCGACGACCGTCACTGCTTTCCGAGCGAGTGAGTCGTGCCTTGGCCGCCCCACCTCCTCCTCTTCTCGCCGGCTTCAATCTGGTCGCGGGCGCCGACCGTTTCCGAGCGATCCCGTACGATGAAGGAAGAACGGATTGAGCCCCCATCGGAAATCGTTGGAGGAGAGAGAGGAGACTGGGGGGATAGGCCGGCAAGCAGTCAGAGCAGCAGCGGCAGCAGCACCACCTCCACCGCTTCACCTCTTCTCGTCAATGGCAGCAGCAGCAGCAGCGCCGAACAGTTACGACATGGCTGCCTAGTTGTGGCGCTCGACACCAGGCGGCACGTCGAGCACTGCGTATCCATGTGACCTACGCCGAAGCGCACGCTACGGCACAGCGGCACATCGCAGCCCTGCATCTCTGGCTTGGCGGCGCAACCTCTCTTTGCATGGAGAACCGCTCACAATAATGCCGCAGCTGTGCGCGCCTGTCTCCTCCGATGCACCCCTGGCCGCTCGGATTGCCGGCGGTGCCTGCGTGTAGAGACTGGGCCGCGCCGCGTCCCTCGCAGCCCAAGGATTTCTACTCATCATCATCAGCGTCGTCGTCGAGACGTTTTCTTTCGTTCCATGGTGGCTCCTCTCTTCCGGAGATAGTATGAGAATCTCACTCGGAGGCAGCTGGATCGTGGGTCTCGCAGTACTCTTGGTTGGCGTGTGCAGTCGAGGTGAGTCCACTAGGTCTTCTTTATCTTTATCCCCCCTCCCCCCGTCCTGTCTTACTCAGTTATTTGACGACCCCCCGACACCTGCCCACCTCTTTTTGTTCCAGTGGTGGATATGGTTAACCGTGCGGATAACGTACCGTCGACGTGCACATCGTTATTATCAACTCCAGTGTTGTTGTTCTAAGGATCCGCGCACCTGCAACGCGTCGTCGATCTTTTACGAATCCTTCTTCTCCTGTCTCTTTTTGAGTCCTGGATGCCTTTGATAGCTGATATTCCCGTCGCGAGGGATCGTTGGCCCCAGTGAAGATGGGCTGCTGTCGCTCCACCTGCCGCTCTCTAGCAACGCAGCCACACGGCTGGCAGGGTAGCTCAACCTCAGGCGGAGCATCCTTAGGGGGGTTAAAAAAAAGTAGAGAAAAATGTTTTAAAAATGATAATTATAATGATGATAATAATAATAGTCTTCATATAATAATAGTAAGATGATGTATTTCATAGGGAGTCCATGTGTACTCAGTTTGATGTTGTAGAGGTGCGTGCGACTCGCTTACGATAAGAGTGATCTTTAATAACTTCGCTGATACCATCAAAACAAACGCCCGCGTACATACATGTTGAGTGCCTGCGATTCGACACTCTTCTTCTAATCGACTGTGGCGTGATATTGGTGAAGTGCGAACTTGTTTCTTTATTTTTTATACGTTTTGTGTCGCCCTCGGAATGAGCAACCCGGGGAGGATCCTGTGACACTCGCACCCAAGTGATCATCATCATCGTTGTCGTCGTCGTCCTTCCCGTTCTCCATTGCCATCGCAGTGCGTCGTCGTCGAAAAGGACTGAGTGGAGAGGGTTAAGGTCGTGTGCCCTTTTAGTTTCCACCCTTTCATCACCACCACGATATACATCTTGGTCTGGAGACCCACGCGCCTGGATTGCGGGGAAATTTTTCACGGAAGGCGAAAGGGTTAGAAACACGGCTGGCAAAGACTCCTAAGAAAATGGCTGCTCCAGCATCCCCCTTCACCCTTGGCACCCGTGCTTGGCGGACCCTCGGCGATTTGTTTGATTTTCTGGATTCTGTATTTTTCCTGTTTTTTTATTTTTGAAAAAAAAATTTTTTTATTGAAAACGATCGATTGCTGAGATACACTGAAGTTTGACTCATGAGCGTCCTGAGAAATTTATATTGTGCTGCCGCTACTACATTTAATTGGGTGCGTTTAAACTGATCCGTATATAAACTGAGTAGTTACGTCATAATTTCTTGAAGTAATACGATATTTGCCATGTTCACTTCACGCACATCCGAGGAAAATGTTAATGGAGAGAACTCGCAGAACCGCTCTCATTGCAGTGCGTTGACAACTCGAGATGAAATTGGAACGCAAATCCATTGAAAGGGGGCACGAGGAGGGGGTTAATAATAAAATTGTCTAGGAATCGAAGCCCGCGTATGTCTTTTGGCTCTCTTCCCTTCTGCGAATCTCTTTCGATTTCTTGCACGAATGAATGGTTTCTAAATGAGAAAGTGTTTGTATATTTTCCCGCCTACTGAGGCAGGGGGGGGGGCTTTCGAACCCTCCCCCACCCTTTCTATTTCCCCCCCTTTGCCTCTTACCCACAATGCTCGGCGGCTCCCATGTTCTTGAATCGACGCCGTGTTCTCGGTGGCGGTCAGGCGGGGGTAAGTGTGCAAGGGAGGGGGGGGGGTTACACAGGCCGCATCACGTGTACTTTTCACCTCATGTCCTTGGAGTGTTTGCGATTTTTTTTATATTTTTAAGAAGAAAAGAATTCGTGCATCCAATGGAAATAACGTTTTCTTAAAGTTGATTTGTAAAAGAGAACGAAATAAATGGAAGGAAAAGGGTCCCTCTTAAACCGTTTTTTAAATTTTTATCGTTTTTGATTAGCCTTGTGTAGAGATGCTGATTAAGTAGTATTCTACATGATTTTCTACATGATTCGTTTATAAATATTGTCAATTATTAAGATGAAAAACAAAAAAAAAAGAAAAATTCCGCGACCAAAATTCAAACCAAGGACCACGAATATCTAGCTCCTCCCCTCTATTTGACTACTCATTAGTCTTTAGGACAATTAAAAACAGCCTTGATGTACCATGTCCGTGGGAGCCTAGTTGATAAAAGCAATGAGCTAGATGTTCGTGGTCCCGAATTTTGGTCGCGGAATTTTTCCTTTCGTTTTTCATCTAAACGTATTTACTTTATGTTGGAGCATTATCCAAGTATTCATTTATTGCTGATTATTGGTTAATGTATTCGTGACACTATCAAAATAATTGATTAAGATGAACTAGATAAACAAGCACCGCTTTGTTCAAAAGTGTTGCTGTTACGTGTCAGAATTGAGACCCGCGAATGTTGTAATTTCGCTTTAAAGATTTACGTATGAAAAGAGTGGACCCCCTTCAATGTCAGGTCAAGAGATTAGGGCCCATAATTAGTAGATAAATTACATAGAAAAAGATGTATATTCATGTATGTCTGTATATATGCGAGTCTGTGTATGTGTGCGATTCCACAAATAGTATAACGATGCTAACGATGAAACAAACATCGACAGAGATCTAAATGTCCACGTAAGCTTATATGAACTGTGGAAAACAGTATACTGTGTACTAAAAGCAAGAAAGAATTCACTATTTCCATAAAGTTATTTTTATTGGGCATATGTGCAATTATTTCGACGGCCAAGTCGTCGTCTTTAGTGAAATACACGATCTTTGTATACGAAGTATCAATAATAACAGAGAAAATAATCCTTCCTAGGTGGCGGGGTATAGTAGAGTAGCGAAATTAGCCCCCTGAAAAAACTTAAGAAGTGGGGATAAATTGTGGAGGTAAAAATGTGGGTTAATATTGGGAGATAAAGAAAGAGTAAAAAAGTGGGGTAAAATATTTCCCTGCTTTTTATCTCTAACGGAAGAGGTTCTTTTTCCAAAACTTTGCCTTGTTGCAAACCGCGTAGAGATAGCTTTTCTAGTTATAAAGTTATGAACCTGTTTTATGATACCAATAATTTATACGTGTATTTTTTATCCCCACTTTTTAACCTCCATTATTTATCAAAAAAATAATAGGGTAAAAATTTTTTTTAAAACACACTTTAACGCCATCTATTGGTAAAGTCTTCATATAAAAATTAAATTAATTAATTGCTACTAATTGATCAATTATTTAATGGATTTTTTAATTGATTCATGTATTGCCATCAGGAGCAAGTAAGTGGCAAAATTTCAAGTCAATCGGTTAATAGGAAGTAACTTTAATATCGATTACAAAATTCCACCCAAACAAACAGAGATATCAAGCTAAATAAAAGCCTGTAAAAAGTTAAGTGTTTTCTCGAACCTAGTGTTTAGAAAATAGAAAATTGCTACTATCAATACGACCACGTGACGGCTACCCCCACAGTCCGACCCAGCTGACAGAACTTGGCTCAAACTTCATAGTAATGTATACAGACAGTGTTTAGAAGAATTTGCAGATCGAATTTCACTATATATCTATATGGACCGTTTTAATCCCAGTGAATCCATCTAATCATGCTTACCAGTGAAATAGAACATGCCCAAAGCAACCTACGTACCAGATTTTCAATTTTCTGTGTCAAAGGAAATTGAAAATTTAATAGCGACAGATGGCCATAGCAAAACCAATAAGTAGCGCCATTCTTCCGCTACTTATAAAATTTTGTCAGAATGATGCAGAAGACGAAAGAAGTCGATCACAAATCATTTTCTTTCTCTCTCTCTCTCTCTCTCTCTCTCTCTCTCTCTCTCTCTCTCTCTCTCTCTCTCTCTCTCAAATAATGCTTCCTTATTTATATATAGGGTGGTCCAGAGTTCGCGACTCATATTTATTAAAGTAAATGAAGTTATTTGGTAAAAATAGCAAACTTTGCTAGCATTCGTCTTCACAATTCATCTTCACACTCCTGTAATGGATCGGCTCGGGGGATGAGGTTTTCAGTTCCCGAACCTTTCGGGCCGCGGGTTCGAATCTCGCCGTACGCTTGATGAGTGTTCGTGTTTGTCCCAGAAATGCGTAAATATAATAGGAAATGTCCCAGGATAGTGTTAAGTTATTAGCACGCGAAATGGTGCAAAACATCTAGATACTGCGAACAAATCAACCTCTAAGTTTTTTTGAAAAGAGTCTATTTTCACGCGAGCGAATCCAGTTTCTGTATTCTGTACGATATATGTAATATTTGCCCTCAATGCTGTAGATATAACGTGCCCAACATTGAAACAACCATCGAAAAAGGTCTACTACATTCAGTCAGACGTCGATTGCATCAAATAATATTTCATTAATATAAGCAGGACTCCATATTTTGTAAGGCAACGAATTTATTTGATCAAAGGGAGCTGCAATCGAAATTCAAACTTTGCTGACATTTGCCTTAACGCCTTTGTAACGGTGTTGATTTGTGAAAAATCATTTAAATACTGTACGCGATTTTCCTGTCATTATGGTGCAATAATAAAACGGTGTTGCGTGGAGCGTCGTTAACGGATATCACAGTAGTATGTTTCTATGTTGTTATGCTATGAAATTGCAGCTTACTTTGTTCAAATAAGTTAGTTTGTTTAACAAAATGTGAATCTGGACTATGTTGTATTAAAATAAAATTTATAATACTACTAGAAGCAATATCTTTAAAGCTATTGCAAACAAAGGGTGGTTACATGAACAGCATGCCTCAGATCAGAATGAGAATTGATTGTTAGTGACAATGAGGTAGCTGAAAACAGCAATGTTTGTAGTTTTGTTTAATTGGTAAGTTTATATTCTCATATGCGTTTTGCGAAAGAAAAGAATCAAAAATTCAAATTAACGCCTTACACTTGTACAACTTAAATAAACTGAAGGCGAAATTATGGAAATTAGTTCTTATAAGAGCTAAGGAAGCGACGACAACACGTTAACTATCTTCCGCGAACATGGAGCTTTCACTGTACAAATGTAATTGATTTTAATGAGGAGTGAAAATTGTATAATATAAAGGATTGATATTACATCCACCACTTTTCCTTTTTTTTTTAAATGAAACACTGAAGATACGATAGCTGTAGGCGCACCCGGCACATTATAAATAAACCAAAATGTTGGGCTGAAAAAAAAAAAAAGTAAAGCAAATGAAATCCTGCGGTGACTGCGTCCTTTTTAGTGTGCCAAAAGAGAAAAAGGTTTGAAATATAAACTGCACCGTTTAAAGTTTATCTTTGCACTTGTTAAATAATGAAGACCGCTACGGTTTTGTTTTATTTTGGTTTAGCCAGAAATCAGATTAAATGTTGGACTAGAGCCTTTAAGGAAATAATAATTCTTCAATGAATTCAAACTCTTTTTCGAGCGGCAAAATTGATTGATTCTTGCGGGGGGAAATGAAAGTTTTGTATTGAAAAGAGTCTATTCATATATTTCTATTTCGATAAGTCTGAAAAAAAATCGAAAACTTTTTTGCTCACTATTAATTAAATGCACTGTATGCTTTAATTGGTTTGCATGTAATTTTCAAATAATTGCCAAACGATCGTGGGTGGAAAAGCGCGAAATCTAGGCTATAGAGATGATGGCGTCAGCGCTCTATTTAACTCGTTTTGCATTTCTTATGTCGTTACGAGTAAGATTTAAATTAGGAATCGTTTATAATGGCTTGATTTCAGATGTTTAGATTTTGTAAACAAAAAGACTGCATACATTCTAAAAACGTGTGCCGATTTGTGTGCTCCCGAATCGTTTGTTCGAGAAAAGTTTACCGATTTGTGTGTATATTTTTGTCTAGGAATATCTGAATTTAGTAAAATGAAATTGACTTTTTCTTGGCTGAATATCCTCATCAAAAGCCTGAAAGGTAAACTGTAAATTTCGTTAATATCCATGTAGAAAATTTTGGAAAGTCCTTCCCAAAAGCTGATAATAATGATTTATTGTTATAGCAGTTATTAATTCTTCTTGCGTAATTCCAAATCTCTAATTATTCGTTGTAGAAGTGTCGAGGAATGGATTACCCTGTCTAGGAAAGTTAAAAAATAGAAATACAGGTTAGATGCTGTAATAGTTGAAATGGCATCAATCAAAACGCTAAAAAACGGTATCTGCAGAAACACGCTTAACACGCTTTATAGTCATTCTGTAAATACGAGTCATTCTGTAAATATAAAACACGCTCATAATTTTATATTAAGTCCAAAGAAATGTTTGGTTTTGGTAAAGAATGGAAACTCCAAGTTTACATCTATAAATGGCTTGGAAATGGTGTATTGCATACATCCTAATGTAGGTGATCTACATTAAAACCAAACTTTCCATTGGATTAAGTAAAAAATTATCTATAGAATAACTAATTATAGAAAAGTTAGTATTCTATAGGGAATTTTATTTTTTAGAGGATAAGTAATATTTACCAGCTAAACCTTCCTATTTCCAAACTAACCATTAGGATTGAAGTTTTATTATTATTATTATTATTATTATTATTATTATTATTATTATTATT
>JAHWFO010013886.1:738760-788846 GCA_023313115.1 Rhysida immarginata
TTATTATTATTATTATTATTATTATTATTATTATTATTATTATTATTATTAAAAAAAGTTGAACGTTTTTTTATTTTCTATAGTTTTATTTAAACCTCAGTGTCGAATAGGGAAATATTTGTTGATTATAAATTTTGTTCAACAGTATAATCAACGTCTAAACTTTTGAATATTACAAGCATGTAAACTTAATTAAATTTTAGAGTCATGAAACGAAATTTTCATATATGTCATCATAATTTTTTTCTTTATTTCCGAGTATTGAGCGTTATTTCATAGTTGATTATGCCTCATAATGGTAGAAAATTGTTATTATTTCTAAAACCTCAGCTTAATAAAATTGAATTAAAATAAATTTTACAAAATAAGGCTAATGGCACATTCCAACTGGTAAAAGGATTTCCATTAAAATATAATTTTTTTATTAAAAATATAAAATTTATCATTTATAAATATACCCATATATGCCATCACCAAAATAATCCAAACTGTATTTTAAAAACTGTTCATTAGTCTAATCACTTAACACAATCTTCTCCAGTCTTCAACGACAAAAATAAGTAGAGATGGGCTGCTCCTCTCTTATTGGATCTGTCAAGAACTAAATTCAGTTAAACGGAAATAAGAGCAAGCAGACTTAATAAAAAACATCTTTTTTATTATATTATATTTTAAAGTATATTTTATTATCATTTACAATGGGTGTTTATGGTTAGTTCGTTAACTTCATATTCTTTTGTAATTAAATATTATTAAGTTGAAAATTTTGGTTGTATTCTTCCTTACATAATTTGTTCCCTTATTTTCAACGTACTTGTTCAAGTTTATTATTTCCCTTAAACTTTGCTTTTCTGGCTTGAACGATGATGGACTTGTGAGCTGTGATTCCTCAAAGTGATTTACAGTTTAATCGTAAATTTCGAAAAATTACTCGATTCTAAATGTTTGTACTGCTGTATTTAGAAAATTATGCTAAATTCATAGGGTTTTTTTTCTTCCTAATTTTTTGTTAATGAATTGACGTAAATTCGTCCATTTTCTTATTGTTATAATTAAATTTCAACAAGTTAAATAAATTAAAAAAAAATTAAACCGACTTAACAATGAAATTAATATGGAACCATCTTGGTGCTAAACTGAATTTTTAAAATCTGTTTATAAATGACGGAACTATCGATGAACATACATAAAAAAAAATTACATACAGACGAACATAGAACCTCCTCCTTTTTGAAGTCGGTTAAAAACTAATTCATAGTATATCCTGAATACAAAAGTTAATTCAAACATCCATAATGTTCAATATTACTGATAAAATACAGATTCTTATTATACCGTTCAGTGTAAGCAATTAGGTAGATATAATTGTACCGATGCTTTTCAGTTTACGTCATCATCAGAGGCTAACAACTACAAAGTACAAAGTAGAATTTTAATGCTACATTAAGAAACCTTGTCCGTCAATCAGGTTCAACTGAAGCATTTTTTCTACTTTTTCTTTATTATTTTTCCTTTTTCTTTTGTTCACTCCGTAAGCCCACTAATCAGTAGCTGCACTCAAAAATGAAACTAAATCCAGTTTTAACGTTTTTAGCGAATTTGGCTTTAAAAAAAATGTCGTCACATCCGCTAAAACTAAAAATGGATGCAAAGCTCAAACGGCGGAATTTCTCGGTTTTTCATAAAATCGTGATTTACACATGCGCAAATCCAGCCTCTTTCAAAGATCTCGGTCACGTTTTCGCGCATTTACAGCAGCGAAAACGTTACTTTAAGCGTCTGAGCGTCTGTAAGCAGAGTAGTGTTCTGTTCAATTATTTATCTGACATTAAATTTTTTCAATTTTTTCTAAATGTTTGCCAGCCAGTAAGCGCCATGATGGATTTGTAAAACCCATGTTTGCGCCTGAAAATCGGACTTAAAAACTGTGCAATATATACAACACCCAAAATCGAACCCCAAACCCAAAACCCCATAACCAAAAAACGAGCTTTATTGAGTGCATCTCTGGTTTCACTTGAACCTTACTGGTGGACAGCCCTTCTTGATGTACCATCAAAATTTTATTGTTTATTGTCAATACTTTGTTTTGTGGATACTTCTTGGGTCCTTCAGATTTCTTACCTACCCTGATATATTTCTTTTGATATCTTTTGAGGTAGAGTGAGTTTTGCGGAACACCGTTATTCGATTGTCGGTTGTCAATACTCTATGGATGTTAGCAATGTGATGGTGTAATCCAAAAGTCGTCGGCGCATTACGGAAACGTTTATTTTCCAAAAAGTAAAGTTTGCAGGAATGATAGTCATTTACTATACCGTGCTTTTTTTAGGCATGCGTTTTAGAAAATAACACTTAGGAATAAACATTTGTTTAATTAATAAGTTCCCGCTTGAAAAATAGGAACTCCGCATATTTTCTTTGAGATTGCAGAGAGCGACTAATTCATGAGAGTTTATTTTTCTTCCTCAATATGTAACATTTTTTGACAAAATCTGTTTCTGAATGGAAAGATTTCAACAGCTCTGCTTAAAGGTAGAGTTCATTAGAATTTTTTAAATTTCGTCAGGTGTTTATCTTATAAAATGAACTTAGCTTCTTGAAGAAAGAGAGCGAAAATTAAAAATCTTTTCCCCCATAATTGAATCCATAAAAATGAAGACGAAAGATTTGAGATAATTACGTTTTCTATTTAATAAAAAAGATTTTTTTCTATGTTTTAATGAGAAAGCTAATTTAAACCTCGTTCGTTCAATTTAAATATTTGAGCTCCCCTTCATTATTGGCGTTTTTTGAAAAATGATCTTTAAAAAAATGTATTTGTACTGTAATTAACGTCTAAGATGAAAGATGTATCTTATTCTCCGATCATGGCACGATCTTTTAATATAAAAATTGTGAGTTAATAACACCTTGTATGAACTCTAAGGGGTTTGGTCACGTAATCACTCCTTTCCCAGATTAAGCGATATTAAAGGGAGCAATAGATACTTGACAACAGGCTTGCAAAAGGAATTCGATAAGCATTGTTCAGCAGGTTTTGATCTACTTAGTCTGGCACGTGATATAAAACACACCGGATGTTCATTTGGTCGTCGCATTGTCAGTGAATCTTGAACGGTGATTGGTTCACCTCATTGAACTATGATCTTTCTTTTGAATTCCTTTGAAGGCATTCTTTCAATACAAACTTGGATGAAGCTATAACCATTCTCCTGAAATGTCGTTCGGTTATTATTTCATGAAATAATAAGGATAGCACTGTGTTTGAATTAATGTAAGCTTAGGTAAAAGATATTTCAGAAAAGGCAGGAGTAAACGAACTGCATCAGTTTTCTAACTTATTTCCTATTGCTTTCTTCTTTTTTTTTAAATGAGGCTTTCTTTTTTTAAAAAAATGACTACAACAGCTTATGAAAAAAAGTTCTTGTGTAATTGAAAATTGGATTTTAATGTAGTTGAATATTAAACAGTAGCATTATGAAATCATTTCTCTTCTATATGTTCATGAATATGGAATGTTTTACTGCTTCACTGGATATGATGATAAGAAAGCTTCCATTGGGAGACAGTGTTTGTAAATTAGCTTTAAATGTGCACTATTAATAACAAGGTGCAAAACTTTACTCATAAGTTTTGTTATTCATCGGTATTATGTTTTTATACCATAATTAATCCATTGCTATATCTATATCCTAATACTATATCTAATAAGTATTTCTTATATTTTTCCTTAAAATTTTCACATTTTTTTATCAATGTTACGCAACTTTGGTTTCAGTGGAATTTGGAATGGTTTAGTGAAGAAATTGTGGTCAGATTTTTTTTTTTTTGACAAAACTTCTTATGCTTCAAATGTCATTTTTTGCTGTAATAACTATACCTAGTCAAATTGGTATCAAACCAGGAGAGCAAGCATTGTTGTTCCCCAACGGTACCAGGTCCAACAGCGGTTATTAAGAAATTAAATTAAATAATCATTTAAATGATTGGTATGATTAAAATAATTTATCAATTTATGTCGAAGGTAGTTTTTTCTGTGTAAATACGATAAAAAATTATTTCGTAGAGAACAACCTGTGCGAGTAGGAAGCTTCGAAGTTTTGAAATAGAAGAAGTGTAAAACAAAAGGAAAATGAAGATGATCTGATGATATTTTCAAAAGTGTAAGGTGAAGAACCTTATTTTGGAGATTCTGAACTAAAACTGAGGACCGTGGCGATGAGGAAAATCAATTAATGATTTGAAAGATCTTTTTAATATTAAAAACAACAAAATCGAGAAAATGAAAATTTTTGAGAATAATGAAAAATTACGTTTTCGAAACCGATTTAATTCTAGCTTTTTCTTTCTTTCTTTCATTATTAGAATTTATTTAAACATCTCTTTGAAGGAACGCATCAAGTGACACGTCTCTATACAGTATTTATGTAAATATAAAACCTCTCTGTATCTATCCGCCATAGCGCAAAATGTAACTTATTTGGTGTACAGGTGCTTTCTGATAATTTTGGAATTTCAAAAAAATTTATTAAAGACTTAAAAGTCAACGTTAATTTCAATTAATGATTATTATGTAAGCGTGGAGCACTTTTTTTTTTTACTTTTCCAAAGTGAGCATATACTTACTCTATTATAAAATATAAGTTTTTTTTATATGTGCTCGTATAAACGAGGCATTTTTTTTTTATTTGCTGTTGAAATTCATTTTTATTTTACTTTTATTATGAGGTATAGAGCCATTTTAAGTATTTATTCATTATGAACATATAGTTAAGGACAAACTTTATTTTTCAATTTTTAAAACGAAATTTAACATTAGTAAAATATAGGAATAGACCGTTTGATGTTGAACTTGCAATTATGCTAATCATACACGTTTGACCAAAATTTATTGTATGCCATAGGATTCGGCGCGTCGGGTCATCATCAGATAGTAATATTAAAACGAGTCTTTTTCTTTTAATGCATATACATTGATTTATTACTATTTAAGTAATTAAATATACATTTAAGTTATATATTCAAAAGTTTCTTTCATTTTGCGGATTATCCGGGGATTTGATTATCCGGAGAATTTTATTTCCAATCTGACTGGATAGTCTACTGTAATTTTTTCCATTTAATTTTTTCCATGTAATTTTTTCTTGGTAACACTGGCCAACAAAATTTAAGATTTTTCTTGTAACAAAATGAAAGTGGGTGATTTTTGGTAGTATTTTTTCTGCTGATTACGAATATAATTTTTATATTTCTCTAACACGAACAGCTTTCTTGTTTTAAAATGAAACATTTTTAAATCATTCAGTGTTTGGGGCCTGGTAAATTTCCTTGCGGCCCCAAAATATGGATACTTTAACAATGTAGCCGCTTCTCTTCGCTCCCATTACTTTAACATAGAAGTCTCGATGTGCATAACTTGGAAACTTGATGTGATAGAAAAAATCTAAAAGCAGATTCGGATTCTACCTACAAATTACTACTAAGAACACTTTGTGTGGTCTTAGTTACAAAAACCAGACTAGGAATTAAAGCAGATTGCATGGGGAGTAGGAAATAGTGAAATGTAAAGTTAATTAAGCATGCATTGCTTATTGCTCGATTATCGATTATTCCAAAATTCGTATTTTGCTAGTTGCCAAGAACTGCAAAGTGTTTATAAAGTCCTTGTTCGGTTTAAAATAGCACTATCTTCTGCTCTAGGGTTTTTTAAACCTTCGAAATAGATTATTTCTGAATGATAATTTTATAAAGTGTTGACTTAGAACAAATAACTTGATGTATATCTATTCATTTTTAAAATTTCAACTTCATTTTCCAAATTGCTTTATGCCATTTAATAGAAGAGAAATGCTATGTGTACGCATATCATACTTGTCCTTGTTTGATGTGTTGTTGTATAAAACTTGCTTCTGAAGCATTTAACAGAAGTTATTAATAATGTAAAAGCGCTCAAGGAATGTATAAATACCCTATACAGCAAATAACATCATGTTAATTCTACCTCGGTGGATATTGACGATCGAAAAAAATGATAAATCCAAGATGAAACTGGAAAAACGCTGAGAGAAATTCAAATAACCTATGTATGAGTTTTATGTAAGAAAAATTGGTCAAGGAAATTTACTAAAGGCTAATTCTGTTAGGAAGTCTGTCTTTGAAGCCATTTTCTTTTTTTTTTAAAGGAAAATCTCATCACTGAGATGATGAAAATCTATTTGCATTTTTTTATGAAACATTGCGTCAAAATAATAGGAGTAGTTTCCGTGTACTGGAAAAAAATTAGTTAATATTTATCAAAAAATATATTGGAATTTTATATTCATATTTATAGATCTTAATGGAATTTAGCTTTTCCACTTTTCATATTTTATGAAATGTCCTCAATGTTTATCTAACTGCTTTTGGAAGCTTGAGCAAAATACTGTAATTGATATTTACCATTTCAAACCTCAGTTAGTCTCTTTAAACATGACTGTGACGCTGTTTGCACAGATAATTTAGTAAGTTGCTTTTATACCAATTTACGAGTTTACATTTGAAATTTAAACATAAAGACAAATTTAAATTTTAATTTGTTTGTAGACTAGCAAAAGTTATTTTGCTGCTGCTGTATTATACTTATTGCATACGTAGTAAGGTGAAATAAAAAAATATTGAGTGAGTTCTGGTTGATAAGAAGCCTGTAACTATCTCTATCTTATCAGCCAGAAAACCTCTGTGCGTCTATCCGGTATTTTTCTTAGGCTCGTAAAAATTCGGGAGATAGCTCAAATATAAACAAACATGCTTCTTAAAAACCAATTTTTTTGTCAACGAAAAATATTTGTCCACTACAATATATCTTAAACACTATCTTCAAAGACCATGTTTATATTTAGTAGACTCTTTGGAAAAATTATTTTTGCTCCATTCAGAAATTTTACCTGGACCTTGTTTTTGAGCATTTTTTTAATTCGAAACTGAAGGCAGAAAAATTCTATTGCCCATTAATTTTAAAGATACCTAAGGTATTATTTCACATGGATAGTAACACTGAAAAAATGAAATTTTATTTACTCTGAAATGCTGATTAAAATGTCCATTGAGGGTACAAATACTCCTTTAATGGGCATTTACGTGCATTCAAGTGTGAATGCAAGAAGTGGATTATAAGACACAAATTGCGCACCAAATCTTGATACGAGTTCAGCAACTCTTCCACATTGTTGTTATAATTGGGCGATACATTGTTGATTTAAAATATTTTTGCGTACTTCCGTTGAAGAAAAATTGAATAGAAACAGCTGGTGTTATGCAAATGTGGCGTTGTGGGCGGCCCTGACAACTGAAACGAAATGACGTAAGCAGCGATCCGACAATCAAAGGAGTGATGTTACAGGAATCAGTAATAGTCGGACGCAGTATCGGTAAGACAAAAGAACTAAGCGCATTTGATCGTGGGCAATTTGTTGGGGCCCGACGAAGGGTCCACTCCATCTCGGAAGTCGTGCAGGCATTGGGATTTTCACGAGCCAGTGATACTGGTAAAACTATCCCTGCAAGGGCCAACTGTGATTGAGCGAGGTCGTCGTCGTCGTCTAGCTCGCATCGTAACGGCGGATAGACGGGCCACAGTGAAACAGATCAACCGGCAATTTAACGCTGGTGCACAGAAACATGTAATAGTCAAACCATCCAGAACCACCTCCTGGCTATGGTTGGAGCCGTATCTGATCATCTGCTGATTGCACATCACTGGACGCAAGGAATAGCATAGACACGGGAACATCGCCACTATAAAAACTCAGATCCCAGACGTCGAAAAAGGTTCCCTGGACTAATGAGTCGAGATTCATGTTGGTACATGTGGTAGAATACAGCGCAAACCGCATGAAGCGATGGACCCTTCGTGCCAGCAGGGTAATTTTCAAGCCGGTGGAGATAGCATTCTCGTCTGGGGAATATTTACGTAGACTGAATTGGGACCTCTCGTTTGTATGGCATCGTTTCTCACAGATGAACGTTATCGGGATATCCTTGATGATCATGTGCTCCTGTTTGCACGTCTTCAACATCCCGATGGAGACATCTTCCTGCAACAAGACAATGCACCGTGTCATCGCTCCCGAAATTTACCTCTTTCATTAGGTCTAAACTGTGGTCCTACAAAAATTTCATCTTTAATTTATATGTCGTTGAATTTGGGGAAGTTTTTCTGGTATAATCGGATGGCTGGATGAACACTCCACAGACGTGACCTTGTTTCCCTGGCCAGCTAGGTCACCTGACCTCAATCCCATCAAGCACATCTAGGATGCCATCGAGAGAGATGTTCGAGCCTTAAATCTCTCTCCATCGGAAACTCTCGTCCTGAAATGACCATGGCAGTTGAAAAGGACGTTAATACCAAACAAACCAACCGTCGTGAACTCTGAGAGTTTGTTTAGGGGGCGTGGATTCGTATGGCTTCCCAAAGCTCTCTGTATCTTGTCGAGTCCTGCCGAGACGAATCGCCGCCGTAATCAGGGCGATGGTGCGATACGACACTAAAAGGTACCTCTAATTCAATTGTTACTCGGTGTATAGAAATACTTGCATCTCTTCTTTCTGTTATGTTCAATATTTCAGTGAAAGTATAGTCTGCAAGGAGAGTGTAGATTTGAGGACCAACAAAAATTTCCTGTTTTATTTTGCCTCACTCAATTGAGGGTATTGTTTTCTATATGTTTGCAAAATTTTCTTGTTCCCTGTCCATTGTTTTCACAAATCCAAGATAAATGATATTCTTCAGTTTTCAGAACAAATAAATTTTTTGATAATTTTTTTTTTCGGTCCTCAGATTCTAAAACGAAAAAGAAATCAGATTTAAACGGACTTAAAAGATTTCGTTTTAGAATGATGCTGGGGATTAGCTAACTATCCGAGCTGTTCAGGAAAAATGGACATAACGAAGAAGTAATTGACCACAAAAGTTTATTTATCTCGTTTTAAAGGGGCCTTAATGACAGTCTATTAATTTAATATAATATCTGCTAACAAAAACTGAAGCTACAAGTGAGAATTTTAGTCTCTTGCACTTAAGGACTTGCATCAAACGAGTAAGAAAATATATGGAAGATAATGGCGGACAGTTGGAACAGTTGTAATTGAAAATTTCACTAGTTACAGTTCTATAAATAAGTGAAAATTATACAATAAACATAAGGGATTTGCTTTATTTGATTAGAACAACACTTACAAAATGCTGTAGTCATATTGCTATTTACTTGCAGTATATTTAGTAAGATTTTTAAAATTTCGTTAAACTTTTTCAGCCAATCAGTAAAAAGCAATAGTTCAAGCTAGTAAAAAAATTAATAAGTCTTAAAAGAATTATTTTGTTCATATGAAATTACTTCATATGTATATTCCAAATAATCCTTAATGTTTTAATCAAACTAACTGTAAAATGGAATGATTTTAGCGAACTCCATTATATTACTTGATACTTATGTCGTTGCAGGCGTCCATTATGTTGTATCAATAGGAACAGTGTTTACTATTTTAGCAGGCGTTCCAGTATTAATAATATTTGGTTTGATGATTATTGTTTGTTTGTTTTTTGTTGATTCATATGTAATTTTTTCTTTAATAATATATAGATTTTTTATTATGGTTTTATTAATACATTTAATAAAACATAAAACTTTGTAAATTTAAGATGTATTTATTAATCCAGAACAACTATAACTTTAACTTTTAATTAAATAAACCATTTCTAACTTTAGTTAATTAAGCAACTACTTGAAATCTTCACGATACTGATTATTCTCGCAGCCCTTGCTGTTATAATCACGTTAGATTATCCAGTATCAATAATTATAATTATTATTTAAACTATCTGAATAACATTGCCAACAACTTACGAGGAGATACCAGAAAGTAACGCCATGTTTTTTTTTCAAAGAAAGTTACAAAACATACAGGTGAACAACTAAAAAAAAAAGAAAGAAATTTCCTAAAAACCAAAAAACAGAAATTTTTCTTAAACACATTGGATTATATAATGGATAGCAATGTTTTTATTTTTTATTTTTTATTTTATTTTTATTTGAACATAATATTTTTACAGTAATGCAAAACAGTGGTTGTACAATAAATGTTGTTATAATAAATGTTCAACCCTTGTTTTCGTTTAAATTGATGAACAATTTCTGTTTTTGCCGTTAGAAAATACCATTAAAACCGGTTTCTATTGCACATTTCAAAGTTAACTTTCCATATTGAAAAATGGCCTCCTTTTCTTTTCGGGCGGGCGGGCCCAAATGGATACACATAAAATTCCCTCACATAAAAGTACGATAATTCTTCCATTGAAAGTAATGTCAGGTTTGTATTTTAGAAGTTGGTCATTAGTCTGTATAAAAGACTCAAATAACACTTGGCACATATTAAATTTGGAAAGTTAGAAAATTTTTCAGTATAAGATAAACAATGGCCACCAAATTGCACTAGAAGACTTCAGACTATTAATGAAGTTGGTAAAATCATCCTTTTAGATGCGTTTGAAATATTGGAAATTAAAAAAAAAGGATCCAAAGATACTGAGGAATGCGTATCATAGTCCAATTAGTGATTCTCTTTTTAATTTTTTTTAAGGCATCTTAATTGAATCTTTAATTTAAAACTTTCCTTTTTTCTATATTATATTATTGTATCTTTTCTCTGTTCAAGTTTCATTGGAATTTGGTTATCCCTTTTATGATTGACTTTCCATTTGTATAGTTTTGAAAATTTCTTATTGGATATTTGTAATCTCTTTTGTGAGTGTCTCTTCAATTATATATAACGGTTGTGTAACTTGTTGAGTAATGTAATTTGCTGAACGATGGCTAATGTGCTGTAATAAATTAAAAATTAGTTGTGGACAAGAGGTCTATTTTGTAATCTATCAATTTAAATTACTGATAGTTTAAAGTTTTGTAAACAATATTCTCCACTTGATAAGGAGTAATGAAAAAATATTTATTTTCTATATAGGATTTTGTTATGAGGGGATTACTTTTTGCTTTTATAGCGTGGTTATTGAATTTCTTTATTATTTTTTTTAAATGGATTGTATCCAGTCAATAAAATTCGCTCGGCGCTTGTGTGAATTTAGCAGCGATAAAAATATCAGTGGCATGCTCCTTTTGCGTTATTGAAACTTTTTCCTTTTTCTCCTTATTTTTTGAATGCTTTTAGAAAACGAAAAAAAAGAAAAAAAAATCCCTCTCATTTTTCTCCCTCGATTCCGAGATTTTGTTTTTAATTTCGGAATTGGGTGTTAGGGCTTGTTTACAGTCTTGTTTAACGGGGCGATTTTGAAGTTTTGTCGCGAATTTGGCTACCTTATATCCGTCGTTAAATGCGATCGCCATGGCGACGTGTATTGCACATTGGTCGGACGGTCGTAATAAGCGAGTTGGGGCCCTACGAGTGTCTCCGGTGGGCTTGTGGTCTCGGGGCCCTAATCCCTGTCCCTCGTCATCAACAGTTCCAGAAGCTAAGGAGTCGCGAGCCCGCATTTCTGTAGCGACGGAGAACAGAGGGGGAAAGGAAGAAGGTGGTGGAGAAAAAAAAAATCCTCGTAATTTAGAGCGGGAGATTTGCGCTCGACCGGTTCGAGGCCCCTTCCTTCTCTACCCCCAATACATAGATACACACGTGCTCACACACACACGCGCACTTTATATATAGTCATACAAACAAACACACACTCACACAGACACTCGCTTCTCTGATTGGGCGTAAAAGACTTGGGACAAGAATACCGGCTGGTCGTTGCTGGCGAGAAGCACTGAAGAAAACGGTAATTTTAAGGAATCGTAAAATGGAGCCTATCTCGCCCAATCTAAAGAGATGTTCTGGCCAGAGGCCGTGCATCTTACGTCACGTGACCATAAATGAACGGACTGACGGAACTTGGACTTCTCTCAATTGCGATCATCGCGGTCTTCCGTTCATAGTTTTCGAATATTTATGCTCATTTCAACGCGATATAGGAGAGTTCGCTTGCCTAGAAACATTTTTTTCTGAATAATCAATTCAGAACGATTTACTTAAGGAAAATTAATGGCTTTAATTAATTTCTTAAGTTATTTTGAAATGATCTTTGTATAAATTTTTTAATATTCCAAATTCACTTGCCTAACAGTTTGACGACTTGATATTGTACTTGTAGTTCTTTTCTTCTCCAAAAGCAAGTTGCCATCGATTTCTCCGTACGCGATATTCATATATTAAACTATAATCTGTGCAATGAAAATTGAACTGGGTTTGCCCAATTAAACATTTCCATTTCAATTGTTAAACACTGTTAACTTTAAATTATATTAAAATAAATTCTGTATCTACTTATATAAAATATGATAAAATAAAAATCAATATAAAGTTAATTTTCATATTAAAAACAGCAAGTAGAATTTAAATACCAGAAAGATTCTGATTATGGGTCAAGCCTTTTCAAAAGAGAAGGTTATGTTGACTTTTATTTTATACTTATTTTATATGATTTAATACCGAATTTATTTTAATCTATTACCAGTATTGAAACAAAAGGAATAATAAATTACTAGTAATCGATGTGTCCTCCTTATTTGAGATTAGCTTAAAAACTCTTGAAGGCATTGTTAGAACAAGATGGCGAAGCTGTTGACAGTTAATTTGATCCCAAGACAATAGAATTGCTTGCTTCAGTTCTGCAATGGATAGAAACTGCCTTCCATCCTTGTAGACGGCTCTTGCTAAGACTCCCCGCAAGTTTTCCATTGGATTAATGTCTGGCGAAAGTGGAGGCCAATCCATGACACCTACTCCATTCTGCAGAAACCATTCCCAGGATCGTTATGAAGAAAGGTCCACCAAGATTTTCTGCAACAGGCAAAAGATGAACTCCCAATAACTCCTGATAGTCCGCAGCCTTCATTCTACCAGAGGGAAATTCAAGGGTTGTTTTACCACGACAGCTAAATCCTCCCCACACTATCAATGATCCACCTCCTTGTTGAAAACACCGACTCTTCTCTTCTGACATCATGCCAGTAGTAGGATCAACCATCCGGACCATCTAAATAAAACTTCTCATCACTCCAGATGACTGTGTCCTACTGTTGTCCATTCATGTGTTCACAAGCCAAGGCCATTCGTTTAGTCTTGTGTTCAGTGCATGCTTCAGTTTTAGGTGTACTAGCCAAGTACATGCCTTTTGGAGTTCATACAACTTTGGACTGTGATACATGCGATACAACAGATCATGTGCTAGAATGAGAGTTCGTAACTCTTATATGACAAATCTTTTTTACCGTGCTGAAAGAGCAGGATGGGAACCAGTTGATTTTTTCTTCCCATAAGTATCTTTCTGGGCAATGAAATTGTTGACAACTTTGTGAGAACGCTTGGTTCTTCTGTCAATTTCTCTGAGAGAATGTCCAGCTTCAAGTAATTCTGTTATTCTTTCTCTTTCAAAATGTGTCAGTTCTTTACCACGGCTCATTGTAAGATATAGTGCAAAATGAATTGTTTCACACAGAAGTGCAAAATGAATTGTTTCACACAGAAGTGAAAAATGATTTGGTTTTCATGTTTCTCATTTCTTAGCTTGTATGCAAATTGGTGCAAAGGGTTGTCTCATTAGGTAGAGTGGGGTTCGTGGTACTATCATTTTGACTCAGTTTACAAATAGTGAATTCATGCAATTACATGATTTTGTCGATAAAAATGATAATGTGACTTTGAAATTTACATATTATAAAACTTCTGTTAATCAGAAATGTAATAAAAAATAAAGGGTTATTACGTACTTTTTATGTTTTGAGTAATTGTGGTTTTCCTCTGTGGTGCTATCATTTTGACTTGCACCTTATAGATAACATTGTTAATTTTATTTTGCAATAATGTTTAACAATTGAAATGAGAAGTTTAACTAATTAAACTTATAAAGGGTTTCTGACTAAAGGGAGTTCTAGCCAATCCCTTTGTTATATGTAGGAAACGAGCATCTCTTCACTAAGTAGTTTTCAATAGACCTGTTGGCACTACGTTCTGACTGGCAACGCGATTCACTTATTATGTCAACCACAAAGAACATCCGAAATATGAAACTCCAAATACTTATTTCGAAGACTGTGCATTAGGTTGTCCGCTAGATACAATTTATCTAATAATATAGAATAGAAATCTAAAGGTAGGGAGGGGTAACGATCGGGATAATTGATGGCTAGAAACTTTTTAATTGATTGAGCTCAACCGAGTCTGTCAGAAATGACGATTTTTTGTGGTTAGAGGTTTTTTCCTTCCTTTACACGTAATTCCACACCACAGCATCTTTTAATTTTTACCGTAAAGAATCATGTTCATTGTCAAAACTCAGTTGGTTGGTTACTTTTTTACGTGTTTATTTAAATATTTCAAAGCTCTCCATCATGGTTATCTTCTTAAATTACTTGTAAATTTCATTATCTCATCGCTGTTACCGAATTGGTGTTTTCTGCTTATCAGTTGTTTGAGCGAACGTGATTTTCCGTCACCATAGATAAGGGAATGTTTTACGCTCATTATATCTATCACGGAATTTTCTCAAAGTGAGTCCAATATCAACAAATTTACACGAGTTGCATGACAATCTGCAGATTTCTCTGCTTTCTAATTTGTCCATGTAATTTTTGTTACCAGGATTCAGTATTTTTGTCCATGCTGATTCGAAATTTTATGTTGAATCCTTTTTTTTTTGAAAATGTCCGTATTCCTGTAAATTTCTGGGTCAAATAATTCTTATAGTTTTATTTTCTTGTTATTTTTGTTTTACTATCTTGTTGAGAAAAGAATTGTGTACGCTGGAAATAGGAAGTGAATGCGCTTTAAATGAGAAAATTTAAAGCTTTTTTTGTTTTCTATTTAATATTTGATTGAGGAAAACTCTCGTATATTTAATCCCCAAAAAAATGAATATACTCAAATAATATAGTTAGGAACAATGATAATACAGTCGACTCCAGTCGGAAAAATAAAATACTGCTCTTATAAGCGGAGTTCGAAAAGAACATCAGAATGCCTCATTTAACCTTAATATTATTCAAAAGATAATTTTACAACTAATATTTGGAATATAAATGTAAAGTTAGAAAAAAAAATTGTAATTTTTAACTCTCTACAGTATAGAGCTGCGTTGTTATTGACTTAAAGTACAGTCAACCAAAGGAAATAATCCACACGAGTTTAATACTTAATATTACATTTCATGCTAATGTGTTATTTAAATAGCTTTTTTAATTATAATTATTTAAATTTAATAATCTTAATAATGTTAACTCGATATTACATTTAGAGTTATGTAATATTAATGTAATATTACATTTAAAATTATTAAAAATAAATTAATATTGAAACGGTAAAACTTAGAGTAAAATTCAAGTGTGGATTATTTCCCTTTGATGACTGTACTTATGGACTCTAAAACATTACATCTCTAAGCTGTGATATGACTGGCAGAAATCAATTAACTCTTTAAATGGCAGCGTATCTTAGAAGATACGAACAATCAAATTGTGTGCTTTACGAAACTAAAGGTTAAATCAGCCAATAGTCGGTTTAATAGCTTACGAGATGCAGTACGTCATTGACTTTGATGCGCGATGGCTGATTAACACCGGCTCCTATATGCGGAGTACAGTAGTTAAAAACGAGGGAAATTGATTTAAGTGGAAGGCTCTTTTATCCGGAGCTCTTTAATGTATTTCGAATGGTATGACATTGAAAGAGATTCGTGTCTTGAGAATTGGGAGTTCTACCCCATATCAGACAGAAAATATAAGATATTGATTTTGACAACCTGGTAATTCACCTTAGTCGTCTTAGATACCTTCTGAAACGTATGCAAGATAACCTGCCAATAACCAAATCTCATAAGCAGTCGATTCTTGTCACTCATTCATGCCGTTGAAAAGTTGAGATTATTAGCTGACGTTTAATCTGAAAAACTGATGTAGGCTACATCATTATATGATATTATTTGAAAAGATGGAAGGAAAAATTTTGCGACCTGGATTCGAACCAGGAATCTCGAGGTTCATATGCTCGACGCCTCTTCAAATAATATCATAAACTGATGTTTGAAGGACCAGCTCCAGTTTATATTCATTATTTATTATATACATCGTTATATTCATGTTTTAAAAATATTTGTTTACTTTAACGCGTTACTCAAAAATCGCTGTATGGAATCGGATGATATTTGACACAGATTTTCCGGATATAGGTGCCCTATTATTCTTCCGAATTTGATTTTTCTAGCTTTACTTATAATTAACCTATGTTTAAAGCACTCGTAATTGTAATCAAAAGCTGAGCAATTGAAGGGCTCGGGGCAATAAGGACGTTACCCACAGGAAGAATTTTTTGAGAAAAGTGATGTTATATTTAAAAAAAAAATCTGCAATTCTGTATGGTTGATGTTTTTCTTTACTGTGATTGCAGTTTACTTGTGCAATTGTTACTGAGACATACTGTAACCATTTAGCAAGCAGTAATTATTACATTTAGTAAGAACTTCTTCCTGTAGGTTACGTCCACATTGCCCCGAGCCCTTCAATTACCAAAATTGGAATTATTCTATGATCTACCGCACTGTCTACAATAATTTACACTGCCATTACTATATCAAATTCGTGAGCAACATTTATAAGATACATCAGTTATCACCTTTATTGTCGATTATCAAAATTGCCAAACTAAAGAATTATTCTGCGCGCGCCCTAACTCCAGTCATAAAGCTCACTTTAAAACTTAGTTGGTTAATTATGTGTGCCATAAAACCAGAAATGAATCTTCCCACATTATCAGTAAGTTCCTCAGTAAAACTTTCCTTTTTAAAACTGTTGACCAATGGAATTAAGTTTTCTACACGACGATTAAATTTCAATTACCAAAATGCATTCAGATTTTAATTATGTAACAACTAATATTATATCTAAACATAATTTTCAATTATCCCTTGTTAAATGCTTTTATTATTAACTTAAATAAACTAAAGCTAAAGCTACTTTGCTCATTACTTTTGAATGGACAGAAGCGTTTAATTCATGTTTATATACAGGGTGAGTCAAAAGTCTCTGCCTCTCATACAATTTCAAAACGAGTGAAGATGCAACAAATCTGTTTCAGGCAACATATAGGAATTAGGTAGGGGCTAAACAATGGCAGTGTCAAATTTGACCTTTGACCTCTAATTTTGCACCTTACAATTTGCAACTTTTGTAAGTGTACAGGAAGAGAAAATTTTTTCCAATTGTACAGTTGTAGAGCTGAAAACGCTGATTTTAACAAAATATTATTATTATTATTTATTATTATTATTATTATTATTATTATTATTATTAATAAGATTAAAAATAAACACACTACAACAAAATGAAATTTCAGTGCTCAAGCTACATTGTTGTGTGGACTATGGAGTGGCATCTTGATGGGACCTGTTTTCTACAAAGGTTGCTTTACAGGAGTAAGATACACAGAAAGGATTCACTTTAACATTTAAATTTAAATGAATTTCTTGGAACATCAAGTACATAGTGAAAGCATGTTTGGAGAAAAGGCTGCAGTAGAAGAATACGAGTATATGTTTGCATTTTGACATTACTGAATGGATAAGTAGTTTAACGTGGAAGTATATGATAATATGTGACGTGCCCTTTTAAAGACTGGACCGAGTGAAAATATGGTTTAAATAAGCTGTGTGATCTTTATACATAAAATACTTTTAAATATTTATTGGGAGTTTCCCGATATTTGTAAAAAATTGTTAAGCGTAAATTTTAGAGTTTATGTAATATATTGCCTCTAAAGTTTAAGTTCAAAATTGTACAGATGATACAGGATTGTAAACTGAATATTTTGAGATAGTGAAACAATGATCAGAAATGCAAATTTCAGGCGCTACCCATATTTTGTAAGCTGCTTTCATTTTTACGGCAAACAACTACCTGCTGCGTCGATGTTTAGTGGCGATAGCATACAAAACAATACACAATCGCCTGTTATGTTTCCACAGTGATATTTATTTTTTATTATCTAAATTGGACCGTTACTTGTCGCAGAATGGTATTTAATGTATGTTTCCCGGAAACACGAACGGATGCGCAGAGAAAAGCTTCCCAACAGAGTCATCCGAATTAGAAGACATTTCTCGGCATAGAAAGGAACTTATGAGAGACAGGGTTACGAGACTGGCACAGAGAGCCAGGGTGCTAATCAAAAAACTTTCGCACACCTAACTTCCCTTTAAGGTAGATATTGTTGGATCATATGGCAGAAGCAATGTCAATAATTACTCGTCTTGCCCTGAAATACATGCTTTCGAACACTTGCTCTGTCCTGGAAGTTTTTATGAGTAAAAAAGGTGTTGTAAAATTAGTTTAACCTGAGGAATAATAATATAGAACACCCAAATTCCGATGATGTTATAACCTCAGATTTAATACACAAAATTAACAAGTCAGGCACCAAAATGCCTAGGACCGATAGGATTGTAGGGAATTCGAGGATAAAAAGGAAATCATTTGTTTTCTGAAGGAGCCTTTCGTTAGGGTTAGAAGATGTTCCTAAGGCAGGACATACTTCTAACCGAAATGCATAGTTCAATATGGAATGAGCGTCAATTGTTGAAGCTTTCTGTGCAAGGATCTATTATTTCTTCATAACATATTGATAAAGCGTTTCTGCGTAAGCATATACTGTTGAAGCGAGCGATTAGCTACTAGTTATTGATAACAATTTGCCTAACAGAAATTAGCTATTGATAACGTAAGACGTAAGTAATTACATGCCATATATTAGCATTGAAAGCTTTCAACGACACTGTAATGCTAATATAACTTAAAGGCGTGCAAGTGAACCGATTTTGGCAATCATTATTTTTACGTTATATTCTTTCACGACAACACGTCATTTCAAGAGGTTTAATGTATTACAAGCCATATCTTAGCATTGAAAGTTTCCAATGGAATGGTTTGAAACTTTGAAAGTTTCCAGTTTCCATATCTTATCACTGAAAGTTTCCAAATGGTACCACTTAACCACGTACATTTGAACCAGTTTCAACTAGAATTAATTTTACGTTATATTCATTTATAACACATCATTACAAGTTGTTTGATATACAGGGTGCTCATAAAATGAGGGATAATAAGCAAGCTTACCTAGCATGATTCTTCACATCAAAGTAAATAAAAAATTCCTCATGCAAAATGTCGAAAACCTAATTTTTAAGAGTCTAAACACCACGCGAAGTTTTCTAAAAGCTGGTGGAAAACGTCATTTAATCTCAACAATTGCCACCATTTTCTCGTGGCATAGCGCAGTTCATTATGTGAAGTTTTGGTGCAGAAAGTTCAAAAATGACATAACGATGTCATTGTTTTAGATACTAAATTTTGAGTTGTAGACATTTTCGATAAGGAACTTTTTGCTTAGATCGATGTATGGAATCACACTATGTGATTATTATCCTATATTTTATGAACACCCTGTATTACAAGCAATAACTTAGCATTGAAAGTTTCCAATGGTAACATTCCAACACGTACCATTGAACTAATTATGACTGATTTTGATCATCAAGGAAGACGATCACGTGTATTCACTTAATTCACGTGTCTTCTCTCTGTCTTGGCTATCGAATAGCAAAGTGAGAAATGCTTACGGCATTTATACAAGGAATCGTATAGTGAAAAACGTGATCCCCTCTGTTAGCTGTGACTTTTAGAATCGGAAGTAGTTCGCCAATTTTTTCCATCAACGAACTCAGACTGTCGTTTTGCCTACGATGTCGAATAGCAAAAACGGCAGTCGAAAATTCGGAAGCGTTCGACTAGAGAAGACGGACGGACAGATAGAAGACGGACGGACGCACATTATGAAAACATAAGTACTTATTGGTCCTAATAAATAACAAATGGATTTTTTATAAAGTTATACAAAAATATATTTTCTGTAATTTAAGAATAATTTATTCAAAAAAAATTAATGTAGTGCATATTACATTTCTGGGTATATAGTGCATATTACATTACATAGTGATATTTTATGAAGAGAGAACTGTTGTGAAGTTGATTAAATTTCATTATTTATTTTGGTCACGTTTGTTGTGTGAATTTTTTTTTAAATTTTGTATCGAATGCATTTAACTTAGAATATCCTAAACTTTTGAAACTGACTATATTACTCGTTCAAGATCTCGTAGTGCTTGAATTTATATTCCCACCATTGGTTCCTAATCTCAGTTTAGAATTTTGACCCTAAAGGTTCCTAATCTCAGTTTAGGAATTTTTTGATTAAATTTTTGATTTTTTTTTTTTTTTTTTTTTTTTTTTTTTTGTAATTTACTATTTTTGATAAAAAAAATTTCTGAGGAAAGTACACTTAAATTTTGAATTTACAGATTGTTAAATTGAAGGAAAATTTTAATATATATTTGTGTTCATTCAGTTGTTAGTATTGAGGAAAAACATTACATTTAAGTGACATTTTATGCAGGTACAGAAAAAAATTACAAGCTTTCAAGTTGTTCCGATAAAACACGTCGTTTTATTAATCGAGATCCGTCAATTTGAACTTTTCATCTCATTAGCTTCTTTCCCTTTGGAAATTTATTTGTTGGGTCACAGATTCAATTTGTTGGCAATCGGAAGAGAAGCGATTTTATCAGAATTTATTTTCAGTTGAGCTGCTGACTCCCTTTGCATCGGCGCCCATTCGATTAGTTATCGATACGAAAGGCAGATTGCCTGCAGATGCTCGTCAATGAGTTTTATCACAAGAGCCGATCCTTCCTCTCTCTCTCTCTGTTTCAAAAATAAACATATAAACTAGTTTCCTTTTTAAAAAGAGGCAAATGGAATATTTATTTTTATTTATTAATAAGATGTTGAAAGGGCCTCGATGTTCTTGACTGCGGATCAAAGTCCTTTGCTCTAAATTTGGCAGTGTGTTGTTGAAGGAAAGATGAATTAACGGAGGGATAAATTTAGACGTTAGGGTTTAACTAAATTGCAAAAAAATTTCCCTAACGAGCTAGCTCCATTAAGTCATACTGCTCAGGCAAGCACAAAAGGAGATTAAATCGAATCCTGTCCACGGCTATAATAATGTCTCACCCAGTGGATCGATACATTATTTCAAGACATTATTTCAAGTTGATTGCTTCCGTTGGTAACGATTAATTTTTAGAAGGCGCCTTGTCTATTGACATTCTTTTTTCTTTCCATAAAATAACAATACGAGTCATTGAATACATCGAAGGCCGAAGCATTGTAATAGAATATTCTCTTCTATTACTATGATCGCAAGCACTAAGACGTCTTAAAATGGATGACTTGAAAAATGACGTCAAAAAAAACTAGTTATTTTCCTTTGCATTTTTTGGAAAACCTGAATTTTTAAATTTTAGAACTTATGTAACTGGGAGATTTTTTGTCAGTAGACGCGTAGCATTAGCATTTGTTCGACGAGGATTTTACTGTCGGTTATGTCATTCCAATATGTCCCAAACATTCTTTATGGAGTTGGGATCTGGGCTCTATGGCGGCTCATGATACTTCCACCAAACCCCCTGTCTTCCGTCGGAATAAAACAACGTGTATCTTGTTTCGTCAAAGCACATAACCACCTTCCAGCCTTCACGTGTCTAGTTATGAAGGTTCATCGCTGTTCTTTACAGAAATCAGAAGCGACTGCCGATTTGGATCCGTCTCAATTTCCGGCGCAGTGTTTGGGAACAGCCTTGCTTGAAAGTCATTTGTCAGTTGTTGCACTGTATACGTCCTGTATCTCCGTAGAACAGCGATCTCGTTCATGATGAAATGAGACAAAGACTGGAACATTTTGTTCAGTAGTTGAATATTCTGGACATCGCACCTGTCCAGAATCCAGTCAGCTGCTTCGATTTTTTTAATCGTGGCTCCAGCTAGACGAGCACCAATAATGAGTCCCTTTTCTAAGTCAGTCAGTTTCTTTTTTGTTTTCCATAATGAAATTCTATAATTTGACCCACCCAATTTCTATTTAAATATAATTACACGTTTGAATTTAAGAGAATGCTTTGTGTTAAGAATTATATAACTGTTTTGAAAAAAAAAAGACCCATAAGAAAAAATATAACTCGTACTTTCTAGCGTATGAATTCTTTGCTAACCCTTATGGCATTAACCTACTGTTTGTATGATCGTTTAATTTTCATTGACTAATAAAGGGTTTAGGATACCCTTCTTTGACAGCTAAGAAAATGGAGAAGTTGATAAACCCCCGAGAAATGACATGTGAGAATTTTTGTCGTCTTGCGTTGGAAGGCACTCACTATGAATATCGGAGTGACGAAGGCGAATGGCGGCTGCTGCCTCCTTTGCCTGAATCTTTTATTGCGATTGCCTCAACATGTGACGCCAGTGATTTCTTCAGCTGCTCTTTCGTCCTTTCTTTTTTTCCCCTTCTGCTCTTTCAGGATGGCCTTTTTTTTCTTACTCTACGCTGTTCCTCCTCCTTTTCATTTTCTGTGCCCGAGTTTTTTTTTCCTGTCTCCCTTTTGTTTTTATGTTTCCTCCGCCCTGGCATTCCGATCACTTAGAATGAAAGGGAAAGCTTTCGTAACTTCTTTCTCTCCACCCCCGCCTCTGTGCCTATTTTGTCGATTGACTCCAGTGAGCCGAGACTGTTCGTGGCAATCGCTGAAAGGCCCTCTGAACTATTGATTAAGCAAGTGATATAGGCGTATTAAACATTGACTCTAACGATATTCAGCTCGAGGCGGATGAACCGCGGATGATTCCCCGTGTGAGAGAACCTTTAGTGTTTTGGGGGTCTCTTTTTCTTCTTTTTATTTTATCTCTTCCCTTCCCCTTTTCTTTTATCGTCGCACATCATTCGACAATGGGACCTATAGGAGTCTCTTGTTCTTCTTCATTTCTCCTACGCGCTCAAAGCTTCCTTTTTCCTAATAGGGACATAATCCAATTTCATTCTGCAACGCACTGTTTTAATAAATAGGATGACGCCGATCATTACGATGGAAGGCCGCGCAATCTCTTTGAATTTTCTTAATCTGTTAATAGCTTTTAAGAAAAGCGCAGAGAACACGTTTTATAGTCTTTTTTTTGTGAATTATATTGTTCTGCGAGTTCGATTGTAATGCCATTTCCCCAAGTATTAAATTTTCTTGTAAGGATGCTTGGTCTATAAATCTTTACATATATATTCTAATGATTTCGGTAGTATTCATTAAAATATATAATTTCGCCTAGGTAGGAATATAAAAATAATTAATTCATTAAGAATCTACGAGTAATTCTAAAGTTCTAAAAGAAACAAAAATCCGTTTAACTAGGCTTATATAAAATTACATACTAGATTAACTCGGTAATTAATTAATTCATGGACTGACACAGTTATTAAAATGCTAATGTTTACACATAGGGTAAGTTTGGGAGAGTTGGCCAATCACTCTGATTTTAAAATTTATTGCTAGAGAAAGCTACTTGCACATGTGGCCATATCTCCTAGGTCTTGAAAATCTTCTTGCCTTGTTATCTTTTCTTAGTATAATAATTCCTGACAAACCAATCACTTTTTATGAAAGATTATGGTTAGCATATATGGAAGAATTTTTTTCATAATTTTAAAATGAAAGGAAGGACATAATTTTGGGGTCCAAAAAAACTATGACCATCTATCCTAGACTTGCCCTATAAGTAATGAAAACTTGAAAGGGAAAATACCATACTCTGTCCAACGAAAGTTTGATTGGGCGAGTCCAGTTAAATTTCCGATTTCAATTGTTGGACACTGTTGTAAAGTAAAATTAACAATGTTTAACAATTGAAATTGGAAATTTAATTGGACATGCCCAGTCAAATTTTCGTTGGGTAGAATATAAACGATCTTTGACTAGAAGGTAAATCCTTTACCAATTGTAATTATCGCACAGAATTGACGAGAGTTATTCAGACAAAGGACTGAAATGACAGAATAGTTAAAGTCAAAGATGGATAATTATACCGCTGATAACTTTAAAGAAAACGGTTTAAATACTACGTAGAACCGTTACCATCAACGAAACCACAGTACATTCTCTTAAAAGAATTTATCTATTATTCTACCATTTATACAATAGTAAAATCAAATTCATTACACCCATACGGAAATTTGAGCATCCTGAGAGATAAATAAAGAGACTATGGAAAGGCATCTTCATATCAGTTTTCTAACATTTTCATATGGCTATGGAGTCAGGGACAAAAACACAAAAAATTCTAAATTTCTCTACACACAATCCAACTATGGGCTTATATTTTAACTCCGACTCCTTCTGAAGTAAATGCTATGTAGACCTACTTATAACTAAGCAGAGCTGTTCGGATAAGTGACATTCTGTGAATAGTGAGTCAAGAGATTGACACCTTCGTGAATCTTGTTGCCATAATACAGTTGCTTCTCTACCACTTAGTTTTGTCTTTTGATTCTTGGCTCTGGAGTCCCTCAATCTTGAAGTAGGGCTAAAGTTCTATGCAACGTTTAACGTTCTTGTTCACTCCAATATTGCTTAGTTTACTCAAACTGAGAAAAATACGTCGCGATTGAATTCGTCAGCATCCGCTCCATTAATTCGAACCAGATTTTTTTCTCTCTCTCATCTTTTCTTTTAATGTATTTTCACCACCCTTTTCCCTCGGATATAATCTATCGAAGGAAAACCGGTTGTGTTAACCCTTTATTCTCTCACTTTAATGGCGATTTTTGCTCGACCGTAAAGTAGCACCTCTTTTTCTCGTTAGGCTTGCGCTCATTTCTCCCATCCTCGCGCTTCGAGTCATAAAAGAGATAATAAATGGAGACAAAAAAAATTATATATCGATTGCGAGGGGGATATCCATTGCTATTTCGTCCTTCTCCTTGATTTCCCCTTCCTCCAACCTTATTTTTTTTTTCATCCTGTCCCCTCAGTGCGTGTTTGCCTTTCTGCGTACTACTTTGGTGCTGATGCCATCTAGCGCCGGTTCCCGATAGATCTAAACGAGCTGCAGCACCTGCTGACTTCGCCGAATTCAAAAGGAAGAAAAAAAAACTATTATAGAAGTGATAATCATTTGCCTATTATTTTCTGGACGTCATTGGGGATTGCAGATCTGGGAGAGGGTCTTTGCAATTCCACGCCCTCCTTCACCCTTTTTTTCTATATATTTTTTAATATACTTGCGTCTTTTTCAACTATAAATCACGACTGTCAGTCTAGCCATTCACGGCTCTCCTATATATTCATTACATCTACTTTTTATAGTTTGGACCGTAAAGCACTGTCTATAGGATTGAAGAATTATAATAAAAATAGCTTAAAGGTCGGGTGAGCTTTTTTTTTGTGTTACGATAACAATGAATGCAATTATAAATTAAATGGCAGATACCTCCTAAAGCTCTCAATCAAAAGATAACACAAAGCTTCGTATATTGGTGTAGTAAATGCATTAATGCATTACGTGATGAACAAGGGAATTTTTTTCCACCTTGTTTTGTTCAACTTATTCCAACCTTAATCTGAAAAAGAAAACGTTTAATTAATCGTAAAGTAAACAGTTCTGTTGTTTATTTAGTGATTATTTATTTATTTATTATCCTCATACACGAACTTGTTAAAAGATTGGGACATCTCTTAATAATGAAAGAATGAATAAGATGATTAATTCTGTCACTACAATAAGATCAGTGACAGCGTGAAGAGAACTACATTTAATTGAAAATATGTCTGAACGCGTTTATCCAAATATATGTCGTCAGCACTGTCATTGGATATCACTTATACATACCCAAATCCCACTGTGGATATGTCAGGAACACGTAAAGGAACACCAAAACTTCATAAACGGTTTGCCTCTGCTGCTAGACTCGCTAGAGAATTTGGACAGATATCATCAGGAACCATCCTTAGTACAGGATTTTTCGGTGGGGATTGAAACAAACGAGTTGCGTGTGAGAGAGATGCTACATGTAAGCCTAAGAACACGATGATGCAAAAGTTGATCGCAACTAGACGCAATCTGGAAACGTGTTATATAGAGCGAGGAATTTCAATGTAGTCTATTCAGTGAAACTTTGAAGAGGCATGGTGGGCGGAATTTTTACAACCAATTATATTTTATACAAACTTTAGCTGTCCGACCTTCGCACGCGTGGGTATTGAGAATGCCCGGCGAAGATTATATGTCAGTATTGTGCCAAGTATCAAATTTGGTAGTAGTAAACTTTGTATTGGGCCTTTTCTGCTGGAATCGTACGAGTATTTTTGTTCATGTGAAGAAAACTATAGATTCCGAAGTTCACTTGGAGTTTATAGACCATTTTAACGCTGCCTACATAAAAATGCAGTCGAACGATGCAGTCGGTTAATACAAATTCCCGCTTAATACGAATTGTTCCTGTGGTTACCATCTCCGTGAATGATATTTCTATATAAAATTAATCGTTTAATACGAGTTATTAATCAAATCTCGGATAATGTACGAGCAGCTGATTCGAATGCAAAGAGGCTCAGTTAATTATGAAACAACATTGAGTGCGGAATATGCGAAACGGTTCGAAGCAATTTTCTTGTGTTCGCATGCGAAAGGTCCGACAATGTCCCTACGAAGACAGTTAAGAAATTCATTCCAAGAAGATTACATTATTTGAGATGTCTATTGTAAAAAAAAAATAAAAACTAAAAAAAAAAAAAAATGGGATTCCATTTTTTTTTTTTTAACAAGGAAGCACTAATTCTGATTGGTTTTCAGTGTTTATTAAAAACATGTGCATTTCCATACATTGATCAGAATTCGCAATATTCCTATTCCTATAGTGGAGCATTGTCGGAATGAAAATGAAGATGGCTAATCTGAAGAAGCAGAGAGGGATGATGACCAGTTTTAGATCTCGGCCATCTAGCAAGTGTATATTGTCAGTTTTAGATGAAATTAAGTCGTACTTCCTGTGTGGTAATGATATTTCAGTTATATTTTTTTGAATTTGTATAGTTCTGTAACAAACGTAATAACCAAGTCGTTTTCTGAGATAAACGAATGACGACAATTTTTAATAATCTGGTCTCGGACTTGATTTACTAGAGTGTCGTAGTTTCCTTTCATTCCCGGATAATACGAACAAAATTTTGGGTGCCACGATATTTGTATAACGGAGTCCGACTGTTTATGAAACAGCATGCGCAGGATGTCCCTGAATTGTCTGTATAAGCCTTGAGATGTGCTTACTGGCAGGATAAGGAATAAAAACTGTTCGGTTACCATATTCCAGAAATGCAGACTTTCGCCGCTAGGCGACTCTGAAGGTTCACAATTCCATTCTCTCTCCCATGTCATTTTCTCGAGGCAAATGTCACCAACTTAACGATGGGAAATGAACGAAAATTGCTAACAGTTGTCGATTGGCCATATGAATGACATATTAGTTTTTTATATGGTTTCGGAGCTGTGGGGGATGCCACCAGCGAAAGTATGCATTTCCGAACATATGCATATTTCACGGATGTCTTAAGCCATACAATAACTTTCGCATAAAAAATAATCCGAATATAAATGTTTGATAGATCTGCGTCTATGCAATGTATTTAGACGGATGGGCTGATTTGGAAAAAGATAGTGTCAAGACCCAAAATATATTCTTAGCAAGTATTCTCATCCGGCGTGCATACTTATACTTAAAAAGTTCCGAATATCACCGTTAAATAATAATTGCCTCGACTGACTTATATTAAACCAGGGCTGTCCAAGATTTCTGTCCGCGAGTAATCTTCCTTACCCCCCTATTGTACATAACGTTGATCAGTTTCTTAAAGTCGAGTTGCCAATTATCAATTCGACATTGTAAAAAAAAAATCGAGGCAGTTTACCATTTTATTTCCTTCGTTTTAATGTGACAATTTTTTGATGTCAGGTAGAATTGTATTTTTTCCCCGATAGGACACGATTGCATATTAAGCATTTCGAATCCGATCTGTGAACAATGAAAAAAAAAACATATTCTCCCACTCCGGTTTAAATACTGGTTCAGTGATTTTATGCTTTTTCGTAATGTGGGCCATGTTATGCGAGACGAAAAACAAGCTAGTATCAAAAACTAAAAGAAGTAATGCCTCATTTAATGCAATCGCCCCCTAAAGTCTGACAACACTGCAAGTATACCCAATCCCCTCCTGAGTTTTGGACTATCTCCTTGGCTTTGCCCGTGAGCTTTGTCCGCGAGCATTTTATGTTGCACGCGGGCGACGTGCACGATTTGGACGGCCCTGTTTTAAACTAATATAAATAAATATGAGTTTGTATATATTTTCAGTCTCTCTAGCAATAAACCTTTTAAAGTGCATCCGTTAGCGGATTATTTCAATTTTTAGCTTAATAAACATACACTGTGTAACAAAAGTATAAACTCATGTTCAAAAATATCAATACTTTATTTGACCTTTTTCTTAAGCCGGCCAGGTGGCCGAGAGAGCTAGGGCGTAGGCTTTCTAGTTCTCGAGTCCGCCTGGTCGTGGGTTCGAATCCCGCCGTGGGCATGGATGTTTGTGTTTGTCCCGGGCTGCGTACTGTTATAACTTGTGTAAAAGGCGCAAAATGACCTTAGTAGTCGACGCCAAAGTTTCTAATAAACCAAACCTTTTTCTTAAGATAAACTAAAGAAACATTATGCTATTTTGCCATTCCTCATTACGTTTTGACAGTTTCAGATTCTGAAAAAAAAACGAATAAAACAATTACTGCAAAATTTTAAAACTTCCCTGTCAAGAAACTATAAACTCACCTATACATAATGATATTTATCGTTTCATCAGTAGTGAGTCGCTGCCCCACCTTTTTTTAATCACTTAAATAACTCGATTTTGCATGCTGCGGATTAACTTTTGTAATTTTTCAGTTGAAAGTTTGTCCCATGCATCACAAATGGCAACCTTCAAGTCGTTGATGTGATGATATTGCTTGTTGTGGCCGTAAATTATTTTTACCGGCATAGCCCACGCGTTCTCGATTGGGTTAAGATCAAGGGATCTTGATGGCCAGTCGAGAATTTTAATCTGCTGCTGCTGAAACCATGTGGTCGATGCATTATCCTGTTGGAATCGCCAACTGGGGCCTCTAATAAAGGGACCAAAGGGAATCAGATGCTCGTAAAGTAGTTCTTGGTACTTCTTTGAGCCCATTTTCCGTCAATGAAAGCAATATCCGATATTCCGACTACTCCGAATGTAGCCCATTCATTGTTCCTCCAGTCTCGTCTTTGAGGCAGAACGAAATCATGCCAATACGAATTGTAACCGTCCGGTCCATCCAAACGAAATCTCTTCTCATCAGAAAAGACAGTATTCCATTCCGTCATCCATTCAAGTCGGACGGCTCGATGGCGTTCTGTGAGCTTTGGTTTTGACTTAATCTTCTGAAATTGAACGTGACTTGTAGAGACATATTAGTTGCGAAACAATGAGCAATTTCACGAGTTGACATTCCTTCTCTGGTGGCAAGAGAGAAAACACGCTGGAGTTTTGCAGGAGGTCCTGATCGTTTTGCTGAGGCGTATTTGTCACACTTTCTCAAAACATTTTGTACAACAGTTTGTGGTCGGTGCAGTTCTGCAGCAATATGACGTGTATTTTTGCCTTTTCCATGCAAAAAGTAGATATTTCGAATTTCCGACTCTGATAACTGCTTACCACGAGGCATGATTACCTTCTTACCACAGAAACCATTCTCATGAAGTCCTTCTTCAATCTAAAACAAGTTAATACAACAGTAGAACACTTTAAATTAATTTGCATACGAAAACCGATCTTTTATTGGCTATTAATTGATGTGTTTGCAGTAGGTGAGTATATAATTTATTGACAGGTTGATTTTAACCTTTTGGAATACGTTTTTATTCATTGTTTTGTTTTCAGAATCTCAACCTCTCAGAAATAATGGGACAAGTCCAATCTAACCTAATATTTCATTAGTTTACTTTAACAAACTGAACAAAACAAACATGAGTTTATACTTTTGTTACACAGTGTATTTGCATGCTTTCCCTTCGTGCCCGAATCTATTGCATGAAAATGTTACGCATGTCACAACATCTACAGTGCATCAATAAGAGAATTATTTCATTTTTTTCTGTAAAATGACATCCAATCAAGACATTCGCTCTTTTCCCATGCACTAATGGAAAAAAATTGCAGATTTTGTAAAATGGCAATGCTTTTATATTTGGATCCTCATTTTTGGGGAGTTTATCAAGAGATAGAGGGCCGGTCTTTTAGACATTCCTGTTCTAGTTTTTGATGATCTTGAAGAATACGAAGTCAGAATTTCAAAAATCCAAAATTTTTTGTAGAATCGTAGGTTTCAGTAAGGGGACAATAATTCATTCATGTTCGTTGTTGTGATAATTGCAAGTAATGCATTTTCTTCTGGCTTTAAATGTAATGAGTACATGCGCCATATAAGCTTATTTTATTAGTTTCTTATTACTTTATCATAGTTTTGTGTTTTCTGTGGATTTTTTGGAAGGAAAAATTTCGTGCCTCTACCAATTGGCTTTCGCCTGTACCAAACGGATTTTCTTCTACTTCCATTTTTTCATCTTTTGGAGTGACATCCTACTGCAAATAAGATTTGTTTTAACCCGCCATTGTAGTAGTTGGTTTCCGTCGTAGGTTAAAAGCACGAATCAAAACTCCTCTGCACAGATAAACATGATAGATCCCTAAAATAGTTTTAGATTTTTTTCCTTTATTTTAAAATCGTGCTGTTTACAAGTAAAATTATAACATGAGCAACTCCTTTCATTATTTAATGCATAATGCATGTTTTCATGCAGGAGATTATCGAATTTCGGGGAAAAAAATAAATTCTTTTTCCGTTATCGAAGTTGCACGTATAATCTCACCACTCGACACTTTAATTTCCCGCCTTTTAAAGTGCTCTATAAGAATTAAAAATTCCCCCTCCTGAAACGGTTGAGATTTGAACTCGCATCACGTTTCACTCTGTTTGAGCGCCCTTCGTGCACGTATTTATTTAATCTTTGCAGGGACTCTAATGTTAAGTTTCGAAGGTAATTCACACAGGAGCAGTTCCCCTTCTCTTGCCCTGTGAGCTCATCAGTGCATGCAATTGACACATCATGGACTGAAGTTGCTTTGCCACGCTTCGTTCTGAACGAACCCACGACGATTCTCCACTTGAATGGTTTAAATTTTCATTTCAGTCCTGAAGTCTGACAAGATTCTCTAGTCAGGGATTCTTAATCTCTTTTTGCGATTACTGACCTCCCCCTGTGAATAAAAGAGTCCCCCTAGACGATTCCTATGCAGCTACGTAGAATATGAGATTTGTTATTCTTTGTTCATCTTTGTTCAGGGCTGTGATCACGATTTTGACGATAATATATTAATTGACAGCTCGTTGTTTTAAAATATGCTTTAAGAAACAGCGGAATTTTGACGATAATAAAGAAAGTGACAGATCGATTTAAAAAATTTTGCATTAAAATATTTGTCTGGAAAATGCCCGTTTCCAGAACCCCCTGTGCCGAAGGTTTGGATAAAGATTTTGGTTATCACATTTTATCTTGTTTATCTTGGATAACTTATAAATACACTCACGGGCCACTGAATTAGAAATACAGTGAAAATTGTCTAAGGGGATCACCCTTGGTACCAAGTATAACGTGGTTCTCATGGCAGGTTGTTTTTATATACAGAGTGTCCCAAATTGATGTACATGTACACCATATTGCCATTAATGACCGGACACTTTCGATTTTAGACGTTTTGTCGAAGATCTAGAAAAATACTTGACGAATTATCCTGAAATTTCAGAGGTATAAAAAGGATGTTACACCTCATATATTTCAGCGAAGGTTTTCTTCCGAAGGCAAATAGGGGACCAGCAAAGAAGTGAACCAAAAAAATAATGTTTGGAATCACCCTGTAAAAAATAATGCTTGAAATGCATTGTAGCTGTAGCATATGCTTAAGAGGCTTGTTTTACTTTTCTGTGTTCGTTTGTATGAGAATAGTACGTATATTTATGGAGATATAAAGGTTTCTTTAAAATGGTCGAAATGTTTTCGTAAGTTTTTTTTTATAACACGCAGTATTTTCAACCCAATGCAATGCCATTTACAGAAAACTTGAAGAACTACAGTACAGACAACACCCTGCAATCAGAATAGAAAAATATTAAATATTTGATGAAATATGAGCATTTTTACTAAATAATGTTTAACTGAGCATTCGCATGCGTTACCAAATTGTCTTTTGCATAATTTATTAGCCAAATGTATAGAGCTACTCTTATAAAAAGCCCAAGCAAATATCGTGAAAATTGAGAAAGATATCGCCGATAGAATGAGTTGAATTTCAGTTGCTCTCAAAAATAAACAAAACGATAAGGGGCTTTCTCCAAACTTTTATTTTTGGATAGGACACCAGTATCAATTTCTTCTTCTTACGCTGATGTGAAGTCAATATGAAGTCAATATTTTTTCATGGGGCTATAATAGCAGCCGCTCTCTGAAGCATGCTCAAAACAAATTGTATAGGATATCCATTGGAATTTTCTGCCATTCATCTTGCAAAATCTCACATACTGCAGTTACATATTGAAAATTGGCCCCTGCTCCGGAGGCTTTAATTGCAGTTTCAACTCCTTCCAGAGATGCCCAGTGGGATTTAAGTCGGGACTCTGTGCAGGCCAATCCAAGCGTTGAACATTCTCTTCATACCACCGCATGTTTCGGCAGCAACATGACACTTGATATTGTTATCTGGGTAATTATAGGGATTATCTGGGCATTATAGGGATCCATTCCGTATAATGCCACAGTGTTTGGAGCACTATATTATCCAGAATATTACAGAATGACTGCGAGTTCATGTTACCAACTATCAGTGGTCTAAAATCCATAGTAGGTTTGCTCACAAAGGTGCAAGTCCATTATTTTCGGTACTGCTACTTGCAGTTTCGGAGGAGTTGGCTGCACAAAATTGGTCACATCCGTACAGACGGAATATTCTTTTCAAAATTTCAACGTATCTTTTCGAATCATGAGTTTTTAAGTCGATTTCAGAAAGTGGCATCTATTGTGGGGGGGGGGGGGGGGCATCGTTTATTTTTTGGTAGACAGTGTGATTTATAAACTAGTACAGTACAATCGCAGTAATCCGAATCCCGGTAATCCGAACTGCCCCTTTCAAAAGAGTCTCCGAACTGCCCATTTTTATTCCGTCGAATTCCATAATGATCTCAATCAACAAGAAAAAAGTTAGCTAATGCAGGCTCGCTAATCCGAACACTGTTTATTTATTATAAGCTTTTATTAACTTTACTGTGTTAATTTGTTTAGGTCAAATCTTGTAATCAATATTAAACCAACTTTCCGACAAGCTAGGGAGCTGCAATTTGACACACTTATGCAGAATCGATGACAATTTATGATAAAGAAAAAAATTTTCAAATCGGTTCATTGGTTCGTGTTCTAATGGTACTAACTCATTACTACGAATTGATTGTTGTAACAATTGGACATTTCGTTATGGCGAGAGTAAATGTATCTATTGTTTATTGTTGCAAAATTAAGCTGTATTGTTGCCACTAAATAAAACATTATAAAAGCTTGGTTTGATAAAACCTTTTTCCTCTTAACTTGTTTATTTCAAAACTTGCATTTCACAATTTGAAAATCAAAAACAAGAATAAACTACACAAATGAATAAACAAAATTAGAACAAATGAAAAAATAATTAATTACATAAAAAATGAAAACAATTGATAAAAGCAATTAACACACATGAAAAAAAGCTATCACAAGGAGCAACAAATTGATTTTGACTCGTATTTCTGGCAAAACTGCTTAATATTTTTTAAAGTAGTCACCTTCTGAGGCTACACACTTATTGCAGCGTTCATACAAGTTTTGGAAACATGCTTTAAAGTCCTTTGTCTTAACCCTTCCAAGTTCGGCTGTAACGTTCTTTTTCATGTCCTCTATATTCTCAAATCTGTGTTCTTTCAGACTTGTTTTCACCTTTGGGAAGAGGAAAAAGTCTGGTGGAGATAAACCTGGTGATAAAGCTCCACAATTTCGTTACAGGCTAAGAACTCCTTGACAAAGACTGCTGTGTGCGATCTGGCATTATGGTGCAGTAAGAACCAATTCCCATTTGCATGAAATAGTGGCCGATGGATTCTCTTAATCAGACGCTGCAAATTCTCCCTGTAGTATTTCTTGTTGGCTGATTGTCCAGGTGGAAATGCCAAAGAAAGTGAACTTACTTTTGTTCTTGAATTTTCAAACCGGAATTTTGTTTTCGCGAAGATTCGCTAGATTTTTCCTTTTGCCCAAATCTTGTGTCAATATTAGGAGAATTGTTTCTCGGTTAATGTTTAAGAATCGTTCCATCTTCACTTAACAAAAGTTCTCTCACCTTCTCGATCGTTTCCTGTCTTCGAACAGATTCCGGACATCCAGTGTAATCGTCGTCTTTCAGCTCTTCCCGGCCACCATGAAATCTAGCGAATCATTCAAAAACGCGTGCACAAGCTAGCGCATCATTACCTTACACTTGCTTTATCAACTTCTAAGTTTCCGTACCGGTTTTTCCAAGTTTAAAACAAAACTTAATGTTTGCCCTTTGTTCCATCTTTAATAGTGGAACGTCAACTAATGATTGCGTGCGGTTGAAGCACGAGAATATATATGCGCGCGCAACTTTTTTGTTGCAACTTTATTGTACACACGGCAACAAAAGTAGTTAATAGATCGAAAGCGCGCATCGTCGTGGTCGCACATGTTTGAACACGTTCAAAGTAGTGTCCGTCTCGTTTCAAAGACAACATTCTAAATACCGGCGAATTTTTATGGGAGTAGGTATTAATCTTAGGAATTAAAAAATAAATTGCGATATCTACACTGGGAAATATTAGGAACATAAAAACTTATTTTTTTCTTTTATGTTGAAATAATCAACTTCATTATTTAATATTTTATATAAAAGACGACCAACTGACAATTTTTTCTATGTGAAAGAGTCTGGGTTTGAAATAATTAACGTAATGAATCGTAAGAAAGAAACGTAGGAAATATAGAAAGATCTTAGGAATTTATATTGAACAACTTCAACAAGTTTAATAGTTAAACAGACTTAGTTTGGGGAGTGTATCAATTTCCATTTTCTGTTGCCTCTGTCAACATTCTCTTCTGATTTATTTCATCGACGCCGAAAGAAATTAGCTGATTGAAGGTGAAGGAGCGTAAAAATGTGTGTTTGTTTAAAAAATGAATTTTTAACTTCGTTTGTTTTATTTTTGATGTTTAACTTTGCTCATCACCTAAAGTATAGTTAAAGGAAGTCGTTTTTACGAAGATTTAAACCGAAGCACCAAATCTGTTTACTTTAGTCGACAGAGAGCGAGGAAGTAAAGTGGGAAAGAAACGCATCATGCAAACCATTGAGCTTGCCGGGAGGGAGGAACACAACCCTATAGCAAAAAGAAAGGAAAAAAGGAACCTTGTGCAGGAGATTTCTGTGTTTCGTACGTGCTTCTCTAAATTCAATGGCTTGAGAGAAAGATCTTTTTTTTTTTCCTCTTCTCTTTTTCCGGAGAGGCTTAAGAAGAGCCCTCTTGGCCTCTGCGTAGTTTATATGAAGTCATAGCTCTGAATGGAGGAAAGTGCGCCGGAGCCCACCAACTGTTGTTCAAAGGAATGAGCACAACCCAACCCTCTTTAGAGTTGGAGAAAATGAGCATTTTTCATATTTTTTTTCCTTTCCCACTTGCACATTTCACTCGAATTGGACGAACTCTTTCTTTTTAGGTTTTAAGATTTCAGCTGCGACGTGTATGAAATATTATCGATTATTCTTTGCACGAGCTACTCTCGCGCATCGATTTTCCCATTATGTATATCTCCGGTATGTAATATCTTCATAGAGATTGGCCGATGTTTAAATCTAGGTTAGTATCACGAAGCATAATCGTTCAATAAATGTACGCAATTTAAAAGTGGTCTCTCTTTAGTAGTCAGATAGGGCAAAAGAATTGAAATCTGGGCTGCAGGCCTACTAGGGAACTCCATTTATTATATTTTTTCAATGTTTTTTTTTTTTAAAGTCACACTTAAGATACTTCCACAAATTTATTGTCATTTAATTGTAATAGCTTGCATGTAGTACATAAGCGAAGATCACGTGACTTATATAAGGAGTGCCAGATAAAAGGGAGAATCTAGTTTTAGTATCGCTATTTGCATAAACAGGGCTTTGCGTTCTTACCAGTAAATGTTGTACCAGGAAGCAAAGCTGTTAGTGCACCGTGATTACTACATGGATTTGTCCAAAAAGACCCAGTGAGCAGTTATTAAAATTTTGACGGCAGAAGGTGTTAAGGCCTATGGAGAAAATGCATGGGAATGAGTGTCTGCAGGCTGTCACGGTAATAGTGAATTTTGTGCAGGACGTGATCACGAAAGAGACACTTGGCGAATCAAGCGTACTTAGCCATCACCATGGAATCGATTGGTGCCATGGACAGCCTTGTGAGGAATAATAGCCAAATCATCACGCGCGAGATTGCGGAAACATTGCCCATGAGCAAGGGAACTGTTTCCCTTCTCCCATCAACCATTGGGATACAACACAATGGATCCCTAAGCATCTCGAAGAAGACTAATGAGGAAAGAAATACCAGTTGGGTATTTCCTTCGACACAAAAATAGAATGGTATTTCTATTTTTATGCTCGAAGGGTATTTCAACGTTTTCTCGAAGTGTATTTCTGTATCTGTGCTCGAAGGCCATATCATGAGTAACGTTTTCAACGGTCTTCCTTACTAACATCAGCCTCAATAGAAGATATGGTCTTAGATCTCGTAATTTCCCCAATGCTACGATTCTTTAACGAAGGTTAACAATCGTTAACAACGTATAAACTTTTGCGATACCAGCGCTTGCTGAATCGATGAAAAAAAATTTGTTTTTTTTTTTTTTTTTGAAAATTGAGCTTACAGACGATTTTTAGAGGAAGTGCCTCGTGTCACGTGATTATGCCGTTTTCGGTTCAACGACGCCATTACCAACTGTAAAACACGGTTCGCAAGCGTGGTGTTGACTGCTTTTTTGTTATTTTTTTCATAACATGGCAAACTTCGTTCTACGTGAGTTTTTACTATCGTTTATTTGCATATTGTATGAGATTGCAGTTATTAAAAATTGCACGATGGAAGTTTGCGCCCGACGTCATCTGCGACATTCAGTTGAATCAGCATTAAAAAAAAATCATGCATTTTCAAAACTAATGTGAAAATAAATTGGAATGGCGGAATGGTATATTCGCACAGGCCTACCACGAGATAGTGATACAGATTCAAAAAAGAAAATCGTTTTTTTCAAAAAGAGGAAGCTGTTCATGTCGTATTTATTGTGTTTGGGACGAAGAAAAAAAAATTAATTTCTCTAAAAAGGCTTATCCCATTTCCAAAAATATACGTCAATGCATGGTTTAAGGGCCCCCTCGAATTATTAAAAAAAAAAGAAAAACAAAAATTTGGAGATGGGGGGGGGGTCTGGGGGGGGGGGATAGTTAATAACTCAAAAACGGCTCCTCACAGCCAAACAAATCATTTACAAAAACATACGCCTTACTGAGAGGAGTCCGTACATGTCGAGTTTATTGAGTTTGGATCGCTGGTTTGAACGCTATAGCCATTTTTTTTATTTTTAGAAAAAATTAATATCTCTATAAAGGCTTCAATTAACCTAAAAATTACGCTAAGGCACAATTTAAGGTACCCTCTAAGCATGTATATTTTTATTTGGTTCTGCTATTTGTCGTTTCAGAGGAGTTAGCTGCACAAAATTGGTCACTTACGTGCCTACGTACCTACGTACATACAGATGACATTTTTTTTTTCAAAATTTCAACACATCATTTCGAATCATGAGTTTTTAAGTCGAATTCAGCAAAACAAAAATTTGAGTTTCTGAAACGAACACATAGGCCTTCACTCTTAGAGTGGTAGGGCAACTAGTAGGCAGATAAAGAATATAATAGTTTTCAGGCTGCGCGAGGCCTCGATTAACAGTCAAGCTGGAAAGACTCAGGTTGCGGCGTGCAATTTAGTAAGTGCTCAAGAGCTGGTGCTAGTATCGCAAAAGTCTATATTACGTGTTCAGTCAACACCACCTAAAGAAAAGGCGCGGAAAATTCATACATTGTTAAAACGTCATAAGTAGTCTTCTTTAATCGCATTTCTACCAATAATAAGCCCTAAATTATGACTAGGTATGATGTAACAATGTATGAAATTTCTGTGCGCAGGCTTTCTCTTTAGGTGATGCTAGTTCAGTCAACACCTCCTAGAAAGATTGACCCAGTAACCTTTAACTTGTTCAGCAGCAAATGCGTAATATTAGCTGACAGTTTTGTTTCATTGTACGATTGTTAAAATACATTGTTAAGCTTGGGCTGTAGCCAAATCATACAATAGAGAGGGCAAAAATCGACTCTCTATAAACAAGGGGCTCAGTGGAAAAGGGGCATGTGCCACAAAACAATGTTTTTACAAGAAAGCGGTTTTAAACAAAAAGCATGTTTTCTCAACAATCTTATCACATGTCTTTAATGTCTGAACCACGGTCTATAGATATTCATGGTCATCGAGCTTCGGCCATTTTCCATTGTTTCGAGAAGCTAAGGAAAACAGATCCCGCCAGGTGCCGCATAGATCGCACTATAGCCGACCGCAACCTGCGATAGAGATTTTCATTGAAACTGAATACGAAAGTAAAGTTTCTGTCTGCCGGTAGGGAGGCGCTGCGGGCGCAGTTGGGCAGATTGTACATGCAGCGCCACTTTTCAATAGAGTTCCAGCCTTACCGGGAGCTAGAAACTTTAGCTTCATTTTAACAATGGAGCTCAATGACCATGAATATCTATAGACCGTGGTCTGAACTAATAATAAAAATAAATAATATGATGATTAAACTATCAATTATTGGCAGAGAATATATGAAATTAAGACATATTTGAACACATTTCAAAACATACAAACATGAAGATTATGATAGATATTCAGAATTCTTATATTGGGAAATAGACACATGCCACTGTGCTAGAAGTTCATTAAAGAGACCCTACATGGTTGGAGCTGTCTTTCTATAACAAAAAGTCAATATTCATTAATGTGTGGCATGTGCCCGTTTTCCACTGAGTTCCTCAAATGTAGCAGACTAACAATGTATAAGGGGTGATTCAAAAGTTACTGTGCAGTAGTGCATGGAAACATGTACAGAGGGCGTTAGTAGCAAAATGGTGTGACAACGGAACAGCGTGTGTTCCTAGAGGAGAATGTGTTCTCGAGTTCTTTCTGTAGGGTGCCTTGAAAGGTAAAGTGTATGCAAACAGTCCGCACATTTTGCCTGAGCTGAAGGAGGTAATAACCGCTGAAGTTCAGCAAATCTCACCACCCATATTGAGCAGAGTGTTTCACAACATGCAACTACGTGCTAACCAATGTCGTGAGGCCGGTGGCGGGCATTTCCAATATCAATTGTGAGTGGATGTCACCTCCGACCAGCCACTGCACAATAACTTTTGAATCACCCTGTACCAGCGTTTCTCAATCTGGGTTCCGCGAGAAATAGTCATTTGAAAATTGCAAATAGACGATTGTTATTATTGCTCTTATTATTTGCTTACCTTATGACCTTTAAATTTATAAATAATAAAAAAGATACTACAGTCAAACCTCCTATAACGCGGTATTCTCAGAATGCGGTTTCCATAGAATGCGGAACAAAAATTGCGAAGTCAACTCCTTTATCGCGGTACTCAAACAATGAGATTCCATATAGCGCGGGAAAATATTGAGATAGTCCTCCTATAATGATATTGTTATAACATGGTTTCTACACTGCTCACAAAAATTAGAGGAGCATGCGAGTTGAAAAGTAATGGATTACAATCCCTCGTGAATCGATGAAAGTTCTTTCACGAAAGGATGGCCCAACAACGTGATTTACCGGACTCTATGGCGTGGATGGCTATTGGGGGCTTGAAGCAGGCCAAACTCAATGGATGATAGTTGACGCCATTGCGGTGTCACGAAGTGTCATTTGTCGAATGTGGAATCGTTTCCAGGAGACTGGAAGTGTTCGACGAAGGTCAGGACAAGGTCGTCCATCAGTTACAACTGCACGTGACAACCGTTACTTATTGCTAACAGCCCGGAGAGGCAGGCGACAAACTGCTAGTCATCTTCAATGTCATCTCGCCGTGGTAACAGGGCGCAGAGTATCGACGCAAACGATCCGCAGTCACCTTCATCGGGGTGGCCTTTACGCACGTAGGACAGTTGTAGGACAGTTGTATTGTAGGACTGTTCTTTAACAGTAGGACACCGTAGCGACTGAAGAATCTGGGCGGAAGAGCATCGCGATTGGGATGCTGACGAATGGAGTCGTTCACTCACGGACAAGTAGAGATTGAGTCTACAATCAGACAATCGACGAACACTATATAACCCAGGTTTTGTGCAGAAAAGAGGAAAATACGGCGGAGGTGGATTGATGGTCTGGGCAGGCATAAGCGTTGGTGGGCGTACTGACGACTCAGAGGTACGGGGACGAAATTCTTATGCTGGAGCTATCGGAGATCGCCTCATTTTATGAATGATAACGCGTGACCACACAGAACCGACCTAGAGAGTATGGAGTTGCTAGCATACTCGCCAGACTTAAATTCCATTGAACATGTTTGGGACGCCCTTGGGAGAAGCAATGCAGCTAGGCCACCACCTCCATTGGCTCTTCGTGACCTGAACACGATCCTCACTCAAGAGTGGCAAAGGTTACCTCAAATCCTCATTGATAACCTTATCAATTCCAAGCGAAACAGGTCACAGCTGTCTTGGCGCTTCGAGGAGATCATACACCCTAGCAAAGGTTTGGCCCCACCTTCCAACAAGCTCTTGTTCATTCGCAAAAGCTTCAAATATAATGTATAGAAATGTTCTCAAAGCGTCATATTCCAAAATTATTGGAGACTGTATACAAATTTCCCATTATTAGAGACTGGTCTACGTTATTTTGTATCAGGAGCTTGAATAAGTTCTCGCTGTTTCCCGATAGATGGTGTTATCTTAACCTTTTTGCATCTGCCAATACTACAGCCAACGTCATCGTGCAGTTCCACCATTAGGCTCGAAATGACAATGTGTTCTTCCGTCGAAGCGTAAACAATATAGGTTTTCATTGCGTGAAACATGACGACGTTCGTGCCAACAAAGATGTATTAGCGGGGAATCCTGCCATATTACTTTTTTCTGTGACTGGCGATGAAAAGTGGATACACTACGATAACCCAAAGCGTAAAAAAAAAAAAACGTGGAGTAAGCCCGGCAATGCATCAACATTGACAGCAAAGCCGAATGTCCATGGTTCCAAACCCATGCTCTGTATTTGGTGGGAACAGCTGGGTGTAGTCTGTCAGTATGATATGAACTCATCAAACCCAACGAAACCTTAACGGGAGATCGCTATCGACTACGATTGATGCGTTTGAGCCGAGCATTGAAGGAAAAACGGCCACACAGAGGAGCTACACGACAAAATCATTTTGCAGCATGACATCGCTCGGCCACATGTTGTAAAACCGGTCAAAACCTACCTGACAACGCTCAAATGGAAAGTCCTACCCCACCCGCAGTATTCACCGAACATCACTCCATTCGACTACCACCTGTTCCGTCGATGACGCATGGTCTAGCTGAACATCGGTGGAGCTACGCGGTGGAGAGGCCAACGAGAGACAGGCCAGGGCACTCAAAAGTCACATGATCATGGGGGTCCGGCCAACAATTCATCCTTCATTGTCTCCATCTTGGATTTTAACAATCAGTATTTTTTCATTTGTTGGAAACAATGAAAGATGAATTGTTGCCCGGACCCCGATGATCATGTAATGGAGCCCAATGACGTATATTAAAGGTAGAGTCCGAATCCTATTGTTAACATGAAGTCACTAAAGCGAAGCCAATTGAAGCCATGACTGTTCTGGGCAGGAGTAATCGTGGAGTAGTTATCTGTCTGCTGCTTTGTTTTTGACGATTTTTGGGACCAAGCAATAATTAATTCAAAATCATTCCTCAAAATTGTTCCGCGTACAACTGTACAAATAGACACGAAAAAGAACGAGAAATCAGTTTTCATAAGCATAAATCAAAAATACGTAACTGAAATGAAATACGTAACTGAAAGATGATCGAAACGAAATTGAAATTAAAAGAAACTAAATAGAAATTGAAACTATGATCGAAAAATGGTTTATAAAATATAATAAAATACTTCAAATACAAAATTAACCAGAAGATAAACTTAACACTCTGTGATCGGCATGTGAAAAAGAATTATTAATCAGCTATCCTCATGGTTTTTTTTTTTTCATCATCTTCACTCACTTTCGCCATGACGGTTCTGGGAGGCGGAGCTTCCCAGTTGGCTTCAAGTATGGCGGCAGGTTTCAGAATCTTTTTATAGTTACAGTTGGGCTATCGAGCCTCGAAAAGAGATTACCACGTGCGCGTGCCCATGTCAACATTGCATAAAAGATGAACAGAAAGTAACTGTGTATTCATTCTTGATGAATCGGTTGTTATATGACATGCAATTATCTTGGTATTCTTTACATTCACTGTTTTAGCACTTCGAATTCGACTTGAAGAGGTTCTGAAAAAAGCCTGAAAAGTTGATACAGCTGAGCTAAGACCTTGATGGGCATATTTCTGAAAATAGAATTTGAAAAAGTTAATCCGTCTTCAAGTTATCGTGCAAACGGCGGACGGACGGATAAACGTACAGACCAACCGTGCATTCTTATAAGTAGCTTTCTGCTAAAGCTTCTAATAATTATGTAGGAGTTTCCTAGAACATGGATATTATTTCAAGGATTCCCCAAAAAAGCAAAATAGTTGAAGCGCTGAACGCCATAGGACACCATCATAAAATTGTTTTCTTTTTGACCGTGATAGCCTTGCGTGTAATAGCAGTAACGACGACTGCTCACGTGATTACTGTAATCGATTATAATTGTGTCAGATGTAGGTACGCCTTGTCAGAAAGGTTAAACAATATAGAAGCGGCAGATATTTAAACCCAATTTTCTTCGATTTTACTTCTCACAGTAGAAAAAAATAAAGGGAGACGGAAAAAAGACAGAATTTTATATTTCCCAGGTTCACCAATCCGTCATATTCAGACGAAATGAAAAAATTCATCTTCAAACTTAATCTCCTTTTTTAACCTCTCCTGAGATTTTCTTGATCATTTAAGACGGTTTTATTATTGTTTTTCATTTTTCTTTAATCTTAAGAGAGAATCCCGCGCGTTGAGACGAGATTCGGTTTAATGGACGAGTCGCGTCGTCAACAGGTGGCAAACATATAAACAAACTGAAAAGCAGACAACATGCTTAGAAATTATGCGGGATGAGGATTAAAAGAGAGGAAAGTAAATGAGAATTTAAGCATTCACCCACCCATCGATTGAGGAACCCCCTGGGAGTGGGGATCTTGAAGAAGCAGAATTCTGTGTTTATTTATTTTAGTTTTTGTCATTTTATGCGGCGTAATCTCTTAATCGGATTTTAAAAAAAAAAACAAAAAAAAAAAAAACAACTTTTCCTTTCTACAATCCACACAGGTCTTTACTCCCTTAGTCTTTTATGCTATATTTGATGAATGTATGCGTTGAAAGGAACTTAATTGGGGTGAATTATCCATCTTTCACCCTTCAAGAACGACAGCAAACCATTTGGGAGTTAGACCTCCACGGGACTCGATTTCAAAAGAAGCACAGCGTGTGTTCCAGAGAGCATCTTCTCAAAAGAATAGTTTATTTAATTAATTCAGTGACCAGTATAACGAGCACGTGATATATGTGTGCGAGATTCATGATTTTATTATCGACTACATTTGTTTGTCATGCTGTTTGGCCCAGGGCAGACAATTCTAGCGCGATGGGCAGCATCATTACGTTGGTGCCCAATAAAACTTCAACACTTTGAAATTACATTACCTCGTAATTCCTTGGTATTATGTCGTTTTTATATTCAAATTACCTGACGCAAGAAACCTGAACCTTGCACGACCCAGGATGGGCGAACCAGGATTTATGTTTGGGGGGGGGGGGAGCAGTCAAATACATTATGTACCCAATACCAGCTCCGTCTTTGCAGAATAGAGCGAATACCAAACACTAAACTTTCTACGTGTACATCTTATTTCTACCGATAATCAAGTATTTTGCATGTAAATTTACTAATTCCCCCCCCCCCCCTACGCTCATGGAACAGTCACCATCTTGAATTTGTACATCCTCAATTTGGCGTTCTTTTGAAACTGAACAAATGGCAACACTTTATTATTTAACATTGTCACGTTGATTTCATGCGCTTGGATACCTCAACTAAACTTTCAGCCCCAGTACTTATAATGTAACCCCAATACCTCTTATAACATTTTCATCTCTGTTTTCTTGCCGATGAGAATGAAGGCATAGTTCAATTCTTCTATAATTTAGTTCCTCGGAGTTGTATTGAAGACCTTTAGCTATGTCAGTTGACACAATGGCGTACTCCTGATTATGATAAAGCGCACAATTTATAGTACAGATCTAATTAGTACATAAACTCCTTAATTTATCTTTTCCCACGAAGAAAGCAGTGCTGTTGTTAATGTTGCACAGTCTTAAAGTGAAGTTGAATTCGGAAGATTTTAATGTAATGGTCGTTTCGCCTTTAGTTTCTATTGATGATATATATGTATATATACATTTATTTTTAATACCTTTTGTAAATCCACTCATCTTTTCCATTTCCGCTTCGAAGAGTTTTTTCCTCGCGATTCTTTTTTCAGTGGACGGAGATGAAAGTTTTTACCTCCCATTTTCTCTAAACTTTTTTTTTTATATTTTTATTCCATCTTCTTTTTCTCGCTTCCCGCTACTTTTCTCCACTTTTTTTTCCTTTATCCCTTTTCCCCCATCCACCTTCTCTCCATTTTTTTTCCATGTAAATTTCAAAACAAGTGAGAAAACGATCGTTTCGATGGCTTTGAAAATGCTCCTCACGCACGCGTCATAAATTAATTTCCTCCATTCCGCGTGGAAATCTCTCTTCGCTGAACCTCACCTGCAAAAGAAAAGAGGACGACAAGGGTGGTGGTGAAAATGTAAAATAAAAACCCAGGTCCTTTTATATAACGCTCCTTTTTAGAAGAGGGAGATATAAAGACGGAGTGTTAAAGGGGTTGAAGCTGCTTTTTGTGTGTTAAAGAAAAAAAGTAGTTCCTCCTATCAAGCCATTAATTTTTTTGGCAGCTTTCGGATTCCAGAACCCTCCTCCTTCTTTTCATCTTCTCGCACTCTGCTTCCTTGAAAGAATGTTCGTCGGGAGTGACCAGCCCTTTGTGACGTCATTGGGTCCCTTTTGTTCGGCCGCAAATGGCAGCGCTGCTCGAAGAGGTTTTTTTTTTTGTTTTTTTTCTTCTTCGCCCATGGACCGCTGTCGAGTTTCACACCACGAATTTTCCGATCGGCCGCCGAGGTGATGAGACTGTGCAAAAACACTGGCGGTGGGTCGTGGAGCTTTGAGGAGGAGGAGGTGGAGGAGGAGGCCACCATGTTCGGAGGCACGCTCCGCTGCGCCCAACGCCATCTACATAAAAGAGGAGGAGAGGCAATCAGTCGGATGGAGGCAAAAAGGTACAGCTGTCACAAAGAACCTTTAAAGAGAAAGAGGGGGGAGAAGTGAGGGAGAGGTGCTTTTGGAATTGTAGGGGTGAGAAACTGTTCTGGCGAATCGATTGCCACACTTGAAAACTCAGCAAAAGGACCGTTAATCTAGACCAGTGTGTTACATTGGAGGCAAAGTTTCGCAGAATCTTTCTTTCTCCCTATCCAGCTGTTAAAATAATGTGTAAGCTGCATTCACTGAAATTGTTACCACGACTCACCTCTGATACCCGCTTTTATCGAGGGATTCCAGTTCACTATTTCAGCTCCCTTGTGACGCCACCAACTTCCTTAACTGCCTTGCAAATTATTTATCTCTACATATAAAGCACAATATTTGTATGTATCTATGTAGGTTTGTCCGGTTTTAAAATGCAACTTCGAAGTAAGTTATCAGAAATACACACAGTTGTATAATAATACACAATGATGGAAAAAATCCAAAACTTGAGCTAAGTCTCCCAAAAGCATAGAAATTAATAATCTATATATCTATATACCGGGTGATCCAAAAGTCAGTAGACTTTTTTAAACCTTATAATTATTAAACTATTTACAATAAAATGATGCGCTGGAGTTTCATGTAGAATACAATCTTATCATGCGTAAAATAAGCAGATGAGTTAATTGGCATTATCTTGGCTCTAACGTTGTTATTTTGATGTTGCTTTGAGAAACGCTTCAACACAAGCGATTTTCGAAGATTCAAGAAATTGAATTTAAGATGAATTTAAAACTCCAGCGCTACCTTTTGGTCAAAAGTATAACTAATATAAAAAATATTTATCATTATAAACAAAAATCTCCCGTGTTTCTGAGCATTTCTGTGCAAACCGCATCGTTTTATTGTAAATAGTTTAATAATTATAAGGTTCTACTGACTTTTGGATCACCCGGTATATGAAATAGACTTAGTATATGTTTGTTTGCTTGCAAGTGTGAACAATCAGCCAATCTTGTTTGTATGTTGCGTCAACAATGGCTGATGAAATTAATGCTAGCTGTAGCTTAGCCCACAAGAAGTAAGATTTTTCTCATTTCTTGTAGGCTAAGGCTGTAGCAACACCAACACCTCCTAGACAGAGCAAAAAAGACATGCCTCGGCCGTGATCAACATTACCAAGGATTTTTCTATACATGTTGGAAAATCCCATGAGGTTGGAAAATCTAAAGAGCTTTGGACATTTTTTTCTATGGCCGACAGAGCGGCGCTGCGAACACACCCCTACACATGTAGTAGGGAGAAATTATATCGTTCAAGTATTTTAAGATTTTTGTTTCCAACAATCCGTGAAAAACAAAAACTTACAACTAGAGAACTAGAGTTATCTGTATAATAATTTAAATGTCGATTTGTTGGATAACGGTATAATTAAATCCGTTTACATAAATTATTATCAATTTATTGTCATCGGCGTCGGTGGCTCAATGGTTGCCTGATCGCCTCTGATGCCCGAGGGCGCAGGTTCAATCCTGGCCGAGGACGACGAAGATTTTTTTAGGGGGGAACTCCTGAGATCACGCACTTCCTTCGGGTGATCCAAAAGTAATCAATTTAATGTTACATTTCTCCAGAATATCACAAAACGATGTTTAAAGATGATTAAATTAAACTCCACTATTATTACATAAACTTCATATAATTTAAGCAATGATTGGGAGATGTTAACTACATAATATAAAAATTGCTTTTAATCATTGTTTAATGATAACGATTAAAATTAATTATTTATTAAAGTTTAAAATGTTGAAGTGCAAAATCAAATGAAGAAATCAATTAAATTGAAATTATTTCAGCGATTATGCACGGTCGAGCGGCGCCACCGTCGATTTTGTTTCAAAGCGAGGCTGGGCTGGCAAGCTTTAGCTGTACCCATGTGTTGGCAGTATGGTGAAATTTTAGTGAGTTGTGATTTTTGCTTTTTCACTATTTATTGCTAACTTAATAATTAATCTCATATAAAATGGCACATTGCTGTGTGCCTGGATGTACAAATGATCATGAGGGCTATCTTTTTTTCATTGATCTGTAACACTTTGCCCTAATATTAATGCTAGAATCTGCATCTACATGCTGAACAGGAAAGAAAAATAATATTTACTTTTATAAAATACAAAACTTAATTAACCTTAATTAATTTTAATTAAAAAAAGTTTACAGTTTACTGCATGTCACAATAAATCACTACTTTGTGGGGAAATAAATATTGCTAGTGAGAGAAAGCAAGTATGCAAACATATCAATCAACAAAACTATGCATTTGCCACCACCAATTATTTATGTGGGTATGAAGCATTTATTTTATGTATTTTTCAAGCTAAGCATACACATACACCAAAAGCACATGCATAATAAAAAAATTACCATTACTTACTAAAGCCGGCCAGGTGGCCGAGAGGGCTAGGGCGTAGGCTTTCTAGTTCTCGAGTCCGCCTGGCCGCGGGTTGAATCCCGCCGTGGGCATGGATGTTTGTGTTTGTCCCGGGCTGCGTACTATTATAACTTGTGTAAAAGGCGCAAAATGACCTACGTAGTCGACGCCAAAATTTCTAGAACCCCCCCCCCCCTTACTTACTAAACTTTTGTTTTTAGATTATCATTTTCTTTCATCTGTTTAAATAACACCTTCCAAAATGTACAATAAAAAGAATTAAATTGTACATATTTCAACACAGTAATTTTTATTTTTGCTAATTTAATTTTGACTAACCTTGATAATCATATATATAAGACTCCACAAAAAATTTGTATCCTCTTTGAAAATTTGCTTTAACTGTTTTTTCCAAACAATTTTCAATATCATCATGGCAAATATTGGGTAAAGACTCTAAACTCGTAGTCCAGTTAATTGACATTTCAAAAACAGCAGTAATTTACTTGTAATAAAATGCTGCTATGCTAACAAACCGTACTGCCAACACATGGGTACAGCTTAACCCTAACTAAAGCTTCCCAGCCCAGCCTCGCTTTGAAACAAAGTCGACGGTGGCGCCGCTCGACCGTGCATGTGGTCCATAGAATGAATCAGAAATCTGCTCACTACACTTTCCTTTGCGCCATCTGGCGAGCAAAGAAAAAATAGGACCAAACTTTGCTCAAAGCCAACTAGAAAGACAGGCCGGGGCACTAAAAAATCACATGACGAAAGTAGATCGAGCAACAATCCAATCTTCATTGTTTCCAACAAACGAAAAAACGCTGATTGTTGAAATCCAAGATGGAAACAATGAAGATTGGATTGTTGTAGATCTACTTTGGTCATGTGACTTTTTAGTGCCCCGGCCTGTCTTTCTCGTTGGCTACGACTTTACTCGAGGCTAACGAGAAAGACAGGCTCCGGCACTGAAAAGTCACCTGACCAAGATAGGTCTATTAACAATGTAACTTTCATTGTTTCCATCTTGTATTTTAACAATCAGTGTTTTTTCTTTTGTTGGAAACAATGAAGGTTGGATTGCTAATAGACCTATCTTGGTCAGGTGGCTTTTCAGTGCCGGAGCCTGTATTTCTCGTTAGCCTCGGACTTTACTATAGTGACGTCACGCGACTTTTTAACCTGTATAGAAAAAGCCTTGACACCACCTAGATAAATAAAGACTACCAAACGAAACCAGCGCGTGCCTCGACAAAGCTTAGTAATCGGCGCGTTCTCCAAGCTTACACCAACAATGCTTAATGATACGGGAAAGTTGCCTATATTGAACCCCCTAAGAGGTTTTCTGCTGTAAATTCTTTAATATAAGCAACAATGGAAATATAAATATTGCAAATGATACCCAAGTTGGTTGTTGGAAGATGCTCTGCTCGGTCCCTCAGATGAAATATCGGCCAATGCTGGGTCTGTTTGTGCGTCAGGTTGGATAGAAGCTCGGGCTGTCTGGGGATCAGGAATTTCATTCATCAATGCTTTTGCGAATGCGAAATCGGCATCGGTGAAAGACGTTTCGGTCTACAGGCCAACAACCACTTCCTCTAAACCCATTTTCTGCATTACAAATAGTCGCTGCTCGCTCATGGCTTTGGTTTAATATTAACAATAATGCGCAAATCGTCTACTTTCATTATTATGAATTACTTAAAATTATCAAGAAAGACAACCCTATTCTGCAACATGAATGTCTTAGTTATAATTCCGTAACGTCCATTTTACAATACAAGGTTTATTAATATATTTATATACAATCGATTTTCATCCTTTCGGACATCATCAGTATATGCATTTGAAATGTTTAA
>JAHWFO010013886.1:794292-806485 GCA_023313115.1 Rhysida immarginata
CGGATAATTCTCTAATATTCTAATTGCCTTTAGAGAATTATCCTTTTTGCTTTGATAAAGGATAGTCTCTATCCGAAACGTCAGCTTTTTATTTGATTTTATAGTTTTATTTTGATTTTACTTATTATTTATTAATTATTTTGTTATTTGTTAATTATTATTTTATTTTTCATTTTTATTTAATAACTATTATTTATTGTATTCCAGGGTTTTTGTGTCTCGTCCTTTTCTCTTATCAATATCCGTTCGCTTTTAAATATACTATTCACAAACTTCTGAGTGAGTCTAACATTTTAGATCCATGAATAAAGTAAATTAACAATAGCAATCACTGATTCTTGTATTCATAATTTTTTTTTGTCGTAAATGAAAAAAGTTATGTATGATTTTTTGCTATCAAAATCGGATGCTGTTCTTGTACTTGGGTATTCATCTGCTGATTTTGAACTTGCGTTTCTCAAGTGATTCATCGGAAATTCTGTAGGTGAATATGTTTTTTTGAAGGACGTCGCCAGCGGAATCGATCGGCGATTCGGTTCGTCTGGATTCTGCGCGGAGCAGAAGAATTGTCGACGGACTCAACTTGAATGGAGAAATATTTTTGCTTTTCAACGAAAAAATAAAATAAATAACAAAATGGAAAGACTAACTCCACGGGTTGGTCTGTTTGCGCGCGAAGCTAATAGAATTCGTATGAAGAGGTACGCTGTCTCTTTCCACGAAATAACCTGTCTGATCGGAACTTGATATATTAGCCAGCCATTGTCACTTTATATTATGTTGCAATCGAAATTGCTGCGCGTGCTTATGAGCAGATGTATTTTATAAATTTTCTTATACAAAAAGCAATTCGTGAAGTACTTTTCTTTTTAATTCTATTAATATAATTCTCTAAGCATATTCGTTTTCATGAATTTGCTGAAGAAATATGAGGAATTTGTTATCAGAAGATACATCAAGAAAACATTTGGAGATGACAGTAAATGAATGAACCATTCCGCAATGGTTTTCAAAAATTCCAATCGGGGATAAGACCTTGAAAATGAACTAGCATTAGCCATCGATAACGATAAACTACGAAAGCTAACAGAGCCTGACACTCGCCGAATTGTAAGGGACCTGGCAGAGGTATTATGCATCCACTATTCGACAGTTTCCCACCGCTTGGATGTATAGAGTCAAGTCAAGAAGCTTGATAAGTAGTTCCCCATGATCTCACTGAATAAAACATGAAGAGCCGACTAGGAGAACAACAGTTCAAAAAATTAACAACTTGCACTATGAGACTCGTCTTCATACACCATATTCTCCAGCCCTTTTGCCAACCGACTCCAGTTTTTTTGAAACATTTGGACCTTTTTTTTGGCATGGAAAAGTCCAACAATGAACTTTGAGGAGTTTCTTCACTCCAGAACCGTACTTCTAGGAACTGGCATAAAGGCATTGGTATCTCGATGGGAGATAACGATGGCATCCAATAGTTAATAGGGATGTGCGGTCGATAGTTGAAATAACGCCGGGCAACTTTATCGATATATCATAAATTGAAATTATCAATAATTAGCATGTCGATAGATTTAGTTAGTCGATATTCTAAACTGGTGCCAAAGGTGCACGGAAAAAGCGATGTGCTAATATTTTTCCAAAAAAAAAAAAAAAAAAAAAAAGAAGTAGGCTGGAACGTGTAATTTTCGCAAGAATAGTTGAAATCTAGTGGACATACCACTAATCTAAGAACGCATTTGACGCATATAAATTAAGCAATATATTGTCAACGTAACTTTACAATAGTTACTGTATGTTATTGAAAATTATGTTTTTTAATTTTATTGTATAATATGTGTGAATATAATGCAAAAGATCAGTGTCATCTTGATGTTCCTAATATATGCATAACATATTAAAGTGAAATTATTAAGCACCACAGATAATAAGAAAAATTAATGCTCAAAAAATAATAGACTCATTGTATAAAAACAATCAATGAGAAATATATTGACAAATATCGATGATAAAAAATCGATAAAAATTTCATGTGGGATAGCTCTCGATATATCAAACTATCGATACATTTTTGTGGTTCCGCACATCCTAACCACTAGAATTTAGCGTGAATTTTCTTTAAACGCCGAGAGATGGCATTATTTTGTTAACCCATCCTAATCTAAAGCTTTAAGCACATTATGGCATTACTATTTAATTTTGAGTGTACGTAACCACTTGGAGCACCGCTTGAATTTAGTGCATGGTAATATATTTTTTTTTTTGGAACCGTGATGGTTTTCACGGGTGAAATACTCGTTTTGATCAATAAAAATTAGGTACCACAGAGTTACTGTTGTTTGAATTTTACTACCAAATCCGATAATTCATGTGCAGACCTTCGAGGAATACAGGGATCTTTTGAGCAGGTCCTTTTAAAGGCTGTTTTCCTTATCTAGTTATTTTTGATGGGCCAGCAGAATCCGGACAAATCAAAAGCCCTTGTTTATTTGAAAATACAACTTGCAATTTTACTCAAAAATGTATTTGCTAAATTTTGTCACTTAATATAACCCCCTGTCACTGCGATCACTTCTTCGATTCTTGGTCGAAACCGTGCGCCTCCTTTTTCAACTAGTCCTTATCGAAGTTTAAAGGGATGCGAAGTTGGGATGTCTGGACTTGTTAGACACCCTTTCAATATCACTCCATCCAAGGGGTTCAATCTGGATTCCAAAATGAGCTCTTGAACTCTTTAAATGATGGGCGGGGTCCTAGCATACTTTTCCTTCGAATGGCGATTAGCAGAATCTTCTTAAGACTTTTCTGCATCTTCATACCTTCGTGCAATGCCGTAAACAGTAGATCTGGTATATATATCCAAAGAAGCGAATGATCTCGGTCACAGAGCACCCAGTGGCGAAGTGTTTCAATTATGGCTGTTCTACGATTATATTCCGCGTTGTTCTCAATAAATCGCCCATTTTAAGGTTATAAACGTTTATCATGTAAATCTGGCTTACACAAGGAGCTATCTTTCGTGTGCATAAAGATTAATTTGGACAAGAAATTCGAATTAACTTTTGTCCGGATTTTGCTACCGCACCCGGTACATTTTTACGTAGTTTATTTGAAGCTGTTCTTGTTATTTCAAAGAGTGTAATAGTTATATTATGATAGTATTGCAGGTCTTCTTTACTGTACTGTGTTGCACAAAGAAAAAACTTATGTATGTGCAGTTGTAAATTTGAAAAACATTAATGCATGGATTAATTGCATATTTGCATTCATTTCAACACAGTCATTATCGTTGCTGAGAGCCCCGGCGGCGTGGGACTCGTTTCGACTTTTGTTTGCGTTGAGGGGGAGAAATCGAGACATCAATTGTTAAAACCCGTGAAACGTAACGTTAAAGTGGGTGGAAGATTTAAATAAATAACGAGGAATGGTGGAGGGGCGGTCGGAAGGGATGGGTTTAATTTTGAAATACGCCTAAAGAGAAGGAGGAGAAAGGACTGGAGAATTAAATATTAAGCAAAATTTGGAAGGAAACAAAAGCGCTCGGGGGAACAACATATCAAGGTTGGCGCTTTTACACAGCTTATTCTAACTCCTCCACCCACCAACATTAAAAAAATAAAGAAACTTAAGAATGATAAAAAATAAGCAATTACGCAGGAAAAAAAGTAAATTAAAAAAATATAAAGAAAAAGGTTCCGTTTAAATGTCAGGAATCTACTGCGTTTTGCCTCTGGTTTATTTCTTTAGCTCTCGTTTCCACGTTTTTTGTTTCATTCTTTATGAAAAAATATTGGGCGGCAGAGGAGCCTTTTGCGTTCAGAATAAAATTTTAATGGAAGCACGAGAATGCAAATAATAAAAACATTTTACCTCTGTTTTAGGAACACGGGTCGCAAATATTAAATGTAATTCAGCTTGATAGTTGAATTGGGTCATTTAGAGCCCTTTATAGACTTTGTGTGTATTATTTAAGTATCAGTACACTATTAGATCAAAATTTTACAGACACTCCTCCAAAACCAATGTTACTTGCCTATGGTGTCTAACAATCCAAAAGTACTTGTACATAAGGTGCGCCGCTTCAGGCGCCCAAATTTCAGGTCAGTTATCTCGCGAACGGCTGAATAGCGCACGCTACAGCTCTGCACACATACACAGGCAAGGACCCTCTACGTATACGCCAAGTCTCACCTGAATCCGTTTCTCCAACGGCGTAGCCTCTCCTTGTAAGATCGTTACTAGAAACAGAAAAACAGGCCTTATGATTCGCTGAATAGACGTCAGTGTAAACTCAACTAGAGATTAATTCCTCCCGAGGAAGGTATAGGTAAGTAGCGGATGCCCTGAGTTCATCTATTTTTGCCCCTATTATCGGCACTATTTAACCCCATATTTTAAGCAAACGATTAATTTTTTCGAACATAATATTTAGAAAATGGAAAAGAGCTCTTCTTTCGTTTCTCATTTCCGATCGAATGACATATCACGTGTCATATATTGCTACTTGCAAACAAAGACTATATGACCGCTGCCGTGGAAGTTAGCCTACTAGGACAATTTGGCCCAAACTTCATAACGATTAGATCTTCTTTAAAGCAATCTGCATATCAAATTTTACTCCTTTACATATCTATATATCATACAGAGAGATGGACTATCTGAAATCCACCTCCGTTACTTCGACCCCAGCGGGTCAATCAAATCCAAACTAAATAGTGAAGTAAAGCATGTCCCACTAGTAAGCTACATTCCAAATTTCAACTTTCTACGTCAAAAATGTAGAAAATTATGAGTGGGCCAAGATGGACAGATGGACATGTTAAATCCAATAAATAGATCTATTCTTCCGCAACTTATAACAGGACGATTCATATATCTCTTCGGAGTTTCGGAAGTCGATAGAATAGTTACCATGATAGCAGATATGCTCATATCAACGGATAGAGAATCCTTTAAGTTTTTTATGTGCCTTACAGGTGTACCAGTTGGTGATGCGGCAGACGACAATTCTGTATTCACAACCTTCCACATATAGTATATCCCAACCTCTTGCGGTCGATGCCAGCGACTACATAAGTGATCCTCTCTCGCAGCTTAACTAAAGCAAAGGAGATACGAATATATGATCTTTGACGTAACACCATAAGAAAAAAAAATCACATGGGGTTAGACTATGTGACCATAAGGCCACGGAGTCGTTTCGAGAAGTATGTCCTTGTTTTTGTTATGATTGCCCTGCAATAGCTACGTCGACAAATAAGCCACGGTGCTAATTTACGAATGCAAATTTTTAGAGATTCTCTATCCGCTGATGTGATCATTTCCGCAATGCCTCTCTTGGGACTTAGGTACCAGTTTTTGAAACTTGGTTCAATGTCTTTTGCTGATCTGGATCTGTCTTTTGCTGACACAATAGTCGAAAAAACAAGGTTTCCGTCGACATCTTGCTCGATTTTTCCCTTCGCCAATCTACAAGAGTTTGTCTGAAAAAATATCTTGCGAGTTTCCCTTTGCTTGTAAGTCATTTTGTATATTGGTTTTGAGCTTGACTTGTTACAGCAAAGTGTAGATTTCTTAAGGCAAGTATTAATTCCATCTTAAAACATTGGCAATAAAAATTAAAGTGCGACACATTGGTTCTGTTGATTAAAATGTTTACCTCCCTTTCTTAATTCAGCCAGCTCAATCTCAGGCAGATCCCAATACAGTCGAACCTCGATTTTATCACTCTCTAAATTGTCACTATCTCGGTTCTGTCACCCTACATCGCGATCCCCATGGAATTCGATTTTGTCACTCTTCCTCTATTCTGTCACCTAAGGAAAGGTTTTCATCATTACTGATGAAAATGTACTAATTGCAGCCTGCACTTCAGCAGGTACAACTGAACAAATTGCACTAACTGATTATGCCAACGATGACAGTGGAGAAGATGAACCAGAAACTGGACCAATTCCGACAACAGCCGAGATGTTAGGAAGCCTAGAGCAAGCGGAGAAATTTTTTAACGCCAAAGAAGGCAACTTGTCGGATTTACTGCTGATTAGAACACTTCGTTCTAGAATTTTATCAGTCTCAAACAAAAAAAAACAAAAAATCAAAAATCACTGATTATTTCTAATTATATACTTTCAATTAGAATGCTTTGTTCCAACTTTTCTAGTTTTTCTATAACTTTTTCTAACTTTTTTTTTCAAAGTTTTCTTTCAAATTCTAAATACAATATACGATGTTAAATTATAATTTTTAATTTAACAAATTTTAATTCTTAATATGTAACAAACAAATGTTACTGCATTATCAAAATTTAAAATAGAAATAATAGTTGCTTTGTGTGCTTAATTGACAGGGTGAAATGTTTTTCAAATAATGTTACTGTACTTTTTTTAAGTTACTATGTGCAATAAACTGAATGTCACATTCACTATATAATAGTAGTTATTATTTCTACAGATAGAGAGAGAAACATAATTTCTAAAATACATAATATTTCAATTTTGTCATCCTTCGCTTTTGTCACAGATAAAAAAGAGGTTCGACTGTAATAAATTCCACTGAGTAATCAACAGCCAATTTGTCGGGTTCGGAAAAATAAAACATTTCTTTATTTTTTTAAAGGTGCTTAAGGGTGAAATATTTCAAAAGAAATAAGTAGGCAAAGTGTTAGAGTTACAACAAAACTCAATTTTTATTTCAAGAAAAATTATTAATTGGAGAAAAATAATAAATGTAAATGACCTTAACTTCTAAAGATTAATTGATTAATCAAAATTGATTATATTAAAAATTCAAGGTAATTGTAAAATGCAGCTGCTTGATTAAATTATGATAATCAGGGGGGAAAAAACTTATATTATTCTTATTTAAATCCAAACCTTAAAATCTCAATACTATCCAAGAATTTCAATATGTTTTGTGCTCGAAGTGACCACTCTGAATTGGTCTCACCAAAACCTTAATATTTCTCTATCAATAAACTCAGAATTCAAGAAATAATTCTATTTTCTAATATATCTAGCAAATTCAAATAAATTTCATCACTTATAAAACAGTCGCCAGTCTGAAGTCTTATATCCACAATAGTAGTATCACAACACACAAAAAAACTCTTATTTTTATCCAAAAGCACTACACCACTGCACTGAATTTTCACATTAAAAACACGCAAATTTCACTTGAAGATCAAACGCTGTACTTTGAGAGAGGAATTCGGATCAATCTCCCTATGAGTTCGTAGATTCTCTCAAAATGTCTAAGGAGAGTTCGACAAATTCCTACACTCAATCCAATGTAGTTGATTCATAGCTTGAATAATCTCGGTTGCCTTCCCAAATCGTGTTGACTCACAATGCTTTCTCCTCTCACTTGCAAAATTGTATTACTCCTCTTAGAAGTCGTCTCGCTCTCATAGACTGTAGAATTGCTGATTCTTAAAATTCATCATCATCAATATTAATTCTCATATTTCTCTGTATTAGGGGAATCTTTGCATAACATCTGCATCTCAGCAGGTATCCGATATTGAAAACGCCACTATTTAAAATGTCACTACTTAAAATGCCACTTAGGCCAATATTTAAATCGTCATTTACTTACTCAAATCATGTGGTGAGACCCCTGAAGAAAATGCGAGGAGAAGAAGCTTTCCATTAATTATCTGCTACCCAAATGAATGTAGTTTCAGTCATTGCATATCAGATTAGGAACCATCTTCCTCAACATTCAAGTTCGCCAACTATCTCACCCTGAATTTCCATAATTCGGTAGTGGTGGACATCCCTCGTTAAAGATGTAAAAGGAAGGTACTGCTCTATGATGAGTTGACTATTAGTAATACATGTATGAACGGATATTTATAAGAGAAAAGGACGAGACACAAAAACCCTGGAATACAATAAATAATAGTTATTAAATAAAAATGAAAAATAAAATAATAATTAACAATTAACAAAATAATTAATAAATATTAAGTAAAATCAAAATAAAACTAGAAATATAAAATCAAATAAAAAGCTGACGTTTCGGATAGAGACTATCCTTTATCAAAGCAAAAAGGATAATTCTCTAAAGGCAATTAGAATATTAGAGAATTATCCTGAAGTTATGAAAAAAGTATCGACAATCGACAATCGAACAGTGTAGTGTATCGGTATTCGTGTGGAACTTGAAGCATAGCTTCCATAATCTCACCCTTCATAATCATATTCCAAGGGAAATACACTGAACTAGAAAAGAAGCCTGATGTACCCACAAAGGTCATCCAAAGTATGAAAGAAAATTGCCTCCTCTTGGTAGAGGAAAATTTGATTGACGATTGTCTGAACTATGAGTATATTACATAGTAAGCCACAGAAAAAACGAAAGAATTTATGAAACCCAGTAATCTGGGAAGATGACATTATCAATGTTATCAAAATTGACATCAAGGATATGTCTTGGATTACGATGCCTTTTTCTATGTAGAGAATTTTTTAGAATGCCAGAGACTAGATCATTATCATGATTTGCCATAATAGGCAGCACGGTTTTCATGAGCTCTTGAACATATTTCCCGACATGGGTCATATCGCAATCATTATGAATGGAGTAATTGCGAGCAATTCTCCTATCTAATTGTGCAATAGTCCTAGGGTAATGTTCTGGAAAGTTTGGAGTTCCTTCCATCTTGTCTTGCAAATCGTAGCCCAGACGGACATGCCATATAGCAAGATGACACGAACAATTATTTTGTATAACAGTAGTTTGAGAAAAAAGTACTAAAGGACGCCTTTATATATAGTTGGCATAGGGAACAGTAAGACGGTATTGGCTGAAAAAGCAGAAGAGGAATTTGAAGACGTGTTGGGATAGGCCAGGAAGGAGGACAAATAGGAGGTAATAAGAGGGCGACGAAAAATAACGCAATAGGATAACACATACAAAATTAAAATTATAAAAAAGTTTAGGAATGATAGGGTGTCTAGCAAAACGGTTTCGTAAAATTCCCTGGAAAAAAAAATTATCCCTGAAAAAATCCCTGACCGTTCCCGGTTACACAATTTTATTGACAAAGCCCGGTCGCTAGTCACCCTGTAAAATAGTATCGCATAATAAAAAGGTCACTAAAATAAAAGAGTACAGAGAGCCTATGAAAAAAAGTACAGGGACGGACACAAAAGGAACATAGAAGTAGAAAGGTATGACAGAACATTAAAACTGAGACAAGATAAAAAACAAGAAAGAAGAAAAAAAAAGGAAGAAAAAAGGCCCAGAAGCTTGCGACAAATTAGGGAATAGCTGAAGTTGAAGAGGAATATGGGAAAGGTAATGAGGGAATGGTGCCTTTGCTAAGGTTAATGCCATTGGGGCTGAGGGAATTAAATTTCCAAATAAGAAAAGACTCTAACTGCTTTCTTTCTTTTTTGTTATGGAAGTTACTACGAAGAATATAAAGGCTGATGGCCTGTAAAGAGTGACCAGGGGAATTAAAGTGTTTAGCGACAGGGGTGTCAGCATTGGTAAGAATATCGAACTTATGTCCGGCAAATCTGGAGCGTATGGTATTGCCTGTCTCTTCAACGTACTGTTTCTGGCATACTTTGCAATGTAACAGGTAAATTAAGTTGTGAGAAGTGCAGGTCAGGTTCTGGTTAATCTTGAAAGTAAAGGAGGAAGCACTGCTGGAAATGGAGGTAGCAGGGTTAAGAAAATGGCAAACGCCACAACGCTTTGCATTGCAAGGAGAACATCCCTTAGTGGAAGTGCGTGGTTTGGTCATAGCAGCATGGACCAGAATGTCTTTAAAATTAAATGTCCGTTTAAAAGAAACTTTTGGTGGTTCTGGTAGAATGGAGTGGAGAAGAGGAGAGTTGTCAATAATATGTTGATGTTTCCTTAGGACATTTTTAATACTATTGAGGGTTGGATGATAAGGAAGAACTAATGTAGGTGTTGTCATGGCTGGAGAAGGTTTGGGGTTGTTATTAGAACGAGAATTGCGATGTTTATAGATGGAGGCGCGTATGGCAGATTTGGGGTAGCCTCTTGCTTTTAGGGAGGGGTAAGGGCATGCGCATGGAAGTCCTTGTCAGACTGATTAGTGCATATTCTATGGATGCGAGTTAACTGACCTAATGGGATGTTATCCTTGCAATGGCGCGGATGGCAGCTGTCATAGTGTAAGTGCTGGTGTTGGTCAGTGGGCTTCTTATAGAGATTAGTAGACAATTTATTGTTAGTGATAGAGATAGAGACATCCAAAAAAGAAACTGTCCTGATAGAGTAATTGTGAGAAAACTTGATGGAGGGGTGGATGGAGTTGGAATGGGTGATAAAAGATAAGAGTGAGTCTTTGTTGTGTGGCCAGATCAGGAAAATATCATCAATATATCGCAGCCAGACCAACGGCTTCAAGGGAGACGTGGAAAGTAGTTTGGTTTCCACCTCCCCCATAAAAATGTTAGCATAGTTGGGAGCCATTTTGGAGCCCACTGGTCTGGATGTAATACTCATTGTTAAAAGTGAAGAAATTGGAGGTGAGGATGGTCCGAAGAAGAAGGCAGATAGTGTCAGTAGAAGGAACTTGGAAAGGTTTGTTAGCCTTGAGACTGTTGCACACAGCTTTAAAACAGAGCCCGACAAATTTGTGTTAAACAGAGCGTCGAAAGCAACATTGCGCAGCCTGTCGGAAAATTGGCGGTGCAAGCCTTGATAAAGTTCCTGCATTTGAAGGGGAACAACGTTCGTCCATATTGACAAGTCGTTCGAAAAAATCGTCCGGGTCAGCCTGACATAGGTTCAAAAGCTCGGAAGCTGCAAGAACCCTATCACGGTTCGCACCTCCAATTTTCCGACGGGCTGGACCATGTTGCTTTCGACGCTCTGGCGGCGTTTACCGGTACTGCACCAAATATGTTGCTTTGAATCACTATAGTCTTTGAATCCTTTAGCTCTCGAGGGATGTAGCTTCTCAGTGGCACTACACATTTTCGAAAGCGATCGTTCTTTCATTTTGATTGTAATGACTTTATGACCGTCCCTCGATAAGTTAAAAAAAATAATACATTCTTATCCATTTCCTTTCCTGGAAAGACCACCTCGTTTAATATACAATCTTAAAAAGCTGACACTTCATATTGCATCACCTGCAAAAACAAAAAAACAAAAACGAATGCATTAATGTCGATGGTTCAACATGGCATGGATTAACGAAGGTCCGTATTTTTCATTGCACTCAGAATAACAACAGCGATCAGTTCACATAATATACAGTTCATTTATTTCAATCATTTATATCTGCTTTTGAAAATATAGTGTGTTGAAATCGAATGAATCATTTATAGTAGCCCTGTTTGATGCCTTTATTTCGTGGCCGACAGAAATTTTGCATCAATCCAAATCAGTCCGGATATTCACTGGACGTCACTCGGAAATGTAATGTCGACAGCCATAAGTATTTCTCTTTGAAGGATGTTCCTTATGGGAAGTTAATTTTGTTGAAACCCACGGATGAAATCTATTTGAAAAAGAATACAAAAAATGAACGACGTGATTGAGTGGTATGGCATGAATGGTTTTATAAATTTAAAAAAAAATTGGAAAAATGGTTCTGCAGTTCGTGGACGTTGGTTAAATTGTCAATGGGGACGGACGACCGCAGAAATTATGCAGTCGGGTAGCTTGGAATACGTTTTTTAAAAATGAAAGAGAAGCAATAGATAATAAAATAAAAGCCGTGTTATTCGTCGTCAATTGAATGATTTAATAGTCGGGTTTTTCTCTAATTATAACCTGTTGAGAGATAATAACAGTCAATATGTGGTAATTGTCAGTTGCGAGGTAGGATTGCGTGAGCCAGGCAAATTGAAGGGGGAAGTTTCACGCGATGCGCTGCGGAATAGAAAAAAAAAAGGAGAAAAAATTAAAAGAAAAATATTCCTCGCCGGTAGACAGGATTACTATTTCACGGATCGAGGGGGAAGAGGAAAATTCCCATGTGTTTTTGTTTCTGTTCATTAGCCTGTTTAGTTACCGGTCATTAAAATTTTAAGATTTACTCGTTACCATTATAATCGATTAGGTTAATAGCAATATTCATGAGAAGCGGTTATTTTGAACACATCAATTTTTTCTCACCGCACCCTATTCTTTTATTTATTTATTTATTTATTTATTTATTTATTTATTTATTTATTTATTTATTTATTTATTT
>JAHWFO010013886.1:806495-903422 GCA_023313115.1 Rhysida immarginata
TTTATTTATTTATTTATTTATTTATTTATTTATTTATTTATTTATTTTATATAAGCCTTTTGTTTTTATTAAAATTGACCGCATGAAAACATATGTAAAATCGATAAACTGACAAGAAATTACTCCTCCCCCCCCCCCTCCCGAGGAAGATATAAAAATTTATAGGAAGCCCTGTATTCAAGAAATTGGCCACCTTAAAAGGCTTAAGAATGGGGGCTTAAATGTGCGGGTAAAATAGGACATAAAGAAACGGTAAAAAGTGGGTAAAAATGTTTCACTATTTGTTATATTCTTTATCTATTTTTACTTCTTTTATCCTTACTATTTAATCTTTTTTCTCGAACGTAGAATTTAGAAAATGGGAAAAACTCTTCTTTTCGTCTCTAGTCATTTCCGATGAATTATATATGTTGTGATTTGAAAGCGTTAAGACCACGTGATCGCTCTCCCAATTCCGACCCCACTGGGAAAATCCGGCCCAAACAACATAGTAATGCAGATCCTGCCTAGAGGAATCTGCATGTTGAATCATATTGATGGAGCCCTCTAACTCCGACACCCGCAACTCCGATCCTATTGGATCAATCCAAAACAAACTAATTAGCAAAGTAGGATATAGCTAAAGCAATTTACGTACCAGATTTCAACTTTCAGTGTCAAAGGATATTAAAAAAATGAAGGGGAGAGCAGAAATGGTAAAACCTATAAAATCCTTCCTAAACAAAATCCTGAAAATTTCAGTTTCTCAGAATCATATGAAATCTACAAATACAGAATGCGTAATGTACTTGAGGACAGATTTATGTTCATACCAAAACGGATGTATAATAACAGAAAATATATTATTTATTGACATCTATTAGGATATAAAAGAAATTATCTTTTTTATAATTTCTTTCAATAAAGCCACCGTCAGCTTCAATGCGAGATCGAAACAGTCTACATGCATGAATAATGTTCATATTGGACATTATTCTGACTATGGCGGCTTTCAAAGAATCTTTGCTGTTATGGATATTCATTGACCTTTCTATCTCAACAACGATGCACGCATAGTAGTCCAATGGATTAAGGACTGGGGAGCCCAAATGTGTTAGGAGTTATGAGGTCATGACAGTTTTCAACCATCCATTTCTGCGTTATCAGTTTTGTGTGAATCTTGCTGAAGCACTCAAGGCCTTCCATTCCGTACAAAGTCAATCCAAGGTTTAACAACTGTTTCCAGGACTTCAATGTAACTTTTCTATTTCCAGACCTGAGATTTTTAAAACTCGGGATATTTCACAATCACTCTGCTCAGCCTTTAAAGCCACACTTACAGCATGCCTTTTCATTTCTTGGGAAAGTGGAGAATCTGCCATTATTATTTTAGTGATAGCAAAGTAGTATACAGGGATGCCCTTGTCACAAACGTCTAGTGGTGCTTCCCCACAGCGAGATGAAAACAAAAGTTCATATAAACATGGTTCGGATAACGAACCGTTTATGAGATTTCCGCAGTTAAAATTGAAGTTTCAGAAGCTGGCTTTTCTATTATGTATGGCAGGTGATATGCAGAAAAGCTACAACAAATTCTTGAAATAACGTTCCATTTATTGGTTATTAACAGGTGCGCCTGCTAATAACTTCAGTGTACAGTCAACCAAAGGAAATAATCCACACGAGTTTAATACTTAATATTACATTTCATGCTAATGTGTTGTTTAAATAGCTTTTTTAATTATAATTATTTAAATTTAATAATCTTAACAATGTTAACTCTAAATGTAACATTAAATTATTAAAAATAAATTAATATTGAAACGGTAAATCTTAGAGTAAAATTCAAGTGTGGATTATTTCCCTTTGATGACTGTACCTAAACAACCATTCACGGGGATGAAACGTGCACTGTAGTAAACGGTCATCATTTTCATCTCGCTGTGGGGAATCTCATTTCGTTTTCATATTGTAGAAATTTGTGACAGGGATTTAAATACACCCTGTATAATGTTTACTAAAACGCACCAACAACCAGAAAAAGGTTTGTTCTCAAATACCTTACGCATCCTGTATAACGATAATGATCCATTATGGTCACTAATACAGGACTATTTCCAGGATAGATACAATTATATACGAACAGAAAAAGGCATAATTAATGAATTAACAACAAAAGGAATAATGCAGGGTTCGGCAGTGAGTGTTTTATTTTATGCTGTGGCGACTGCAGGAATATATAGCCTACCGTTAAATATGGAAATAGTGTCCTATATAGACGATAGCTTTCTTATGAAAGCATATGAACTTGGAGAGGCTCAAAAAGCGAAACAAGAAATAGAAAAAGATATTGAAATGCTGTCAAGTTGGTATGCTTCTAGAGGTTTAACGGTAAACAGGAACAAAACAAATATAATTTGTATCTCAAAAGAGAAGAGTGCTCCAACAATGTCATACAAAATTTTAGGAATTAATTATGACAGCAATTTTAATTTCCAACAACATATAGAAATGCTGATTATTAAATTAAACAGGATGCTATATCTAGTGAAAAGATTGAAGAAATCAATAACGAGACAGGAAATGGCTATAATCTTAAAAGCAGAACTATTGCCAACGATGGAATACGCGATAACAATTTGGACAAATACAAATAAAAACCTGCTGAAGAAAATTAAAACAGCATACAACAATGTAGTAAGGGAAGCCTTTTCGCTGAATAGATATACATCGATTACGGAATACTGTAATAAAAATAATATTCCAATTTTCAACACGGTAATAAAGAAAGCTAAACTAAAAGAAATCTATAAAGGATTAACAGATGAAGCACATCCAATAGCCTATTTGAGAAATTGGATGGCAGACCCGTTGAAAGTACGGCAATGTCGAAGTTATAAGATAGAGTTAAGCAAGCCAATATCATCATTTATAAGAAATAAATTTCCATATGATACAATCCTAGAATGGAATGAGATGCCGTTAAATTTGAGGAAACAGATGATAAACTGTGATAGTGAAATATGTGTAAATCATGATAAACATGTAAGAAATATAATAGAAAGCTATGTTATGGAACAACAAATGAGAGAAAAAGGAATGCTTTGACAAATCTCCCAAAAGGGAGGCTGCAATAAATTAAATTAAATTAAATAATCCCTCCATATACGAGAGCGGTCCGATAATAAAGGTACAGGGGACGGGCATACGAGACCTGCGCGCGCAGCTTTGACGTCACATGCATACATAATGAGGACATGTCAGTAGTAGTTACCACTGAAACGTTTCGTTCGTTGAGTCAATACCTGCGTACAACAAATTGACAAAATGACCAGTATTATCGACAAATATGTCAAAGTCGAAGTTTGAGGAGGAATCAGATTTCTCCAAGCTGAAGGAGTAAATCAGCGACAGATACTGCGAAACCTGGGAAAATTGCGAGAAGCCATTCGTCGAAAGCGACCAGGACGATTACGCGTTGGAGTGAGGTTTTAGCATGATGGCGCACGACCTCACACTTCGAACAAGACGATAGCCTGGTTGAAAGCGAGAGAGTGGGAAATCCTAGAGCATCCCCCCTACAGTCCGGACCTCGCCCCGTCCGATTTCCACCTTTTCGGTCCTCTAAAGAATCTTTTTTTGTGCAAACGATTCCCTAACCAAGAAGCATTGCAAGCTGAAGTTCGACAATATCTCGTTAATTTGGAACAAGAAACGTACCGTGAAGGAATATTTTAAACTGGTGAAGCGCTGGGATAAATGCTTAAATGTTCACGGCGATTATGTTGGAGAATAAACAAACCTTTGTAGTATACATGACATTTGTGTCGACATTTGCTTCTTTTAATAAGTCCTGAATAATTACCTGTACCTTTATTATCGGACCGCCCTCGTAAAATGAATATTAATGTTAATATATCGATGAATGAAATTTTTGACTTTAGTAGATGTAAATACAGTACACAAGCCACTTAATTGGAAACATAGATGAAGACTATGAAGGTAAATTTATTATAATAAATAGTTTGAGGTCAAGCGATTTAATATTTAAGGAGGAGTTGGGTGAGTCTAATCATAAAACTTGATCAGCATAAAACTTGATCTAAAAGAGGTAACTATGGCTTAAAGACAATATATCATGAACGGTGGACATTCACTGTGCAACAATTGATAAATTATTTTAACTAAGGCAGTTCCTGACATATTTGACAGAACCTTGCACCGGGAATTGAAGATCCAAATCGGCAGTCGCATGCCTATACGAAAACCCATGTTTCCGGGAAAAAAACTGGAAAGAGTATCTACAATGGTGTCTGCAACGTCATGACTGGTCACGTGAAGATTGGAAGAAGGTTACGTGGTCTGATGAATCCCGATATTGTGTGACGGTAGTGTAGTTTTGTATGACGGTAGGCAGAGGGTTTGGCGGGAGCTCCATGAAATAGTGGATTTGGCTTGCCTTAGACAAAGGTTCTTGTGTGGTGACATTGTATGGAGCTTCTTCTGATAGTATGGAACACTCTCTTGATCTTCATGAAAGTTCGAGTGCGTACCACGACTCATTGTTGCCTGCAGTGCTGCATTTTTTCCTGCACGTGACATCGTCTTAATACTTAGGCAATGCTACTATTCATTAATGGTTTAGTGAGCAGTGCCGTCATTTGCCCAAGGCAGATAGAGAATGTTTAGAACGACATGCAAGATCCTCTACAACAAATCAGTATCAGGTAAGAAAATCTGTGAAGATCGCCTGGTCTTCTAATGACTCAACACCTTCTTGACTTATATATGCGGAAATTCGGGCCAAAGGGGGATCCCAAAAAATATTAAACAGACGCCTCTTATTGATTGGCCAGTGCCTGTAATAATAATAAGAGGAAAAAAAAAATGGTGTTGAGACATAAAGGTGATAATTAAAGGATAATATCATAAAATCAATACCTATGGCTGTCTTCCTTTTTTTTTTTAATTAAATAAACTTCTTTTAGGTTGTAGAGCAATGATGAAATGACTTGGAAGCAGGTGCTCGTTCGATGTCCTTGGAATTGTTTTTAAGATGAAATTCTCTTTAAGAAGAAAATCCATTGCAGGTGCTTTTAACGGTGGTAGCCCATTGTCCAAAGAACACCTTTCCCGTTTGGCCGACGGAAGAGTCACGTGACCACCTCCGCCACTTTTGGGCAGGAGCGGCTCACCATCTACAACAGGATTTCCCCCTCATGTCTCGTGTTGTTCTCGCATCAACCTGACAGAAGGGTCTTCATAATTGCCACGAGCTATTAAACCAACAAACACTAATCCGAGATAATGGGGAGAGTGAAAATAATTCGACCTCATTGATCGTTTGCTCGAAATTTACACTCCCTCACAAAAGACCGGCGACCATTTTTACTGCCACTTTACTCGGCAACGGATCGCCATTTCGCCCACCCATAATTCAAAGCGCGGCCATGATGCTTCCCCCCGCCCTCCACTACCACTACCACCGCTACCTCCACCACTACTACACACTCACATACCCCACCTTGCTTGTTGCAACAGCGTGGCCGACAACTGCCCTTGGCTCGATATTCCTCCATTCAAATGTCAAAATCTGGCTATTTATGGGGACGTTCGCGCGAGGAGCCCCGATTTAATTTGTCGTTGCGGACTCAATTATTTCCCCTTCATCAATAGGCCTCGTCCTGTTTCAAACAGAACACCAACACCTCTTTCGCCGCCATAAATATACGGGCCCGGCAAACAAAGTAAGCCCCGCTCGATGCATCTGAGCCTTTTTCTGTCATTTCCTTTTTATATTACTCCCTTTTCCCGAATCCACAATAAAAACAATTGATCAGACTAATCGGCTTTCTCTCTTCGATGAATTCCCTCCATCATCGCGGCGGTATTTTTCTCGACGGTGGACACAAAAGCGAATTTCCCGGGTCCTTTGTCACCGTTCCGTCTCAATTAACTTCGCCCGCTGCGGTTGACGAGGAGCAAATCGTAGCTAATTTATTCCCATTTCAGGTCCAAATGCTTAATTCAATTCATTATGCCCAGGGACAAAAACTGCTCCCCAATCTAATTCATTTCGTTCCAATTATGAACCGATTAACATTTCATTTTTATTATTTTGTAACTTATGGAATTATTTTTTTGTAAATATATTAATTTAATTAGTTATTTTTATTTACTGAATCATAATTCTTGCTACTAAAGATATTTTGGTAGTGCCAAAATATTCTTTTAAAAATCCACCTAACTAGAAACAAACTGTCGCGAAAGGCTAACTAACAAGGGAACCCCCACATAGCCTAACCGCTTTAACAATGGAGTCCTTGTATGGCTATGTATGCTGAAATGTTTTCGTTTTCGCGGTTTATTTTGAAAGAAACACAATTTCGCACTCTCTTGTTTTGCAAGCATCTATAGTAGCTTCAGATGAGTAACATATTTCAATTTGGTGGAAATCTGTGACATACATGTTCGAGGGATTCCCTTGTAAGTCACAGAAGATGTAAGCTAACTAGAGGGATGTCAAAGAAAAGAAACACGTCCATGTGCCAGCAATGACAGATTTATTTATGTATCAACTCTAAAACTATCTCTTTTTATTACTCCCATCATATAATACTTACTTTCTTTCTGTCATGCCAATCATACACTTAAAAATGTAAGCAAATTACTTCTGGCGTCACGCTGTTGTTGCTAGAGGGCGAGACTAGATAAAAGAGGAAAGCTGAGTGCTTACGACGAGAGTTGAAGTGATTTGTTTGTGAAAGTGATATGGACATCGCGTATCTACTGTTTTATCACGCTGATAAAGAGAACTGGTCCCGGAATGTGCATAGATGTTACATTAATACTTATGCGTGAAAAATGTTTTCTTTACGTTTATTCATGTTACAACCACAATTTTATGACATGTTTACTTTTTATAATAGGGATGCGGCAAAATAATGCAGACAAATTGCAATGTCTCGTTATACAACTTCCGTATACTGTCACGTGATGAGTTTTTTATGTTGATTCGCCAATTCTTTCTTCGGTGATAGGAATAGTCTTTTTCATATACTCGCTTATTTTTTTTTAAGTACACATTCGCCAAAACGACAGGATATGGCTCACAGAGGCTCCTGGGGCATCACCGTCTTTGAACCCCCCCCCCCCCCCCACCGTCAAAAGCCACAGTCCATCATGGTCTGGGTCGGAATTTGCACCAGCAGCAAGACACCCATTATCTTCGTGGATGATTGAGTCAATATCGACAAAGATTTGTACCACCGTGAGATTTTGGAGACAGTACTTCCGTGGCTCAGCAACACTTCGATGATGAAATGTGAACCTTTCAGAAAGACTCAACACCGGGCTACAAGCGAAAACAACGCGGGAATGGTATAAGGCCAATTTTCCGGATATCATCACATCCCAAGATATTAACCTGATGGATTACAGTGCTTAGTCCATTTTGGAGGCCAAGGCCTGTGCTAAGCCTCACAAGATTTTGGGAGTCATTGAAACCAATTGACGAAGATTCCCAGAAACATTTCGAAAACTCACTGGTATTATGAAACATGGTTAACATTATTCATTTTTACTCCTTTGAATTTAGTTATTCCAATGATCCGTATGATTAAAAATGTTTGTTTTCATTATTTTGCGCACCTGTAAAGATAAAATTTCAGAAATGAAGAATACTAATTAGTTACTAAAAGCTACTCATTAGTTTTACAACTGCCCATCTGACTGTCCGTCCCGTCCATATTTTCTATATTAGTTGACTTAAGCTACATTCAAAATTTCAACCTTTTGTACAAACTATTTGCAACTCCAAGTATTTCTGAAAAATCAAAACTTCATCATAGAACTGTTCAAAAAAGTCATCGTGTAAACTCATCAACATTGAACAACATCTATGAATCCGGACTATCAGGCAGATTCACAAATTGAAATTGATCGTTTTGAATGACCTCTAAAGTGATTTTAATATATAGCCATCTAATAATTTTAAATTTTATTGTTATCCTATTATTAAGATTCAGGAAGTAAAAATTAATTAACTATTTATTTTAAATTAAAAGTCGTATGTTCCGTTTTAAATTTTCCCCCCATTCCCCTCCACCCCTTCAATTCCTTTCCTATTGAAAAGGAGAAGAGACCTCATTGGTCATTCCTCCTCCTGCTTGAAACTCTTTTAATCCCCTTTCCTGTTGGATCCTTTATTCACGTTGATCCATCTGATTCGTCCAATAATCCAATTGATCTAGTTTAATCCGATTGACAGGCAATCCAATGCGTTCTCCTGCGATAAATTCCACGTGGCAAATTGCTTTTCATCATCATCATCACCATCACTACCATCGTCATTTCTCTCTTCTTTCAATGCATTCACCGCAACCCCTACGGCTTGGAAACAATCGCCAAAATTAATAGAAATAGACGACGGATAAAGGCCGATGCCAAACCAGTCCAATTTCATTCAAAACAAAGCCTTAAGAACAATTCCCAGGCTCCTTCAAAAATGAAAGTATACTCTTCCTGAGGAATCTTTAAAATAGAATATAAGAAATATTTTAATTAGCGTCACCCTTTGCGTATGCATGAATTTATGAGGCCATTTTATTCTTTTTAAGAACATAGGATTTCATGCAAGAGATCAGGATTTGTAAAGTGCTCCGAGATAAGTAAAATTTGGAAAAACCTTTATTACTAGACTCGACACAGCGGATACTGATACAACAAGATCGTCTCCAAGTGTCCTAAAGAACAATAAGAAGCAACGAGCTAAATACTCGTGGTATCTTGGTCGCGGAATTTTTATTTGTGAAGTAGGGTATGTTGTGCCAATGGCTGAGCTACGAGTGGATTGGCAATAGTATATAATATACAAGTACGGCAGCTTTTACACACAAAGCCGTTACTAGTTTTATAATATATTTGTATCAGCAATATTTGAGCCTTTATAGCACATTTACCCCACTTCACCTTAATAAAATTGAAGGAATGGCTGAACTTGTCTAAGACCCTATTAACCTGTCTAAAAGCTGAAGCTCTCTAAGTGGTGAACCTTTTAATCTGAACATACAGCCGCCGAAATATTGAATAAAGGTTAATTTTAACAATAGAATTATTTTTCCCTTTGTAACCTTTTGTTAATTGAAAGGTTAATTTTATCAGTAAGTTAATATTTAGTGATAAATATGTCACACTGACAAGTTATTGACGTATTTCGGCTTTAGCTGGACTTCAGTATCTGTTGGTTTACAGAGCATTGTGGTAAGGTTACCTTCATTAATTAGACGACTATTTATTCGAAAGAAAAATTAATTTGGGGGGAACGTAATGCATTTTGGAGACAGATAAATGAAATTTTGTCATTTTGTACCGCCGATTAATTATAACTCATTAGGAAATTGTTAAAACACACGCTGGCCAGCGAATTAGAAACAAGTGTGAAACGTATGTAAATTTGTTTTAATCCGTTTTCATGCAAAATAGTTTGAGGTCGTCTGATTGAAGCGTGTACTTATTTAAGGGGTTGGTGAGTCTAATCACAGAATTTGATCAGCCTGGGGAAAAAGAAGGATCTAACTGACTTCGAAAAGAAACTCATTGTTAGTGTTCGTCTAGCTGGAGCCACAAATGGATTCTCGAAAGGTGCACTATGCAGAGTATTCAACCGTTAGAAAAATGGTCCACAGCTATTATCTAGAAAATCAGTCATGAGCGAGGCCACCTTCATTTAAATCGGAACATCCACTATGCAGAAATTGACGAATGAATTCAACCCAAGGCTGTGGTATCCCTTATCCATATCTTGTAAAAACAGCGTCGGCAATTGAAGCGGGCCCAATTCGACAGTCGCATGTCTACACGAAAAGACCTGATTTCTGCATAGAACCAGACATCTCGTCTACAGTGGGGTCTGGAACGTCGTGACTGGATACGTAAAGGCTGGAAAAAGGTTATGTGGTCTGACGAACCACGATACGCATTGTTTAGTACCGACGGTAGATGGATGTTTGGCGAAGTCCCATGAAGCAATGAATCCAGCCTGTCTTATCGAGACAACTCAATGTTCTAGTAGTGGTGTCATGATACGTTTCTTCTTCTATTGGCATGGAAAGTAGTCCTCTGATATTCTTGGATGTTTGGATGCGTTCCACGATCTACTGAACATTGTTGCCGACCAAGTCCATCCTGCAAAGCTGCATTTTTATCCTTCATGTGACGTCTTCTTCATGGACGACAATACTATTATTTATAACGTGCGGTTGGTTCCGCGGTGATTTAGCAAGCACGAAGATAACTTTCGTCGTTTACCCTCGCCGTCCTAGAATCCAGACGTCAAACCTTTAGAGAATTTTTGGTCATGTTGGAACAAAATATCCGACAGCCCGACACTCTTCCAACAAATATTCTAAAATATCTAAGTGAATGTCAGTTGGACGCCTGGTCTTCCATTGACTTACAAGTGCCTCAATAACATACATATTGTAATCCGGGTTAAAGTGTGTCCAATAAAAATATAAGCAGATGTTTCTAATTCTTTGGATTGTGTGTGTATTTAGATCTGAAACTAGATCCGGTTGATTTTTGTTTGCTAGATTGTTCGCTTACTTTCATTGAAGACTGTTCCCTAACTGTTTATCATTAGCTTCTGCTTTCCTATTTGACGGAGAAACCAATTGAAATTAGGTAGAGATCATCATGAAAGTATTAGTCTGGCTTTTATGCGAATTTGATTAGATTGTTAGTGGAGAGACGGATGCAGTGTTGCATTGCAGGGAAGCAATCTGGCGGAGCTGTGTACGTGAACTTCACTGTAGATCGTTTTATTTTCAGTTTCAGACATTATCACCTGAAATAATTTTTTTTTTCATTTTTTTAATCGACACAGTTTAATAAGTTGTCACGTGCGATAATTTGAACTTGGGGTCCAAGGCCACTTTGAAAGGACTCGTTGGAATCGTTCACCCTTCTGCTATATGATCCTCAAATTGTTCGGAGGTCATTTAGGAAATAATTGCCCCGGGAAAAGGGCCCCCCTGGTGCCCTGTAGAACCACGGTAAATGAATGACTCGTTAAACCAAACAAACCAATCGATCACGCCAATGACTCATAGTTAACGACGATTATTATTAGTATTGTGTGCAGTATCGATTCAAATTAGAACGTTAGGTGCGTTTAGCTTTATTGACCATATAAGGTTGTTGGCGGATTTCCCGGGAAAGGTTTAAGTTTAAACGAACCCTCCTTTCAGAATTGTTTATTTAAGTAAAAATATTTTCAAGTTATTTATTTATTTATTTATTTATTTATTTACATTTTGATAGCAGAGTAAATTTACAGTAAATCATATTGTAAAATGAATATTCGTTATGAATATCAAGGTGCCCAAAAGACCTGGAGGCCTGTCTAAGGGCATCTTTCAACTTTTAATCTTTGAAATTAATATATATAAACGGTATAAATTAATGAATATTAAATTAAACATATGAACAGATACTATAATAATAATAATAATAATAATAATAATAATAATAATAAGAAAAACAGTGGAAATCATTTGAAATTTTAAGAATATATGGAAATTAAAGTAGGTGAGATTAAGCCCGAACGAATATTTCTAAGAAGATGTTTAAAATATTGAAGGGAAGGTGCATCATGAAGTTCTTTAGTTAGTAAGGACCAAAAGGTTATGCACCACTTATTAAACAACAACAACAACAGCAGCAATACCAACATCATTACGCCTTAATATTCTTTGAAGAGGGCAGGGAGTACATAGCAAGAAACTTAGCTTTAATTCACCCCAATTAAACGATGCTACATATCCCTGTCTCTATATACAATTATTGCTTCCTCCATTATAGTCATTCTTTGCTTCATACAAGTTCGCAGTTTATTCAAGCTTTTAAAGCAATACAATCTCTGGTACTCGATCCTGCCAAACTTTCCTTGGTCTTCATCTCCCACATTTCCTATCCACATTTAATCGGCCATTCATCACCCATTCGTTCTATCTCAAAGTAGACTTACGGATTACTTCCATTGTATTTCTCTTAACTCCACACATTTACACCAGCTACACTTCTGAAAACTTTTATCTCCCCAGCACTCAAAATTTTTTTATCCTTCTCGTGCAACACTAAAGTTTCACTTTCATAGGTAGTAACATTCTTTCATACACAGCCATTTTTGCACACACCGATAATTCTCATTCCTTACATACTTCCCCAAAGCACTCACGACCTGCAGCCCAGTTCTTCTTCCTCTTCCCGAAATTTCATCATCAAGACTAACCTCTCTCCGAAACAAATGTTTCTTAAAAACAGTAAAAATTCATTCACTTGCTCCAGACAATGTCCATTCAGTTGTATGTTGTCCCAATTTGTTTCATTCTCTCAAAGAAAGCTCCTTCGTTTCCTCAACATTGATTCTTATCTTTTGCTTTTCACACATATAAGTCAACCTTTCTAAAAGCACACTTAAACGGGCTTCACTCGCTGAAAGAACAAAATCTGCTTATTGCATATAACAAAAGCATGTTCTTTTATCCTCTAATTTCACGCAAACCTCAATCTTTGCAGTCTCCCCTACGCATGCTTCTAGCATAGATTAAGCAGTCAAGGGGACATAATGCATTCTTGTCTAACATTCTCTTCAGTACTAAACCATTCTGTCTTTGCTTCATTCATTTTGACATAGGCATAGCAGTCGAATACTCGTATATCGCTTTAATAACCTCATTTAAGTGTAGACATGGAAATATCTCGAAAACAAAGCTTTGTACGAAAAAATGTCCAAAATCAAAAGTGAATTACTTCGCGGGGGAAATTCATTAGCCAAAAAATTAATCCCCCTTCCCCCCTTTGGGGGTGGGGGTAACTTTGAAATCTTAAATAGAAACCCCTATTTTAATGGTATATTCAGATTGTACACAATATTCGAGAAATGTTTAAACTTGGTATTTTTTCAATTGAACCAACCGTTTAGGAGATAGAGGCCCTCAAAGAGTGGAACTTTTAAAGTTTTGAACCCAATTTTAACAATGAAGACAAAGATAGAGAGTGGGTCTTACAGATATTCCTATTCTACTTTTTGATGGTTTTAAGAATCCGAAGTCAGAATTTCAAAAATTACAACTTTTTTAGTGCACAAGCAAATTCTTGGGGGCAGCAGTCCTGTGGAGGCAAAGTCTGTTCGTGTGTACTGAAAAATATAGGAATTTTGAAATTCTGACTTCGGATTCTTAAAAACCATTAAAAAGTAGAATAGGAATATCTGTAAGACCCACTCTCTATCTTTGTCTTCATTGATAAAATTGGGTTCAAAACTTTAAAAGTTCCACTCTTTGAGGGCCTCTATCTCCTAAACGGTTGGTTCAATTGAAAAAACACCAAGTTTAAAACGTTTCTCGAATATTGTGTACAATCTGAATATACCATAAAAATACGAGTTCCTATTTAAGATTTCAAAGTTACCCCCCCCCCCCCTCACAAGGACCTATAGTGCTTTGTTTTCGAGATATTTTCATGTCTACACTTAAAAGGACCACCCTGTATAGTATGATTGAATAAGCTTTATTTGCTTCAATTGGTTGTTGTAAATTTTGAATGAGCTTTCATGTTAATGAATATATAAGGAAACAACATATGTATACTCTATCCAACGAAGGTTAAACTTGGCGTATCCGATTAAATTTACAGTTTTTATTGTAAGACAGTTCATATTACTTTGCAACGTTCGCCTGCATTTGAAATCGGAAATTGAACTGGATACGCCCAATTTTTCTTTCATTAGACAGATTATGGTGTTGCTGATCTTTATATTTTCTTTATTTTAAATCCATTGAGTACACGTTTTGTTTTCCTATTTATTGTTTCTTCCTCGTCTTTAAATATGATTTGACTCTGTTGATATAACGCGTCAGTCATTTAATATAGGGTGTCTACAAATATATGAGAGTATCTTGCTTGCTTATAACAACGGTTTTTATTGCGCGATTGCATTGACATTTTACAGATAGTCTTAGACTCATTACTTAAATTGACCATATGCACCGTTGCGCAGAATACAAAGTTCATATCTGGTGGATGTTCCTTTCCACGTGCATGTCCAAAGTTGGCAATCGTATTTGGACATGCTGACATTGTGCTTCCGCAGATGCAACATATTGTGGGATTGATTTACTAACGGGATCACTGGTCTCTGGAGGTCCGCCACTTCCGAATAGTGTGTTAACGGCAAATTGAGGGCTTACACAACGGCCTCCCAACTCCCCCGGACCTGATCCCCAGATTTTCTCTGTGAGGTCATATCAAGGGCATTGTGTATGGCCAAAGACCAAAAGGCTTAACAATTTGCTGACGAACAGTGAAAACAGAATTCGAAAGTTCGCAAGCGTTCGAAATCTAGAGTACCAACGACGGACGAACAGACGGACGCACATTCTGAAAACATTCTGAAAACGTACCTAGCATACTAATAATTGCGCTAGTTGATGACTGCGTTGTTGAAAGTTAACGGATAATCTGTTCAAACCAAAATGATCTAGGTTTTGAAATACGATAAAATAAATGTCGAAACGCTTTGACGTTTGTATTCACGTGCACAAAAGTGTTGATTTAATACGCTTGATTAATTTTAATTAGAGATCAAAATTTATAACCATTATTAACGTGCTCTATAAATTTGAGTTTTTATCTGATATTTGGATCCTGAAATTACCATGAAAGTTATCACTTCATTCCAACAGAACCCTGTTCCTTTTGTTGTTTCCTTACGCTTTAAAGGAACGGTTTTTTTTTTTTTTACTTCAATTAAATATGCGCGTTTCTCATTGTCTCCTGAATGAGTTGCGTGTTGAGGTTTCTCTTTATTTTTTTAATACTTTTTGGGGGTGTGCAAAACATTTTCCCGCGGAGATCTGTTGCCAATCGAAGGGGGTCGTGTGACTGGCAACTTCCTTTGTAGCGCTCGGAGTTCAGCGAACTCGAGGAAAGTGCCGTTGGTTAGGGAAAATGTGTCCCAGCATTTAGCAGTTGGGTTGTTGGCGAACATCAAAGAACACCGCGAGCACGCGACGAAAACAGCATTTGACGTGATAGATAATGGTCGACGTTAAGCCTCGAGGAATCCCTCGAGCTGCTAGAAAGCAACGATGACCGCACGCGAAGTGTTGGAGAAAGGAACGCCGCCAATCACCTCGTCTGCCACCTCCACTGCCACTCTCGAGAAGAAATGCCATCAAGATGGTGTTTACTGTTAGGAGGGGGGGTAACAAAAAACGATGTAGGACGAAATGGCACCTGGTGGTAAAGAAGAAAAAAATATTAAGGGACGCTGTTACGCAATTGCGTTGAATTCCGACTGGAGACACGAGGGATTGAGCCAATGTAGGTCCATCCTCCTCCTTCGTGGGACTCAAAGAATCTCTTCAGTTGAACCGGAAACAAATTTTGAAATAGAATTAGTTTTAATAGGATTACTATTTCATTAATTGCGTTTTGGCCTGATCGATTAACCGGTGGGATGGTTCGTGGCTAATGGATGAAACTGGAGAGACTGACATCGGAGAGCCAACAGTTAATTGAACGGCCGTCGTCAAATACCCACATCGGAAGGAAAACCATGGAGCCTCGAAATAGAAATGCACAGGCGTATTACATAAAGTATTTTACCTTGTTAGTGTCATTAAAGAGAGACCACGAGTCTCGGTTTACATATTTACTCTGATTAAGAAAGAAAAGGAAAACGGAAGCAAGGACAACAAGAAGGAGGTTCCGTGATGTAGATGAGGCAAAATACAAATGGAATATCTAATAGCTTGTTCATCTCTAGAAGGCTTGCTTTTCTTATTTGCGTTCTCTATCTCTGTGGATATAAATTATTCATGATAAAATATTTTCTAAGCTGTTTACCTTTCGCTACCTCGGAGAGAGACGATATGTTTGTTTTTCTATTTTAGCGTGCAGAATTTATATCTGGAGGCTACCCGAGAAGCGACCACGATTCAAAAAAATAAAGAATAACAAATGCGTAGTTATTAAGGGCATACAATGTAATTCATATATCCGGGGAAATGAATGTAATAAAAAGTAACCAGTTAAGAATGCGCAAGCTATCTTACCAAAATAAACTTAAAAAGTGTTCTGAGGAATTTAAATGTGAAAATCTGAATGGCTAAATGTGATCGATAGCATGAAAGGTTGAATGAATTAGATTTTGTATATCATGTTTGAGTGAAACGTACAAGTGGATGGGTTGAATAAGCACAAGTTTGTGAATATTTTTTATGAATGATTTATAATAATTAAAACATTCCAGGACCCGTTGGTTTAATTAGCGATACAGCATGCAAGTAGTTTTTGCCTCAGTGAGTTATGTCCTGTTTCATACCACTTTTGCAATATGGCTCTCATTTGTTGTACCTCACTGCTCTAGAGTTTATATTTAAACGCCTTATTGAATAAGAAATTATTTCCCCTGAGGAGGATATAGGAAAGTAGCAGAAGCCATGAGTTCATCTATTTAATATAATATTTTAAGGGTGGACATCATTCTACAAAAAGCACGATGCAAAAAGCGACACCAAAAAGCGTTACGGAAATGGTTTTATTGTTAAAGATGTTTCTATCGAAAAATGGAAGGAAAAATTCTGCGACCTGGGTTCGTTAGAAAAATCTTTACCTAATGCTTGAGAGGCTTATCTCCAGTTTATAATATTAATTATTATTAATTTAACTTTATTGTTGTTGCACATTTAAGCATTGTCGGCGCCGGCTTGAAGCACAGGCCAGCACTGAAAAGACACCTGACCATTGTTATCTGAGCAACAATTTTTATTTGAATCTTTACATGCAGAGATATTTGAGAGGTTCGGCACCACGTAAACGCGAACGCGTTTACGTAGTGCTGAACCTCTCTATTATGAAATACAAGGTAGCTTCAAAAAGTTTCCGGAATCGTGATATGCTGTGAAATTGAGATAGTGTGCGTAAGTGAGCGAGGCTTCTCCGCATTGTTTAACATTCGCAGATCACGCTTGAACGAGTTTTGACGAGATTTAAACGGAATGGTGCGGTGCACGGGCAGTCTATTAACTGGTAGTGAAGAATATGCATCGCATTCTGATTTCGCGACTTGGTGCTTCCTGTACGACCCCCAGAAAAAACGACAATCAACAGAGTGGAAGTCCTAACGTCGCCTCGAAGCAAGAAGTTCTTGCAAGACAGAAGCAAAGGCAAAGTGATGTTGGAAGTTTTCTTCGACTCACAAGGTATTGTGCATTACGAGTTCATTTCCGAGGGTCGTACAGTAACCAAGGAAATGTACGTTGAGATACTCTGTCGTCTACGTGATGCAATCAGACGAAAACGTAAGGACAAGTGGGAGCAAAAAACTGGGTGATTTTGCACGACAATGCCCCCCAGCGCACAGATCATTTTGGTGCGCCAGTACCTAGCAAACATGGTGTACCAACGTTGGAACATCCACCATACTTCGTACTATTTCTACCTTTTCCCGACCATAAAAAATATGATTAAAGGTCAACATTTTAACAGCGCCGATAAAGTTAAAGCTGTTGCGATATCCGCACTTCGCACCGTTCCGCAAACTGGCTTCGCAGAGTGTTTCCAAGCATTATACAGATGTTGGCAGAAGTGTGTTACTGGCCAAGGACAGTATTTTGAAGGAAATGTTGTTTAAATGTTTGTATCTTTTTCTGTAGAAATAAAATGCAGAAATAAAAATTAATTCCGGGAACTTTTGAAGCTATCTCGTATATTGAAAGTGTGGTAACAGACAGCGCTACTAGTTCGCCGTCTTACCTAACAAATTCGTGTAATGGCCTAAAGTTTTGCTTTCAGCGTTTTGAATGAAGACTAATGAATCCTGGTGTATTGGAATAAACTCTTTTCTTTTACAATAAATATATTTTGTTACAATTTAATTCATAATTTATTATTTTGAAACATTGAAGAATCAATTATATGTTCATTTAAATATTTTGATACTTTTTTGAAATATTCATTCTATTTCTAATTTATGTGCTTGTTGAATTTCTATGTGGTTTGAAGTGCTTAATTTATTTTTACAGATTCCTTCCTTCCTCTCTATACTTAAGAATAATGTTCCGACCCAAAAAAGCGTTACGGGTGATGCAGTAATTTTAATTTTTCGTCATGCAAAGTACACTCGTTTTGTGATTTTAGATACTGCGAAAAGCGTGTACGTAACGCGTTTGTGTTGCCTCGTTCGATTGCGAGTACAGACACGAGTAAAGAGACGCACCTTAAGGATCGAAGCTGTGTTACTCGACATATCAAGAGACTCGATCCCCTTGCTTGCCCTCCTTACCCGTGTATATTTTTGCCCTGTAAGAATCCATTCCTCTATGCATTTTCTTGTTTGTAGTAAGAAGATCTGAGGTAAAAATGTATGAGTTTGTACAAGAACTTCTGATACCGGATGTGGACGATTTAAAGAGGAAAATCGCCGCAGCCTTTCAACACATCTCATTGGAGATACCAGTAGACACGTGGGAAACAACATCCGCCAGATTATGACCTTTGTGTCGCGCGCAACGGTAGACACGTCGAAGATTAAGAAATGAAATGAGTCTCAGAATGTCTTTAAAGCGACGAGGCAATCGAGCAATAAAAATCGGAGTTATAAGCAAGCAGAACATTATCATACATTGTAGATATCCTATAGAAGTAAAATTGGTAGCGGTACAGGGTGCTTATAGATAAACGGTCTCTATTCAGACACCTTTAGAACCCATGCTACTCATCGGATTTTGATAAAATCTGGCATATACGTTATATGGACCATGGGAAAGACATTTCTGAAATAAAAAATTAGTTCAAATTTTGACCACCAGTAGAATTTGTGGCTCTGTTACGAGTGAGCGGTCATGTGAATTGCTTCAATAGGACGGCTATGTTTGCAGACCACTCTCTTCTTGCAAGATGGAGCACCTCCCTTCATTGGACGACAAGTCGAGGAACCGTTGCGTGCTAAATGTAGCGAGGCTCGTGTAATATCCAGAGTTTTTCCGGATGCCTGGCCTTCTAGTTCACCGGACTTAAATCCCTGATATGTCTGGTTGAGAGGAATTCTTGAAGGAAGGGTTTATAGAGGAGAAATTAAAACGCTGCCTGAATTGAATCAGCATTACACGACATGTTGCTAAAGTTCCTCGAAATGCTCTTCACGCTATCGTTGAACACGCTATAATGCGCGTTCACATGCTGAACACAATCTATGACCGAATATAGTTTAATAATGTTTGCCCTTTTTTAGGTGCTACAATTTTCGCTGGTGGTCAAATTTTTTTTATTGCAGAAATCTCTTCCCCATGATCTATATAATGTATATACTATGTTTTATCAAAGTATGATGAGTAGAACGGGTTCTAGGGATATCAGTTTATTTATAACCACCTTGTATATAAAGTAAGCCTAAAATAACTCGACTGCAACTAAATCGATTTTCTTCTTTAAACGTGACGAAAAACCGAGTCCCCTTTTCCCAGTTTTAATAATAAATTAACTCGCAGAAAATGAGACTGTGCAATCAAGAAATCAGTGACACCGAGTCATTGTTGTACTTGAAAAGCAAATAACTTTGTAGTTAATTAATTATTGCATTGATATGGGTTTATTTAAATTAATTTTATGTAAGCGATATTTGCTTTTTTGGGAGAAAATGGACTGCACAAATGCTTTTATTACGGTCTGTAAATATTTACGAAGGGTTTTGCTCTGTTTATGCCCAACCGAATTAGCGAGGAAGGACGAAAACAAATTTTGAATTCACATAAGCTTGCTTTACAGAGGAAAAGAGTTGACATGTCATTCCTGTTTTCCCTGGCTCATTTTAATTTGCTTTTTTGTGGGGTCTGTGCAACATGAAAGATTAATATCTTCAAAAAACAACAGAAAACTAAGAGGGTGGAGGAGATTAAAAGTGCTGGAATCTTAAGTAAGGCCAGTGGAACTCTTAAGCTTGAACGCTGAGTTATGAGTCCTTTTTTTTTTTTAGATTTCCTCTTTTGAGGAAAGGAGTAGGCCTTCTTAACACCTCGAGTGCAATAATATATTTCCCGGGCATTTAATTAAACACTGGAACTCTGATGGTCCTCCTCGTTTTAAACTTTTCAGCTGGTGGTGTTGTTTTCTCAAGAAGGCTTCCGACAAGCGCTAATTGTTAAGAGTCACGATGGGAAGGGAGATAGGCCTAGTAAGGAAGGGTTTATATTATAGGATGTTTATAGGGCCCTCCATTTTCTAGAACCCTTGGGAGAGGAAGTTTGAGTGCGAAGAGGAGAGGTCGATCTGTCGTCGTGACGTTTGGATGGTTTATTGTCGCTCGTTGCTTTGATTGTCAGTCGAGGAGTGAAGGGAAAACAAAAGAGGAGAAGAAAGTTGAAGGAAGGAGACGAATGGCTCTCCTCTGGCAAGACCACTTCTTCAATCCTGCTAAGCTTCCAATTGGCTTTCCCTTTTTTTCATTCTCCTCCCGCCTTCCTGCTCTAAAGCCGTTAGCAAAGACAATTAACCGTCACGGGAACTCTTGAAATGACGACTATCGCTCACTCACTGACGGGTTCCTCCGACACCGACCCCCCTATGACTTCCTCCTTCTCCGTTTTCCTTGTTCTGTCATGCCTTCTTGCATTCATAATCGCACTGACAGAGCAGAACGACAACAATGGCATCCCGCCGCCCGTCCCATTCACCGGCCGCTTCGGATGACACGATACAAGATTCATGGGGCTGCCGTACATTCCCTTTCCTTCCCCCAAACTCCATTCCAGTGGCTCCTTTCACGAAAATATTCAAAAATAGCTCAATGGGGGTTGCTTCTTTTATTTATAATTAAGAAAGAGGGAGCCGAATCTAAAGATGGTGACTGGCAAGGAAAAAAGGGTGCCACGTGACTCGGTTGTGAAAGAGGATGGCTATTTTTGATCATCTCCTTTCGTATTTAATGATGTTTTCAGAATCCACGTGGATTCCAAAGACGAGTAAAAAGTTTTCGATATGATATATCTCGTCACTTATTTGTCATACGCATTTATCGTTTAAAGTTTGCATTTCGATCCGTTGGGTTGCCTGATAATGGAGCATCTTTGGGGAAATATTCACGTAATGATGTTGATATTCACGATCCTCAGAATATTACAGGGAATGAAAATTTCAACTGGTTAATATAAAACCGTATATAGTAGAAGTCGAAGATATAAGATCTAATGAGATGTAGGATCTCCTTTTAAATCCACAAACAGCGGCCACTCTGCGAGGCATAGACTCGCTGAGATAGTGTAGTATTCTGAGGTGTCTGAAGCAAAATCTCAACAACAGATCCTCCAATTTCTGTACATTTCGATTGGTGGTGATATCCATTAGAGCAGTGTTTCCCAAACTGGGGTTCGTCAAAACTTTTTCAATAAAATTGGTAGAGACTTTGCAATACGATAACAGGAGAACAGAGTTTCCGATAAGTTTCGCCATTTATTCCCGGCTTTGTCAAGGATATACACTAGAGGGTTCACGCCCTTATACAGGGTGGATACAAAAATGAGCCCCCCCGCATTTTCGTAACCGAAACAGATGTGTCAATTTTGATGAATCCAATGAATAGGAAGTTGTGGGTGACCTATCCCATGGTGCACTTCCCATCATCCCAAATATGCAAATTAGGACACATTCACATCCTATCTTAAAAACCGTAACAGATACACGGAAAATTCCAATTAAAGACTTGTTCAGCATGGAATTCCGAACAAAACAAAAAAAATTTCCAAAATCCGATGAACGAATCACCAACAATCACATGTTGAATGTCTTAGTTACCTCAATATGCACTTCACAAAAGCATTTGAATGTTCAACATGCAAATCAACAAATTACCAAAAATTTCCATAATAACAGCCACTTTCATGAGGAAAAGCAAATAAAAAGTCATGTGTTACCATACAGAAGACAGAACATTTCCAGGATGGCAAGCTACACTGTTCCTGAAATGGTCAACATGATCTTCTACTTTGGATTGTGATTATTGGTGATCCGTTCATAGGATTTTGGAAATTTTTCTTTTTGTTTTGTTTGGAATTCCATGCTGAACAAGTGTTCAATTGGAATTTTGCGTGTATCTGTTACGGTTTTTAAGATAGGATTTGAATGTGTCCTAATTTGCATATTTGGGATGAAAAGTGTACCATGGGATAGGTCAACCACCACTTCCTCTTCCCCCCCCCCCCAACAACCCACCCCCCCCCCCCGCCCCCAACCCCCCCCGGGGGGGGGGCGCTCATTTTTGTATCCACCCTGTATACAGAAATATGGTACAATGGAATAAAATAAATGATTGGATAAAATACAACGAATGGCACGACAAAGCGAATGAGTAATATACCGCACATTCCTTTTTACCTCAGCAGCTCAGCCTCTTCAGCCTAGCTGCTGAGTTGATTCTTAGCCTCGCGCATGCGCATTTAGATGATTTTGATTGCCAAAAAGGAACGATTTTTTGACAATTTGCTGAATAAAATGCCATCAGTAAATTAAAAAATCTACTAGAAAATCATAACTTTTTAAAAAAATTAATTTATTCGTTAAATTAATGATTTCCACAATTAATTTAAGTGGCCAGCTTTCATAAAAAGGAATAAGGTAACGTAATTTAAATCTTACTGGCTTTACTCTTAGCCTTTTCCTTACAACAGACTTCATCCATGGGCACCGCCATCTTCTTTCAGCCTTCCTCAGCATTTGTAAGCACCTCTTTGATATGCTTAGATTGCTGTGATTTGGCTGAGGCAAATGTGACGTCACAACTTGCTCAGCTAAAGTTCAGCGTAGCAAAAAGGAATGACTTTGCTGAGCTCGGCTGAAAGCGTCTGAGCTGCTGAGGTAAAACGGAATGTGCGGATTGTCTGGGTACAATGAATGGATAAAGGTAGAAACTAAATAAGCCGCTAGGCGTGAAGTCTCTAGTATATATCCTTGATAAAGCCGGGAATAAATGACAAAACTAGTAGGAAACCCAATTTAAGAACAAATCTTTTTCGTAATGGCAGATTTTTATTCTTGTATGCATGTATGCATTCTAAATCCGGCTTCACGCAGCTCAGATCTTATTGAAACGGTTTGCAAGTCGAAAAAGTTTGGGAACCAAGTGTTAGGGCGCAGGTCCTCTGTCTCTCGAGATCACCAGGTCGCGTGTTAGAAACCTGCAATGGCATTGAAACGAAGCATAGTTATCATGTTGGTATAGGAATGATCCAGTCGCCCATTGTTCCCACAATGTTGGTGGTGCAGAATTGTCCAAAGAGTCATAATACGTTAGATGTCATAGTTATTTTAACAAATTGGCCCAATCCAAACCATCAAGATGAGCCTCATGCTCTAACACTACCTTCTCCCAACGTCTTCAGGCATCCCCAGTTCATAGAGATTCTTCAGGAACATGGCGAAGAATACACCGAGTTTGAGTGAATATCGAAAGAGGTTTTTTTTGGCGAAAACGAACCACTTGTTATTTTCTTTCTATTGGTACAGTCCTCTATCACAGCAGTGAGTTTTGAAATACAAGGTGTGTCTAAAGATACGGTGATCGCTATCAGAAAACAAGCCAACTTCCTATATCGACCTTCAAACTAAATATTTGTTACTATTGTTATCCTATTGCATATTTGTTACTCTCCACTTTTAAAGGACCAATTTCTTTGAAATCAGGACTTCTGCTTTCCTATATCCTCCTGGGAGGGGGATTAATTTCTTGTTCTAAATTTGTAATCTTGCAAGCTGTCCTTTTTTTAATGTTAAAAATGAGTCTCATTTTTACGTTTATTAAATGCAGTTAAACGTGTTATTGTCTTGAACAATCGTCCTTTAACAAACATTGGAAAGTATAGCTCTATTTTAATAACAAACGTGTTATTATCGTCTCGGTCTTCTTTGCAATGCAATATATCCGTTCTCGCGTGATGGCTATCCGATAGGGAGGATGAAAATTTTCCTCCAAGGAGAGTTCCCCATTCATCTTTTTTTTCCCCTCATCCTTCCTCGCTTCTTCCGTTATGACTTTGCAAAGGGTTCCGCGTTTCCGAGTGAGAATTTGAGAGAGAGGGAGGGAGGGGGAGAGAGAGAGGGAGAGAGAGAGCGAATTGTATGCGCACAGGCCCTGCTTTTTTTTTCTTCCTCCTCTCTCGTTCCTTATTAAAAGCGGTTTTCGATTCTATTGAACGGCGTGGGCGGGACGGGCGTGTGAAATGCAGGTTCGACGGTCACTATACCGATGCTGACCAAGTCGTTTGGCGGACATTCTCGTCATGCCCGGTGGTCAATTTCCGGGCGTCAATTAAATGTTCTCCCCCTTCAATCATCTCAATATGGCGCTTGAGGAATTTCCTTCATTAAGAAACGCGAGAGTCGTTAAGAGGAGAGTAAATATCGGGACGAAGGGTGTTTATGAGGAGCCCTATGCACATAAAAAGACACGTAAGGGAGGATTAAAAATAAACTCTTGGCAGTGAGAAGCTGGGAAATAAAATAAAAAAGGGAGATAGAGGAGGACTGGAGGGCGAGGGAGTTAAAGGAGATGAAGAGCACTTGGCTTGGGTTGTTATCATTTAGAATCCGAAATGGACTTGGAAAAGGGTTGATGAAAGGCAACGTAATAAGTTCGAGCTCTGGGTATTCACTTTAACATCGATTTCCATATGGAAATGAACAGAAACGAAGATAACAAGCTAATTATATTGAAGGTAATGTAAATGGAACTGATTTCATCTAAGCCGGCTTCGGCTAAACTCACTCGCAGAAATGTAAATTTCGTATTAACAAACATAATAGTATTAGCGTCATAGTGGTGATGTCAGCGCACGTGCTATATTCTTACGCGTTCGCTTTAAAAATGTTGTTTTATTAGATTATCATTAATCATAACTTGCACATTGGATGATTGAACAAGTTTTGCTCTTTATGAAGTTACGGTTAATTTTTTGTCGTTTTTGAGTTATTACATCTACCACTTCCGTCTGATGATAAAAGGATCGCCTTATGATAGTATGACTCTTTTATACTTACATTGGCCATTGAATTGGAAACATCCGTTTAATATTTTATTGGAACCCCTTTGGACGGTATATGGCGCTTATGGATGGATTTGGTCGGTAACATTATTCGGATAGTCAGTAGAACGTATCCGACCTTCCATGAATATTAGTGGACCAGTTCCATATTGTCAGAAAGCTGTATACCATAACACCACTACTAGAATAGCTAAAATTATATAAACAATATAATTAACTGACTTTGGTGAACTGTGGATATTTGCGTACAGATGAAGGGCGATACCACTTTTCCACAAAAGGACTTTTGTGAAAAAGTGGTATCCGCCCTTCATCTGTACCACCACCAGAGCCTTGATAAGTCATGCTGGATTTATTAGTTCATGGAGCTCCCGCCAAACTATTTGGTGTACAAGATGTTTTCGAACGCGAACCCTTTTCACAAAGAAACCACACTAACTTATAAATATACAAACATTTATGCATACAATGCAATAAACTGCCATTAGAGAAAAACTTTGGCGAACCCCCTGTACAAAATAATATATATCGTGACAGATCAGACCACATAACCTTCTTCCAGTCGTTACGTGTCTAGTCTGGACGTTCCAAAACTAATTTAGACGAACTTTCCTGTTCTTTGCAGAAATCAGGGGTTTACGTATAGGCATACGAATGTCGAATGGATCCGCTCAATTTCCGGCGCATGGTTCTTCCAAATGTAGGCCGAGAACAGACATGATTATCAATTGTTGCACGGTGGATATCTCGTTTCTGACGACGGCGGTCTTGTTCATGATTGTCTTTAAAGCAAAGTTACACTTTTAGACCTGTGGATCGATGTATCCAACGGTGAATACTCTAAATTTCGCACTTTCTTATAATCCAGTCAGCTCTTCGTTGATTTAATCATGGTTTCGAGCACCAATAATGAGTCTCCTTTTTGAAGTGAGCTATGTTCTACTTTTTTCCTATGCTAATCAAGCTTGGTGATTAGACTCATCCAACTCCGCTTTAAAAAGTACACGCAGTAATCACATGATCTCAAACTATTTTGCATAAAAACGGATTTAAACAAAACTTTAATGTTACCTTTATGGGCTTCTATGTGTGCATGTGTGTGGGTGTGTTTGTGAGTAATTGTACGTGAGGGTGTAGATACTGAAAACATCCAACTCCAAAATTAATGAGGAAATATATTTTTTTTCTTTTTGAGGAAAAGTTATTAAAATGGCGTTCGTAAATTTGAACAAGAAAGATAAAAATTTTTATGAGTAAGCGTTTTTCCGGGAAATTGTTATTCTTTTCTTTTATCTCGCGTTTTATAACCGATGTTTATTAAGTTTCCTTCTCCTTTTTTTTTCTTTTAAGACACTGTTTATTGTTTGTTGGAAATCCTTTTTTTGGCGGTTTTTCATTTGAAAATTCCTGTTTTTATTATGATTTCCCCCTCACCCTTCTTCTCTCTTTCTTTCTATCTATCGATTTGTGTCTGTGTTTGTATGTCCGTCTTCTTTTCTCCTTTTTTCGCATTGTTTTCATGCGAAGTTTAATTTTCCTCTTCTCTTTTCTCCCTTGATTGGAGAACAAAGTCTGATTAGCGAAGGAATGAAACAAATTGTTCTTTAAAACAAAAGGAGATTCGACGACAGTTTTAAAAAAAGGAAACATAAAACAAAAGGAAAAAACATATTCTCTATCCCCGTCACTTTCTGTTCCTCTCTCTTTTCTTTTTTTTTTTTTTTTAATTAGTTTCATGATTTTTTTTTTAATTTTTATTTTTATTTTCCTGGAGGATTTGCGATGCAACACTCCCTGCAGAGGAAAATAATTTTTCTTTGACTTTTTGAAGGTGATAAAAATCTTAAAAAAGATCCTCCAAAAGCTTCGATGGTTCTGTCTGCTTTAACAATATTTTAAAAAAAGCGGGAAAATAATTTTTTATTAAATTTTCTTAATCGTTTCGAGGAAACTCCGAGCTTTGATCTTGGGAAGGAAAGATTTCTTCGGGCAACCATTTAAAAAAGTTTGCTAAGCAATATTAAAACGAATTAAGAAGATTTAACATAAAAATGGGTTTACTTGAACACGAATAGCGTTTTATAATTATTTTTTGAAATGTTCTTTTAAACTTAAAGAGTAATTAAATTATGAGAAGTTTACTCAATACGTAAACAAAAGAAGGTGGAACTGCAGTATGTTGGCAGAATATTGTGGTCCTTAGTGAGAAAAAGAAATAAAATGCAAATATCGTTTTATTAATAAGACGATATACTGTAGTATAATTGTACAGAAAATTAAAATATAGGTAACAATACAAGACGGATTGGAAATCTTATTTTTCTGCGTATCTACTCCATATCCTTTCTTCGTTTGGTGTTCTAATAATTTATAACCTGAATAATCATTCCTCCAGGATAATAGATGTATGATAATTGTAAAATCTGTAGAATCTATTCTTATAAGCTTAATATCTCATTGGCGGCTCCGAATGTTGAATTGATGTTGTTTAGGACTTGTGGGATATTTTTTAGTGCATATTTATTGGACAATTACTCTGGATGGTAGATAATGGAATCTGATACCACTCTTTATGCAAAAATTACGTCAGTTTTCGCAAAGATTCTGGCGGCGAAAACTCTCTTTAAGAGGATCGGTCTTTGAGACTTTCCTATTCCACTTTTTGATGACGTTTAAAAATTCAAAGTCAAAGCTTGAAAAATACGAGGGTTGGGGCAAAAGTCATGGCAACTATATTTTTTCTTGAAGATACCAGTCTGGTTGGAAAATGTGACATGTACAGACGAAAGGACAAGGTGTTAACTACATGTGTGGACAATGAATAGCATTGAAATATCGTAACACACTAATTTATTACGGTAGTATACAGGGCAATATGGCCTTCACGGTGCAAAAGAATGACAACACAGTACACATAAAGTTGACATGACAAACCTGGGCCTAAAGTCCCTCAAAGTAGTCCCCTGCTACTGCCACCACACGCTGCCAACGATGTAGGAGGCGCTGAATACCATCAGCCTCATGACCGGTCGTCCCGAACGTTGCTCATCACTGGTTGACACACGTCCTTGCTGAAACTTTCCTACCCACCCTCGGAGAACGGCTATTTTGATGTAAGCGCGCTGCTCAACACGGGTTACTTCCATCTCGCACGACACTCGCCAACTGACTGATTTCACAACCCTCGCTGCGCTACTACCAGCTATCACAGAGCCATTTGTTGTTCTGCATGCACACTATGTCTGCAGAACTTCCACACGACACGTATACGTTTATGACCCGTTCACATATCTGCAAGAAAAAAAATAGTTGCCTTGACTTATGCCCCAACCCTCGTATTAAGTAGAAATACGAGGGGGTACCCCAAAAAAACCGGAATTGTGGTGTTGATATCCGGGCGCTTGTATTACCAACTTCTCCCTCTAGGTGATTGTAGGTCAACACTTCCTCCGTCATTATGCCAAGCGGCGTTGCTAGGGAAGCTTGTGCGCAGTCTCTGTGAGCCGTTATGTAAAGACTGTTTTGTTTGCGCGGTATTTTTTGATGTGAAGATGTTGTACAGTCGGGTGCGAAAAGGTTTTTACCTGCTCCGTAGGGGCTGAGCTTTCTGGATGTTCATCGGTTGCAAAATCAGGTACTTGTACTGAGAGTCAGGCAGATTAGAATGGACCTGTCCCTTCTGAATGAAAATAGGGTAGCAGGTATACGCTTGGGACGTGCTCGTCGCCTGCTCCCTCCTGACAATAATAAGCGATAGCGGCTGACAGAACTATCGTTAAAGTCTCTGCCTACTGCCTCGAATGGCAGAATTCGAATCCGATATGGATAGACATTTTTTTTTGTTCATTATCGCGGTTTTGATTTCGTTTAAGTTTTAAAAAGTGTATGTAAAGAACACCATAAACAGATTAAAGTTTTTTCATCCAAATGTGCAATTTCATCTGTTTATTTCAGGGTTTAAAAAACTTTTCATGTTAATTGTCATGTCATGCTTCATTCTAAATTTTAGTTTTTAATAAAATATACACTAATTCATACCACCGTTACTTTAACAAAAATCGCTTTTGTTCAAATCATTCAATATTCTCTACTATTAAAATATATAATCCTATATATTAAAACGCAAAGCATTTTTTGTAAGAGCAAAATTGGCACTTCTGCGCATGCGCATCTGAAGCCAACAAAGAAAGTTACGACAATCCATCAGAAGCCAGGGATTGTTGTAATGAGACAATATTCAATCATTGTTTTGAATTAAATAAACTGAAGATTTGCAGAAAGAAAATCCTGCCTTGGTCATTTTCTGACGTTTCCTTGTGACTACTGAAAAACTCTGAAAATGTTATGTTAAATGTTATATCGTTAGAAAGAGCTTTAAAAACTGATCATTTTATCCGCTGACACTTTATGTCTCAGTTTAATACTTTCAGAGAAATTTAGTTTAAAGCTATTTTGATTTTATATATTAACTCATTTCTTATTCTTTGAGCATAATGAGATATTTAAGCTCTGATTATTCTATTTTTTTGTGCATAATGATTATTCTACTTGTTGCTGTAACAATATTTTATTTTATTATTTTTTAATTAAAGCGATGGGGATTAATAATAAGATGGGTTGTTCTCCGTCAAATTTTGACGGGATCCACCTAGTTAAATAATAAATTTTAAAAAATTTTCGGATTGTTTTGGCATAATTGTCGTTGATTATTTTATACACACAAAAAAATGAGATTTGTAACCTTTCCAGCAGTCAAAAGAAAATAGCTTCCACTTACACCCAGGGAATAGGGAGAACGGCACTCCCTATTCCCTGCTTACACCTTAAATCACTTCCGCATCACACCAAAAGGAGCGCTGCATCAGCTTATCTCTTGATCACGCATATAATTATATCGATACTGTGCACCATTTATGTTACATTATTAACCAAATAGATTAGTTTATTATTAATAAAAGAAAGATTCTCATCAGAACAGCCAAAATAATCTTTTTGTCAACATAGTTGAGCACGTGACATAAAACTTGCCTACCTCCGATGCAAAGCAAAAACTTAATGGAATCGTTCCATAGTAAGCGTGCTCGACTAGATACCTGGAAAAAGTAATCTCATTGTATTGAAGTATTGTAAGGAAGCCGAACAATTTTGACTTAGATTAAAACCTTTATGCACCCGACTGTACATGCAGCATTCGTTCCTTCCAATAGACTATCAATCAAGCCTTCTACCTGGAAGTTTTTAAAAGGCTTCGCAACAGTTTAAGAAAAAAACGTGCCGATTTACGGCAGTCAGGTGACTGGTTCTTCCACCACGACAATGTGCCCGGTCACATAGCCCTCACTGCGCGCCATTTTTTGACCAAAAAATATGACTCCATTGACCCATCCCCCTTACTCAACAGTCACTGTTAAGTTTGGGAGGAATGAGTTCCGTTTGCACAACACCTCTCACATCAAAAAACGCCGCGCAAACAAAACAGTCTTTACATAACGGCTCACAGAGACTGCGCACAAGCTTCCCTAGCAACGCCTCTTAGCATAACGACGGAGAAAGTGTTGGCGTACAATCACTTAGCGGCGGAAGTCGGTAATACAAGCGCCTGGCTATCAACACCACAATTCCGGTTTCTTTTGGGTATCCCCTCGTATACATAAGTAGTAATGAAGCTTTTTGGCGAATTTTCGGCTTCCCCATTCATAAACACGTTACCCTGCTATTGTTCAATAAAGTGTGGACCTTGTTCAAAATGTTATATTCACTGAACAAAATACATTGCAACAGGCTCTTTGTCCAGATTGCAACAGATTTCAGTTATGAACATCTTAAATTATTTGTTTTGCACATTCTCCACCAGTTCTTTTCGCGTTCACTTTTAATAAAATCATGTAATTATTCCAAGAAGGAACTTTAGCTGTAGCGTAGAAAAGTAATTTTAAATTTGAGAATTTAACTGAAGTTCCTAATAAATAACTAGTTCATTTAATTCCTAATTCCAAACGAAAAAGCCTAGAAAATGTGGACAAAGGTTACCTAAAGAAAAGAAATAAAGAGCGAAAACACTATTCCACAACAAGAGTTTAATAATACGTCTTATGTACATTTCACTGAAGAAGCTGACATCGTCAGTGAAATGTACATATGAGGTATTATTAAACTCTTGTTGTGGAATAGTGTTTTCGCTCTTTATTTCTTTTCTTTAGGTCCTAATTCCAAATTTACGTTTAGTTTATTGCTCAAAGTTCACGTTAAATACAAAGTATAGTCCTCATCAGATAAGTTAAACCTCGACCTTGAAGGTCTAGGATTATTCTTGAAGCTAAAATGGGAGGCAAGAATAATTCTAGACGTTCAAGGTCGAGGTTTAATTTATCTGATGAGGACTATAATTCCAATTTCCAAAGTAACTATAGTATGACTCGTAGCCTACGAAAAACAGGCTCGGGCACTAAAATGTAATCTGACCAAAATAGGACTAGCAACAATCCAACCTTCGTTGCAATCCTAAACATTTAAATGCAGTAATATATAACAACGAGCAGTCCACTATATTAGTCAGTTCGCCACACACCGCCAAATATAGTTAGTCAGATCGGACCAGGAAACAACAAGCGATCTTAACTTGTAACGTCACAGGTTCAACAAGCGGCGAAGTGAGGTTCGCAACCTCCATTTTTTTTTTTTAAGTGTGTGTGTGTGTGTGTGTGTGTGTAAGTGAAGTCTAAATTTCGATTCCATATTTTTTTTGCAAACAACGTATACTTTGCAGGCAAGGAAATGTCTGTTCTCGCTGAACTCTTTAGCGCAGCAAAGTACAGAGTTAGCAAGAAATAAGTTTCTCACTTGAGAGAGCTGTAGAATGCGTTCTGTTGGTCCAAATGAGATAAAATTTGAACTACAGATAATTCAAATAATGTGCTTGACATTTTTTAAATAAAAAAGTTTAGTACAAAAAACCGCCGATAGGCGGCGCTGTAATACACATAAACCCATTTCATTTGTTTTATCAATGTGAAAAAAACATAATAATGTACGCTTCATACGACGGAATTCCTTTACAACTGGAACGGCATTCTGCTGGTTCTGGTAGAACAATTTTACCAGTAGCGCCTTTTCAGGCAATGTAGGCATGATGTGCAAAGCAGTAAGTAATCTCGTGCAGAATCCGCCGTCTTTTTATCCGAATGCTAATAAGCATGTACTGTAACGCACAAGATGTTTCACATTTTCCATATACGCAAAGAAATACCATTTGTGTTAGAGCGCCATCACCAATTGGTGAATATTTGTACTAAAATTTTTTATTTAATAAATGTCAAGCGCATCATTTGAATCATCTGTAATTCAAATTTTATCTCATTTGTACCAATAGAACGCATTTACAGTCCTCTGAAGTGGGAAACTTATTTCTTGCTAAAACTTCTAATAATGGACTGTGTGGGTTTTCTTACTGCTCTAAGTGATAGCATTCCTGTTCAATAGCCGCGATAGTGCATTTGGTTAGAACAGCGATGGTCGTTGTCCCTGGTTCGAGTCCAGCCCAGGGAATTTTTTTCTTTTCTTCACAGTAATTACCAGTAAAATAGTCAATAGAGGCGTAGTTTTTTAATCCGTTTTATTAATATTGGATTTGAGTTCGTGTTTATCTATCTGTTCGTATAATTCCATTTTATATTATAATACCCTCTGAGAGCTCGTGCAGGTGGACTATGCGTATCGATCTTTTATACCTTTCCATCTATCGACTTTTCCAGTTCAGAGAAGATTAGGACGAATCGCGGGAGAGAAAAAATTAATTGGCATTAAAAATCAGAACTCTCTCTCTCTTAAATGGATTCACTGACAAAGCGGCGTTGTTGGATTTTTTTTTTAATTTATTAAATAAATAGCAATAGCATGCTTGTGGAAATTTTAACACTGTATTTTTTATTGTAATTTGTTTACATGTGTTTATGAGAGTCCCCCTCTCTTTTTTTTTTACTTTTTTTTTTTAGAAAATAATGTTTGACTATTAGAAAGAGAAAAAAATTGGGAGAGGAAGCCCAAACAAAACATGGCGCATCATTCCGCTTCCGTTAACGGGCTTTTCGAATTATCTATCGACGCGATTAAGAAGACGAGGTGAGAAAGAGGGAATGAAATGAAAGGGAGGAGGATGGGTGTTCGCATGCTGACGCCGCCATTTCTGTTTATCGATTTTTCCCCAAAGGTTTTCCACCCATTGCCAACAACAGCAGCAGCAGCAGCGGCAGTGGCGACGAAGGGTTGGGTGGCAGCGCTCTCTACGGAGCCCTTTGAAAGCAAGAAAGAGAGGGAGGGGACTGGCAACGAATGAGTCAATATTAAATAAGGAGAAGTCATCACTCTAATTTTATTACCGGGGAATGATCAAATTTTGCACTTGCTCCTTTTGCCCAGATTTCGCTAGAAACCCGACGCTTCATCTGCATCGCATCAAAGTGCATTCCTCAACGTTTTGCTTTTATGTGCCCTTCTTACCCCCTCAACACAATTCCCCATAGACGAGGGGGGAGGGAATTAAATAAATAAAAAATAAAAACTAATTCATCGTTCCGCTCTAGTAGTTTTTCTTGTTTTTTTTTAGGGCGCTAAGAAGGGTATCTCGACGTCAACGGCATTGTCGATTTTAATTTGGTTTTCTTGTATAACAACGAAGATGCAGAGGCGGAGAGAAACATTTTATTAACAGCAATGAAAGATAATTTCTACCCTTTTTCTCCATCGTTTTCTACATGATATGAAAAGAAAGAATATCTTCCTCGGAATTTGAATAGACGGTGGTGTTTCAAAGATTTTTTGGCTTCTTCAGTGCATATTCGAAGAAAGTAATACTTTCGATTTATCCTATAATATCAAGTCACACGAGTATACGGACCAACTGCCATGAGAAATACGTGGTCACATGAGATGAGGCATATGTTTATTTACCAGAGTCATTTTTTACCACCCAAGGGGTTCTAAGGACTTCATAAAATTGAACCGTGAATGCAAGGAAACCATTTTCAAAATGTTTCATCAACGTGGATGGATACATCTACGAAGGCAAGTTAATTTTACATAGAGTTGAGTCAAAGGCCAAAGACAATGCCATGTACTATCAGACTAACGTTCTAACCCCCATATTTACCCGTGATAATCCCCGGTTTGTACAGTACAGAGGTAAAACAAGGTATGGCTGCACCAAGACAATGCGCCGAGTCACACCGCCGCGTCAACTTGCCTGTTCCTGGAACGCATGTAAGATGATCCTGGAATCCACTCATACCCGTCAAGTCGTCGGACGCATCGTCTATGGTTTTTGTGGCTTGGCCTACTTAAACGGGCCCTCGGAAAATAGACGACCGCCCAACAGCGGAGGACTTCGGAAAGTGTCAACAGGATTGATTACAAATTGATCTTGGTGTTCTGCGCTCTAGCCTCCTGCAGTGAAAACTGCAGTGCAGGGCAATAGCAGCGATGCATAGCAACCAGAATGAACACACTTGATGATGAATCTGTATAAGCTGCATTTTACGGGCAGCTACTGCGCGCATGAGTACATACTAAGAATTCATGTGGTGCATTCAGCCTCATTTGCGCGTGTCAAGTTAAAGTGAGAAAGAGCTTAAGTTAACGCGAGCTTACTACATGGTTGCGGCAATCGGTTGGTTGCCGGAGACCAAGAAATCATGAGCAACTCACTCAGCAACCAGGAACGTGGGCAGCCAATGGAGAGCAACCAGCCTATCTCTTATGGCTGTGAGAGCAACCAGCCTATCTCTTCTTGTCTCGTGCGATACCGACACAATTTCCCTCAGCGAGAATAAGCAATAAAAAACTGACTGCTTACGATAGAGTCAGGGAATAGGGAGAACGGGAAGCGAAGTTCAGGACTTTTTTTGAAATGCGGAAATAACTAGCGATCCTTGTGTTCGGACTGGTGAACTAGCAATTCGAAACTAAAAACTTAATAAAGTTTCATTTTCAGGGAATCAAAGGTAGAAATTCGGCAGTAATTGTTAACATCATTACAGAAAGCTGTGCATTATTTATCCATTGTTGCAATTCTTTTTTTGTATTTATTGGCGATAATCTGAGCTCAATGTTTGTCATTTTTTTAATATTATTAAACACATGTTACTTCCAGCTTATATGAGTTGTTAATTATGTGATTCTTTTTGTGTTTAATGTTCATTTTTAAGAACATGTCAACTTAGCTTTAAATGCATTAATTTTACCAAATTGATTTATGGTATTACATACGGTCTTCATCAGCAGTTTTAGGTTGCGCAACTGATCTGTCGTCTTCCCGTTTTATGGTTGCTGGCAAGTTGACTGCACCTAAGGAGCCTAATTCATCTAGGAAGGACGATGGTCATGGGATTCATTTTGCATCATCATATCTCCGAATCTTAATTTTGGAGAGAGGCTCGTCCAGAATTAGTCGCCCTACCAAAGGCTTTATTAATCCTTTTGGCTGCAGCCTTCGCAGAATTCTCCAATTTAAACTTGTAGAAAAATATAGTACTGTTCTTAATTGACTTTAGTCCTTGACTAACTTTGAGACCACAATATTCGCTCTTTGAAGTTAGCTTAACGTAACAATTGCATCATCATTTTGCCTTTTCGAATGACAGCAAAAATTTGAATAATTCCTTCTCTCAGTAATAGAATGGCTGGTGTCTCTAATAAGGTGGCCACTCAAGTCAAAGTTAAAAAATAATTTTGATCGGAAAGACTGGAATAACAGTTTCTCTATCATGTCACAGATTTCCATAGTTTTAGATTGCTATTAAAATATCGCCTTTCAATTGTCAGAGAAAGATTTCGAATTGATTAATGGCGGGCTCCAGATCTTTATTTCGTAGAAATTGCATGGCATGCGGATCATAATTAAGGGTCTTCGCATTCATTGTGTTTATATAGCTTTCTATAAATCATGAATTCAAATAAATGAAGAGATTACAAATGTATCATGAGTATAATGTTTATTCTTTTTACACGAAAGTTATACTGCTGTGTGATCGTTTACCCTAATACCAGTGTAATGCAGCTCTTATCATAGCAGATGAAAGAGAGAATTATGGTACCACTTTAATCCTATAATAAAATGGGAAGCGAGCTCAATGCTTCTCGAGAGGAACACGGAGAAAGATGGAGGTGGTAAGTCGGTTGGTTGGCTCCACTTAATTTGTTCGCCATTTTACGACCGTGGGAAAGTAGGTGATAGATCCTTTGGTTACGATTTTCGTTGCAAAATGGCTGGTCGCAGTTTCATCGGTGAAATTAAGTTTAACGGCCGTTTAGGAAAAAGGACAGGGCGGAGTGGGCGGGGCGGTGCCAACTCTCATCTGCCACTTAAACAAACGAGCGAGAAAAAAAGTTCTCCGATGGAGGAAGTGACGTTACATGGCAAAGCAGTCCGTCAGCATGTCAGCGGCAGATCGCGGGTTCCTTCACTCCTGAAAAGAACTTTTTTTTCCTCAGTCCTCCTCTTCTCCCTTTTTCCTTTCCACCAGGACTAATTCACGTGATGGCAATTGGAGCGAAAGCGGCGCTAATCTGGAGAAGAAAACGTTGAGAGAGAGAGAGCAAATGATGGCAAAGGAAAAGTGAGGGAAAGGGAAGGTTGTGGCTCTGTGCGAGAGAACAAGTCGATATCGGTTGAAGAATATAGAAAACTGAGGGTGTGAGACAGGGGGCGGTGAGGAAATGGCGAGAATTCACGGACCATTGACAAATTGCGTAATGGACTGTCGGAGGATGGAATGGAGTCAGCAGCCAGGGTGGAAAAGGAACGGTAGTGAAACGAAATTGAAAGGGTGTCTCACCGTTCTACATAGTACGTACATGGAAGGTACTACCATACAGATAGATGCCTTGACTACTGCGAGAAAGACTTGTTGGGGAACCATTCATATTCCTCCAAAAACGTTCTTGATATTCTATTGGAGGAATTTTTATTCTTTTTATAGTTTTCGATCGTAAACATTTCAGACTCCATTCGACTTTTTTAAAAAATTAGACTTTATCTTTTTTATTTTTGTTTGAGCAGAATCGAGCGTTTTTCATTTCTTTCTTTATGGCACTGTAAATACAAGAAAAGTTCCTTCTCTTCGTGGATATTTTATTGTTTAACTTTATTATTGCAGCAGTGTGTTTCTTGAAATTCTATAGATTTAAGCATTGCTTGGAGGAAGAAACAAACCGGTTTGCTTTTCATCTTGAAAAATGTTTTATTTAATTCTTACGTGTTTCAAATTCAGAATTTCATTATCATCATCATCATTATTGTTAAAGTAGATAACAAAGAAGAGAGAGGAATATTTTTTAACTGCACATTTCAACTGCCACTTATGTATATTTCAGAGGCACGTCTTCATCAGCGTGTGACAAGGTTTGGAAAGACATACAGAAATCGATTGTTACATAGCCAATCATGATGGAAGGTCATTCGTATAATCCTGATTTATTTGAAATCTTTCATTCTACAAATATGCTAAATTGTTAAATTTTCTTGAATCTTTTGAAATTGTCAACAGAGGATCATCCAATCTGCTACTGAATAGACAAGCTACGCCTATGTCAGTGGCTGATGTTCAACTTGTGATCCGAGGGCCACTTTGACATTGGCCCCTCTGTTTTAAATGATTAATCTTTTAAGCCTTGAAGCTATGATTTTAAGTTACTAAAGGCTCCTATTAGGACAGCAACATAGTTAAAGTTACGTGATAGAATAAGGAGGCTCGCGAGTTCCTTCTTATAGGTGAAACATAAATGATTTTGTTGCTTCCACTTCTTTTATTTTACTTATTTTGTTGTCATTTTCTGTTTGGTTTTTATTCTTATTTTTTCATTATGATTGGTTACGAATAATTCGATTTTTGTATAAACTCTTGGTGAAAAATTGTGTTAAGAGAAACACAAATTTTTGAATCCTTGATAAAAAAAACCGTTATAATTTGATAATATCAACTGGACTGGAATTTTAATTGGATGGTTATTTGCTAAATACCAGGGTCATTTGTTTACAGCTCTCTTGACTCACATCGTCCCCAAGATTTTATTTCGCGTGGGGGGGGGGGGGTTTTAAAAAATTTTTTTTAAAGGGGGGGCCCCCCCCCCCCCCCCCCTGTGTACGACCCTGTCCTGACTACTTGTACACTTAAACGTTTTACACAAAAATGATATGCACATACAAGATTCTTAAACAGAAGAAAATAAATAAACTGAAGAAACTTCTTCAAGCATATCACAATAACAAATGGAAAAGGGAAGGAAAAATTCCACGACCTGGATTCGAAACAGGAACCATGCCTATCGCTGGCTCCGCTCTTACCAACTGAGTTAATGCGGATATGAACCGCATTGCTATTACAAGATATCCAAATGGACTTCTTTGAAGCCACCAAGCAGCTCCATCGGCAGAGCAGGCCCCGACTCGAAAATCTGGAATCATCCTTACCCTTAAACCATCAAATAAATTGATGAAAATTAATTCAAACAGAAGATAATAAATAAACCGAAGAAACTTCTTCAAGCATATCACAGTTTATTTATTATCGGTAAAATACAGGGTGGGCCATAAGTTTACATACGTAGGAAAAATAAATATTTTTTATTCGAAACAATTTTATTCTATAATATGCTCTACGTGGTTACCATTCTTTTGAAAAAAAAATTAATACGTTTCTCCCACTCTTGATGAACGCGCATTAGCGTATCCTAACACACCAATGCTTTCAAATGTCTCCAGAGATAAAAACCAAGAGGGATGAGAACTGGGAATCTGGAAATCTGGGAGGTCATTTCATAAGACTAAGCCGACCAATCCAAGCATCTGGAAACTGCTGATCTAACCACTGTTGCACGTGAATAACATATAAAAACATGTTAAAAACTATATACGAGGTCTGTTCAAAAAGTTCCAGGACAGTATAAATTGCGCGGTGAGTTGTATTGCAAATGGATTCCGGTAGAGGGCATTCGAAACATTTTTATCTTCTGGATAAACTCTCGTTTTCGGTTTGTTGATACGTTTTAGTTCCCAGTTTTGCAGTAAGGTGTCTTTTCACTCGTGGCGATTTTCCACCTCGATGATGCGACCTGAACTTTCCTCCATCACGACAACGCCCCAGCACATTCGGCCCTCATGATCCGTGAGTTTTTTGCCCGAAATTCGATGTCTGTTCTTCCCCAACCGCCTTCACTCACCTGATTTGGCCCTCGCCGACTTTTTTCTGTTTCCCAAACTGAAGAAACCACTCAAATGAAAGAGATTTGAGGCGATAGATGACATAAAGGAAAATTCGACGCGGGAGCCCTCAGTAATTTAAAAAATCAAATTTAAAAAGTTTCCTGCAGTGGAAACGTCGCTGGAAAAGTGGGTACAACAGGGGGGGGGGGGGCGAGAGTACTTTGAAGGAGATCACGTGAAATAAGTCGTAAGTATTCACAATAAAAAATCGGTCTTGGAACTTTTTGAAAACCCCCTCGTATATGGAAACTTAAAAAATATTTATTTTTTCCTATATACGGAAACTTATGGCCCATCCTATAGAAACTGTTATAACAGTATCATTATAAGAGGACGGTCGATTTTTTGTTCCGCGTTATATTGAAACAGCTTTTTAAGAATACCCCGTGATTTGGAAGCCGCCTTTTGAGAATATAGCATTATAGGAGGTTTGACTGTATTACTTTCGGAAGTTATTCATTATTTTTATGGTACAAATAATTTATGAACAACATTTTACTTATATGTTGATTTTAAAAATTGGATGAAGTTATGAAAATTTTAAAAGAAGCACGGCAAACCATCTAGTACGATTATAATCCAAAATTTCGAGGGAATCTATTTTTGGTGTTTTAATGTTTTTTGACCAAAAACCGTTTTGCGAAGGGGGTGGAGAAAGCTTAAAAAGTGTGGGGCTAAACCCAGCTTTTTTATAGACAAAACTTGAACTAAGTTTTTTTTTTAAATATATACTTTTCTTCAGCATTTGAAAGGATGAGGATGTTAACGTAATTTTTACGAACCCTATAGTATTTTTTATTTCTTTCCCCCCTTGATAAGACGTAGAGGAAAACACTACGAGAAATAAAACAAAAAGCTGAACCGCTCTCATTTTGGGACATTATTATCATAAAAACTTCTTGAATTTACAATGTTTAAAAGAAAAAAAAGAGAGAAGAGGGAAAGGGGAAAAGCTTAAGAACCGACATTGAAAACATCGTAAAATAGGGTTCAACGCACGTTTCCTTTTTTTCCTCGAAAGAATTCGGAGCAATAAAAACCTTCTTTTCGAATGCATTGGTTGCTATGGCATATTGATGCTGATTATGTGCCAAATATGGTCCCTCCAATCGGACGCCAATCGTGATTGGTTTTCAAGATTGTACGCACTCGAGTGCTTCACCAAAAATATCTTTGTCCTCTTTCATTTAGCCGAACGAAATAGTTGGTGAATCGAAAAACAAATGGAATGAAAGGATGAGAGAGGTGGGGTCTTTTTTTTTTGCTGCACAGTACATTGAGTTCGTAAAGAAGTTTCCGTGAAAAGCTGGAATAAATTAGGGTGTTAAAATTACAGATAATGATTTCTAACGATGTTTTGATACTTCAGGAGGACATGAATGTTAAGTCAAATCAATGGACTCAATTCGCTTGGAATTGCCGTACTGAAGAAGCAGTTACCACTTTGAACAAGTCGTTAACAAATTTCGCCATATGAAACTGAATTCTAGTCTATAAATTAAGAAAGTAATAAATTAGAGCTGGAGTAAATGCTCCATACTTAAAGTAAAGATATATATGAAAAACCGGAAGTAAAAATTCCGCGATCTGAGTTCGAACCAGGGACCGCGAATGTCCAAGTTCTTGCTGTCTCGTGTTCGCGGTGACCCAATTGGTATGGCGGCGAATTGGACACTCGTGCTCGCGGGTTCGAATCCAAATCGCGGAATTTTTCTTCTATTTTTTTTCATGTAATTTTATATACGTATTATTTATTGAATAGGGACTAGATAGATATACAATACAAATTTATTAATGCTGACTGGAGAATTTGGCCTATGGTCAACTACAGAGTCATCTGCACAAAGAATATTTATACAAGTTGTAAATGAAATGTTGTGTGCTACTCGGAGGATCGTTTCCTAAGGATAAAATAAGACGAAAATGAGATTGGAAGTTTTTTAATAGATGGCATACGTTTCGAGAAAAATGGCTTTGAAATATGATAACGTCAAGTTATGTTCGCAACACATGAGCTAATAACTCGGCTTCTAGGCCAGCTATCTCCACGAAAATTGGAAGCTTGTTAATCGTCCATTAATTTTGGAGATAGGCTCTCCATGCGGGACTTATTCATATTCGACAGTCCGGTATGTGAAAATACGGCTGTAAATCTATCTAGTCTCTCTTCGATAAACAATAAATTAATTCTCCCGAGGACAATATAGGGAAATAGCGAAAGTCCTGAGTCAACTATTTTTACCCCTTTATTTGCACTTAAAATATTCTCGAACGTAGTATTTACAAATACGAGAGCTCGTATAAAAGAGCTCTTTATCTTCTTATTATCTTCTTATAGAGCTCGTATAAAAGAGCTCTATCTTCTTTCCTTTTTCAACATTTCCGATCGAATGATACAAGCTGATCACATGCCATATGTTGCCATAGTTCTAAAGACCATGTGACTGCCACCCCTACAACTCCGACCCACTTCATAGTAATGTATCTTGCCTAGAGGAATCTACATACCGAATTTCATTTCTTTATACATACATGAATAACACATAGATTACTTGGTCCCCTCTAACTCCCTAGTAGATGACGTGAGAGCCTTTTGTGCCGAGGCCTTGAGTCTGTAGTCTGTCTCAATCGTAGTTGAGAATGACATCACGGAATGACGTCGGTTACCGGACAGTATACAATAGAGAGTTTTCATGTGACGTCTAAACAATAAGGCAGCCATAATGGTGCACCAGCGCGAGCGCAAATCCTACGTTAGTCAAGAAGGCAGCTGTGGTGCACCAATATGGCGAACAGCTGACGTTTGATGACGTCAATGAAAAACCTCTATATCTTATCCTTCCGTCGTTAGACTGGCCTATAATCGTGGCTTGTCGAAAGTAGAATAGTCGAATGGTATCTGTCAGATATCATTTTCACGTTCTTCAAGATGAAACAAGATGCCGTCATCCTACATTCGAATAATCTCGACTACAGACCGACTTTATTTTATTAAAAATTTGTTTTTTTTTTTTATTTCGTCAAATGGCTCTTCTATCCGATGAGTATTTTTATTATATCAAGGAGAAAATATGAAATATGACTGCAGAAAGAATTTTGAACTTTTTATTCAGAAAATTATTTCTTCCTGCAGACGAACTGTAACCGCTTCACTCGTGATATCACTCTCAACTGAAAGAGGCCAACGAGATAACAAGGCCTGGAAGCGAAAAAGTCACCTGACCAACTGAGTGCTAGCAACAATCCAACCTTCATAGTGCTTTTCCTTTTATTGGAAACAATGAAGGTTGGATTGTTGCTAGCACCCAGTTGGTCAGGTGACTTTTTCGCTTCCAGGCTTTATCTCGTTGGCCTCATAACATAGTTAATCAAATTTCTACCAATAATAATAAGCCCTAAATTATGACTTTTTATGATGATGTAACAATGTATGGAGTTTCCATGCGCAGGCTTTCTCTCTAGGAAGTGTTGGCCCAGGCCTGTCTCTTGTTGGCCTCGCAACTGAAGCTGAGACTGATTATAGATGCGAAACTGAACCACGTGATCGAGATGAAAACAACATCTGCGATATAGTCCCCACCTTATCCAGTACGGATAATTTAGCGTTGCCATAATCTGCGTCCTTAAGATTTGTATTATTGAGAAGAAATCGTCCTTATCTTTTCCAAATACAACAATGGAGAAGAAAACATGGTTCATCGGAAGTTTGTTGGTTGAAGCATATGCGTGCCTTTTTTTTTTTTTTCTTTTACATGATCTTACAGATTAGTATAATCTAGGACGATTAATACTGGACTTAACACTGACGCCATATATAGATTTGAATGCGGCCCACATTTTTTGGTTGGAGCCTTCTCGTTGTTTGTTTTGGATGAAAATAAATTTATTTTATTTTGAAACTAGTATTTATTAATTTGTATATATAATGATAACATCTGTTTTTAATGGCTCAACTGTTAGATTTTGAAATTTATTTTGAAATTAGTAAAATTATTTGTAATCTGAATGCTCATATACATCATTTTCAACTGTAATTTATTTGGATTTGCAAGATACAGTTTTTTACGTAAATCCACGTTATTGACATAACTTATTAATAATGCTATCCAAAATTATATGGAAAAGAGAAAAATTTTGTTAAATCTACTGAGCTGGAAACTATCGAAAATTATTTAAGTTCACATATATTTTATCTTGTTGGGCAAAAATAAACATTTAAAATTTCTCCTGCAAGGCAAGTCCACAACATCAAAAATATTGCGGCAAAATTGTTGAACATTTCAGAGAACCTTGTACGTCCTTTTTACAATTTTCACTACCAGGGTATTACTTCCTGGACCGCATTTGATTACATTCGCTCTACGGAGTGTCAAGTCCAGTATTAATCGTCCTAGGTATAATCATAAATGACAAAAAACTACTACTACATATTTTGTAGTCATTTTTGTATTGTTTTTATATCATTCCATGGTTACCTTAATTCTCAGGTTGTTTTTTCCCTCAGACTTTATATGTACGAAGAGACGCAAAATCTCCAGTTTTCTCATAAAAATAGGTAAACTTCACAATATCACTGTCCTCATCACAAAGTTTTCAAGATAGCCATTTTCTTTATCTTCGAAGCTAAGCAATTAGGAAATAATATTATCACCCAAGAACAATAACTGGTATACTATGGAAAATGCATAGTAATTACTTTATGTAGTAACGGTATTGATTTGTTAGGAAAAGTTGTTAATAATTGAAGGTAAATGCGATGACAACGATAGAAATTCCTTTGTAAAGCAGACGGTTTATCATTTGACTTTTTTTTTTGATGGCCTTATCTCTTTCTATTGTGTAGTTTCTTGTTTGTCTGTTGCTGTTATGACAATGTGACAAAAAAGAAGGCAAAGAAAAAAGATGTGGTGGTGTTGTTAGGTATAGTCACAGGGTGGGAGTGCGACGGAAGTTAAAGGGGGTCGGATGAGGGATGTGCTGGGGATCTTCGCTGATATTTCAAACAGACGGAGAATTCTTTGACTACCACCAGGGGATGGCTGATGGATTCTCTCCCGAGGGCCCACGGACGAAGAGTGGCCTTACAAGCAGCAACGACAAGCAGTTTGGCACTGAACGCACCAACAGTTCTATCTTCTCTCCTTAAGGCACTCGCCTGATGAATGATCTCCTTTCGTGTGAAAGAAACAGCAGAATGGTGGTGGGAAGATCTTTTTTTTCTGACTTCTTTTTCTACATTCCCTTTAACCAGACCCCACCTTCCCATCCCCCTGGACGCTCGTTGAGGAAAGAATGGAATTATTCAACGCCATTCGCACATCATCGCCCCCCGACGAATGCAATAACCAGTGACAGTCCTAAGTGAAGGCGGCGAAATTACCTCTTCGTTCGGTTGGTGGTGACAAGGCAGCCACTCCTTGGCCTTGTTCTCCGTCGCCGTTCCTCTAATTCTCACCTCTGATCCTTTTGGCTCCGTTTATGACATTTCATTTGTTAAACCGCCCTCGCCTTGTTTTTGCCTCTTAAAAATCGCACAAAGGGTAATTCTATATAGAGCCGTTAACCATAATAACGATTCGTTAATTGGCGCTACGTATTTCCTTTTGTCATCAGTTCGTTTCTGGTGATGAACTTCGTCATTTGCTCTAAATATAGACCCATTGTGTTCCTTCGGGACGGCTTCCAAAAAAATAACAAGAAATTAGGGGGTGTAGAAAGGTAACGGAAGCCCTGAGTACAAGAAAATTGGTCCCATTAAAGTGGGTAAAAATATATCCCTAATTTTTATCTTCTTTATTTATTTTGACTGATTACCATCTAAAGGTGATGATCTATGTATTCGTCCACTCCAACTCAAAAATATTTTTTTCGCTGAAATCTATTTAAAAGCTCATGATTCGAGAAGATTTGTTGAAATTTTACAAATTCATGGGCTTGAAACTTGCATAGTTAATTGGGACTGTTGCCGAAAGTACTAGTTTACTTGACAATCGAAATTCTACAAGGCTATCTAACGTTTTGCCCTATCAAAGGCTATAGTCGACTATACTCTGCCCAACGAAAGGTTAAAAATCCGTCTATATATATGTTCGTATGTTTGAATCTGATGAAATATGTACAGCTAATTCCTCTGAAACAGACTCTCATTGGGATGAATAATTTTTAGATATAAATTAATAGATATACTATTTTCAGTATAAAATAAGAATAAATGAATATTTCACATTCAATTCAATTTTTTATAGTTCATCGTTAGCCATCTTCAGGTCGGATTGACGTTGATTTCAGTTCTTTCAGTCCACATTCACTGAGAACATTCTGCTGCTATATGAGATCCATAGGACGATGAAAATTAAAGATGACGAGTTCAATTAAAAGCAGTTTTAGTTCCGTTTCTTCAATATCTGTAATATTGACTCTAAAGTCGATGTAATATAACTTATATAATCAATTAATAACCAAAATACGTTTTCGAAACATTCATATTTCATTTCAGTTTGGATGGAAATTATGAGAGAATTAATGTACAGGGTTTCCAAAAATTCTGGTAACATGGCAGATATCTCAAAGCTGTCAGGTAGGCGAGATCTGATGTGTGGTTTATAAGTAATAGGGAGGGGGGGATTCATTGCCGCACTCAAATTTGACCTTGACTCCCAAATTTAAGGTCATCCATTTGCTAACTCGAAAACTATTAAAGATAGAGAAAAATTTCTAATTGCTACCCTGTAGAGCAACACCACATTAGTCTAAAAACAATTTATAATTGCACCCTTCCCCGTGACAGATTTTGAGAAATGGGCGAGAAAGAATCACTCACTGTCAGATTTAGCTGGCCAGGTTGGCTGAAGTTTCTAACACATTTGAATTGCAGTGAAGCACACACTTGAGTGACTATAAGAAATTGAATTGAATGTGATATATTATATATCGAATTCGCTGTTGGGAAGATTGTTATGCATTGAATGAAATGCTTGGCAACATTTTTACATGGTCAGTCAAGAACGGTTTGTTGCTGAATGCTTCAAAATCTCACTGCATTACCTTTTCCCGTAAGACTGTTGACTTTATTTATGCGTACTGTTTGGGTGACCAGGTTTTAAAACATCGAAGCAAAGTTAAGGATCTGGGTATTGTTTTTCAGTCCACTCTTTCATTTTCTTCGCATTTGGAGGATTTAATTCTTGACCTGAGTAAAAGAATTGGGATTTTGAAAAGGCTTACGAACTTCTTTATCAGACCCCAAACCTTTTTGACACTTTATCGTTCTATATTAATTCCAAAATTAATGTATGGTATATGGATTTGGTTCTCAGGCCCAACTTGCAGTTTTCGCCGCTTGCTTTCGAAAATTGAGAATTATAGGAAGTTTTTATATAAAAAATTATCTGTTGACGACACCTTTAAGGTCAATTCCAACGTTTTTGATCTGCAGTACATTATACATAATTTTTTTACTAACCTTTTAATAGCTATTTTTAACGGACGACTATGGGTCCCACGAATCCTACGATATTTAGGGATTCGTATCCCGGTCTCCAAAAGAAACCCACAGACGTTAATTTTTTTAGGAAAGGGACGCACTCTACTAATAAATATAGATCCAGCTTTTAAGCTAATTCAATCGTATAACAGTAACAGACTCTTACAAAACATTGGTATTTTTCATAACTCCCGGATACCTCTCTGTAATGTTGCCTCTTCTTAGGCTCTTTTTACCCCGTGGTGGATTCGTCTGTTGGGGGTCGGTACTGTCATAATAATGACTGATTGACAGCCAATTACAAATATATATAATAATAAAAATAGTATATCGATTACAAATTAAAAATACGTATATAAAATTATTAAAAATTTTCCCATATCCATTGTAATATAAGAACTGGAGGAAATTTGACCTTGGAGTATGTAAGAGGAACTATTTTTATTTCAAAATGGGAAGCCTGTGCGAATGTACCATTCGATCATTTCAATTTATTTTAACCCTTTTATCCTCGCTTTTTAATCCCTATTTTTCTGAAGAAATTGATTTTCTCTATCGTAGTATTTAGAAAATGGAAAAAACTCTCATCTTCTTTCATTTCTCATCATTTCCAATCGAATTTCCAAAAAGTATGTGGCCCCATCTGGGACAATCAGGCCCAAGCTTAATATCAATGTAGATATTGTCTATACCCTGTCTCAGCTTTAGTTGAGAGTGACGTCACGAGTGAAGCGGTTACAGTTCGTCCGCATGAAGAAATAGTTCGAATGATTTTTCTGTATAAAAAAGTTCGAAATTCTTTCTGCAACCATATTGCATCTTTCTCTCCTCGATATAATAAAAAATCGGCGGATAGAAAATCCATTTGATGAAATTTAGAAAAAAAATTTAAAGAAGTCGGTGTGTAGTCGAGATTATTTGACTGTAAAATGGCGGCGTCTTGTTCTTACGTGAATAACGTGACAGTTGTGTCAGAAATGAAAGATGATCGAGTTTCCACGAAGAGAATTTAAATATTTTAAAGATTAATTTTAAAAAAATGATATCTGACAGACACCATTCGACTATTCTACTTTCGATTATAAGACGGTCTAACGTAGCATAGTCTAAGAATAACTTATTGTTAGGCTATGGTACGAGTCTAACGGCGGAAAGATACTACGTACGGTAAGCGACGTCACTCTCAACTGAAGCTGAGACAGGGTATAGAGGAAACTGCATACCGAAATTCACTCTTTTGCATATCTACATAAGGTGGAACAAAAATCCCCCCCCCCTCCAACTTTTTTTGAATATTTTAGGAAAATAACTGTAGTTTGATGAGTTAACTTGAGAGTGTACTTTCTAATGATCCTAAGGGCAATCTTCTTAAATAACCCCTACATGTTTTATTAATTTCTAACGTTTTTGTTATTAGAGACAGATCCGTAATTTTAATTAGGCAATTTAGCTCTGTTCATTTCATGAAGAAATAAATGTTTTTGAAATCGCCCCAGTAGTTAAAGAGTTGCGGTATTTAACTATACGTACACTCTAACCCAATCTGCTTCAGCGTTTTCCATAGGAATAGGTTCGTGATAAATGCTCCGCAGGAAAGCTTCTTTTTCATTGATTTTGTGAAAACGTGATTTTTTTTTTCTCCTTGAAAACAATTCTTAACCCTTTGTTTGTCATTTGCATCGAACGCAAAATAAAATGTTTTGAATCGAACCTATTTTTCAAAAAACAAATCACGTCTTCATAATAGCTATCCATCTATGAAAAAGAAGCTTTCCCGCGGAGCATCTATTGTGAACCCACTGATGGAAAACCCTAAAGCATTTTCCGATGGGGTGAGGTGAATTGTTAAATATCGCAACTTTTAAACAACTAGGCTATTTTCAAAAATCTTTTCTTTATTCTTCATGAGATGAACAGAGCTAAAATTGCCTCATTGAAATTATGGGTTTATCTCCAACTAGCAGAGTATCCGGCGTTGCTCGGGATAATTACACTTGTAGGTAAGCAGAACAATCTCAAGAAGTTAAATTAAAACTCCAAATTGGTTAAATAATAACTCAATCAATACAACACAGAGCGAAGGGACTATCCAATCTTAGAAAAAAAAATTGGAGGGGGGGATTTTTGTTCCACCTTATGTAGATATGCAAAAGAGTGAAATTCGGTACACTATCAAGTCACATCATCAAATTATAGTATCTTTCTTAAATACCTAAAACCCTTCAAAAAAAGGTGGGGAAGTGAGACTTTGATTTCCCCTGTATACCACTTGGATCAGATGTAACCCTCTAGCTCCAACCCTCACAACTTCTACGCCAGTAGGCCAATCCAATTCAAAACTAAATAGTAAAGTAGAACATCCCCATTTTAACCTATATACCAAATTTCAAATTACTATGTCAAAGAATGTTGAAAATATTAAGGGGACAGATGGCCAGCCAGACATAGTAATATCAATAAGCAGCTCCATTCTTCCGCTACTTAATAATGATGATGGTGATGATGAGAAAGCTTCTTTTACTCACCTTCCCAATTTTTTTGGTATTTCTTTTTATCTTTCCCTTAAAAAAATGGGGAAGTGAGGTCTTAAGCCAACGCCCAAAGTTAGTTGTGTGCTGCCAAAGATGTGATTCTTTGAATTCTTAACAAAGCACCCAGTAAAAAGTAATTGTGTGATAAAAGCTCCTAACATTTACGCAGGGTCTGGATGGGAGAGAATAAAATAATTTATGATTGGCTGGGAGCCTTCGCCCTCCGGCATTGTGTGGGCGTTGTGATGCGCCTCCTGCCTAATTGAAAACCTTGCTCATGCCCGGGCTTTTTGTGGGTTTCCTTGCGATGCAAGTGAGTCTAATTGAATGGCGGCTGTTGGCACTTGGCGAGCTCCAGGTTTGTTTGTGCCGCCGTATAATCCTCTCATTTGTATGCGGCTTGAACGATGAAAGCGCCACCTCACGACGAGGAAGAGAATTACCGCGGAGGAAGAGGACGACGACGACGAGCACCCCCCAGCTAAAAAAATATAAAAAAGGATACAAGTGAGGTGGGGGTAAAAAGAACCAGTGGACAAAAAAAAAGAGAAGAAGGAAGGAGAAATGGAAAAAACTGGAAACAAGTGAAATGAACGAGAGTGGCTAGAAGGTTCTATGTATGTGCGCGGTGGAGGTCTCTTAAAAAGCAATAGAAAAATCTGATCCAGCTGAACAGGGATAGATTTAATTAGATGATTGCGGGCAAGTAACTTAGTTTTTGGGGACCATTGATGAAATAGGTACATCGTGGATGTACTTGGTAAGATTTTCTAATGGAAACGCCTTGTGGAGGGAGCAGATTTTGCCAAGTCAACAAATGTTGGTTTATTCAGCTCGAGCAGAAGAAAATAACTGCAAAAGAAAAAAAAAACAGAACAGAATTCGTATATTTAAGAGCAAAATAAAAATGGATGAAGTTTCTGGAGGCGAGTATTTTTCATTGGCGTTCCTAAGTTTGTTTTTTTTACGTTCAGCTGTTTAAGCATTAGCAGTTGTGAGGTCATTAAATATGGGAGAAGTAAATGAGGATTTCTTGAAGATGTTGTTGGAAGATATATTTTTTGACTAAATATGTTACAAGTCGAAAGAGTTCAGAGGATTTATATAATTACTTCGCATTTGTCTATTACAAGGCGCACTTACACGAGCGAATAGATTAGAAGATGTGTGAAACCTGTGAAAATGTTTTAATACGTTTTTATGGAAAACAGTTTGAGGTCATGTGATTCAAGCGTCTGCTTATTTAAGGAGTTTAATGTGTCTGATCACAGGATGGCGAAAAAAGGAACTAAATGAATTCGAAATGTGACTCATTGTTAGGGCTTGTCTAGTTGGAGCCACGATTAAAACAATGAACAAAGGTGCGATATCCAGAATAAGAGATGCCTAGTCTAAAAGGGATAACTGGCTCAAAGACGATTAATTGTGAGGAAGACCGCTGTTGTTCAAAACAAGACATTACTTGTGCAACAACTGATGAATGATTTTAACGATGGCTGTTCCCCATCCATATCTGGTAGAATTATACCCCGAGAATTAAACCGGCAGTCGCATGCCTATACGAAAACATCTGATTTCTGTAAAGACAAGAAATTCTTTTACAATGGTGTCTGGAACGTCGTGACTGAACGCGTGCCATCTTATTCACTGCTGGATTCTTTCACAGGAAGGTTTCGTTCAGGAAATAAGTATTTTAGTTTTTGAAAATCATACCATTGTTAGTCGTTTTGACAAATGATTAGCTTTTGTGTTAGTTTTTGCTATTGCATATAATTAAATGAACGGGGCCCACGCGCAGTTTGCGCGGTAATTATTTTTATCAAATTCAATTAATTCAAATTATTTCGTTTGCTGAATTCTCCTTTATTTTGTGATTGATTGATGTAAAAATTGTTGCTCAGCAACAATGGTCAGGTGACTTTTCAGTTCCGGCGTGTGCTTTAAGTGAGCGCCAACAATGCTTAAACGTGCAATCACAATGCAAAACTGTTTCCGTGACGAACTCACATGTTCTCCTTTATTTATAGTTGGATACAGTCGTACCTCTTTATAACGAAGTCATTGGGCCTTCCAAAAATTTTGTTTGATCCAACAGAAAATTCATATACAGACATTCGTTATACTCATAATTTATATGTTTGATCCAAAGTAAAAATTGGTTATATGGATGCTCGTTATAGAGAGGTTGATTGTATTTTGAAAAAATTACTCCAGATTTTGATTGCTTATATAATAATGTCTCCTAGAAGACTGTTGACTGATGACGAATTTATACGATTTCTACAAGAAAATAGTGCTTACATTGCCTAAAACTTAAGAAATAAAATCAACAGTGTTCTTGATCTCACTGATTTCAAGCATGTTGTACCAAATATGAATTGTCTAAAATTTAGCCATTTTAAAGGGTATATGAAAGGTATAATTTATTTCGATGACAGATCGATAACGATCTCTAAAAGTTGTGTTGGGAAATTACTAGGCTCTCTTTGACGCGCGCATGAAGAGAAGTAGACGCGGAGATGCGAGCTGATGACGCGTTCAACGGGAATCGCTAAGCGTTCTGATCATCAGCGCGTGTTTTTCCTATTGCATTTGTGCTGTTGAAAAACTGCATAAAAATTTAAATCGCGGAGAGAAAAAAAAGGTTTGATGCAGTTCTACAAGTTTGAACTCGAGCATGATATTCCTCCCACTGATGAAGAAAACGTCAGCAGCGACGAAAAGATAGATGATATAGTAACAAGATCGCTTTTGGTATAAATGCGGTGCATGCATTCCTATGGATTCCGGTCTGAATATAGTGCTGCTTCTGTCCTATGTCCGCGCATGTATGAAGCGTCACCGACCGTGTCGCAAATTAGTTCCGCGAGTAATAGAGTGCATGAAATTTTGTGTTTATTAATTACTACTTAATAGTTGGAAGAAAATTTCGCCATAGCGTGAATTAGCAGCATAATTCAAAGATAGTTATGGTTGACCTTTAACGAGACATAGGAGACATAATCCCATAGGAGACATCCGCTCATTTCTGGATGTTGATAGTAAGGACAGGTAATTGGTTTGCACGAGATCTTTCGATGTTCCAAACAACGACAAATTTGGCGACATCCATCTTCCAACTCTCCTGTCATAATAACAGTCAGCTTTAAACAAATTTCTAATTTTGAATTTGTGGTTTTATTAAGCGATCTTTTATGTATTATTTAGAATTAAAACCGAATCAACAAAACTGCTTTTCTTAGGGAAAAGATTACAAAGAGATGCTCGTCGAAATGACGAATCGTTAGCTTTTTAGAATTATTGAGGAGCGTTAGCTATGCAGGGTTAGAGAAAAACTTATGGGCATGAAAACTAGGGCTTATGAGCTAATTTTCTTTTTGTTAAATCCTCAGATCTCAAACAGAAACTTAAAATTAAAACTTCTTCGCTCCATTTTCTTCAGTGTACTATTTGTATAATATTAATAACAGAGTAGAAGCAAAAAAAAATGCGATTGATTTCACATTAACTGCATGAATTAATTTTGAATTTTTACTTTTCTGGAAGGAAAATGATTTTAAAAAGTCGTATGCAAATCTTTCCATTAGGAGAAAGGATTTACTATAAAATTATTCTTTCTACCTCATTCACGCTCCCTCCTCTCTGATGAGTCTTGGTAGCCAAGTTGATGATGATTATAAGCGATGCAAAGAAAAAAGAAGAAAAAATATAAAGAACGACCGCGGAGCAGATTGAGGCCGTCGACGGTCTCGGATGTAATTATTTTCATGCCGTGACGTACATCCGCCTCGAAGGTCGCACCGAGCTGCCATTTCCTTAACTGCATCATTTCCTCTCGCTTGTGACTTTGAAGCCGTGCCGGGGGAGTTTATCTCTCTCTCACTCACTCGCTCGCTCTCCTTCCATCTTTCCTTTTGCAACCCTCGTTTGCCTTTTCTTTTCTTCTCGGTTCCTCCAGTGTTTACTAAGAAGCATCACCGGAATGAGAATAATTTACCATTTTCTATGTGTGTTTTCTTTTTTTTAATAACGAACATATCTATGTATAGTGGGGTATAGAGTTTTCATTTTGAAGATGACTTCTTCCCGTTTTCAACATGCTTGAATGAAAGAGAATTATCTCAGGATGTTGAGTCGTAAAGAACAAAGATCCCGGTGAAGGTGTGACGTTCCTAAATGGGATTCCTCGAGGGCGGTTTCAATGGAAAGAAGTCGGCTCCGCAAAATAGAGAATGATAGTTCCACAGGACGCACACTCAGGTGATGGCTAATGTCACCAGCCAACCCCCTTTCTCCCGTTTATCGCTTTTCCTTCACTTCCATCCCACTCCTTCTCAGCCAACAACCTCTTTTACCCTTGACGAGCCAAGGCAGCAGTAGCAGCGGAGGAGGCGGTTGCACTGCTGCTGCTGCTGCTGCTGCTGCAGCCTGTTCCGCTCGCTATTATCGATTAAGCAATTACAGGCGCCGTGTAAATATTGGTGCTAAGGACGGACGCAATAATTAGACTCTCCGGCTTTGCACGGCGGCCCTTTTCCGACTCGGAGCGAAAATTTTCAGATCGGAATTACGCTTGCCAGCCCTCCCGTTCTCGTCGGCGGGATTGACGGACGGTCCAGGAAAGCTTCTTTATCGCGCGCCCCTTAATGCTGCTAGAACCTGTTCGTTATTGTTAATGTCTCCCGTTATGCGGAACCTGTCCACAAATTTTCTGCGCGAAACGGATCTGGGAATTTGAATCGAGCACGCCTTTCGTCTCCTCCTCCTCCTCCTCTTCCTCGACCTCAACCTGAGATGGCGAAGGGGCTTTGCACATGTACAAACGGTCGTGCTTCGGTGCTAACGAAGCCAATGAAAAGAGCAGGCGAGAAAGTTGCAGGGAAGTGGTGGAGAAATGATTCTGTGTCGATCGACTTCTGCTTAGTCAATGAAGGGAATCAGCGAGAGGGCTGAGAATGGAGACGCTTAGGCGGAAATGGCATTTGTTACTGTTGTTGTTATTATTATTCTTCTTGCACGAGCAAGAGAAAACAACGCTATGTGGAAATAGAAGATTTAAACGTAGAAAATAGTAAAGAAAATTTCTTGGCCTGGACTTGAACCAGAGACCTCCGGTTTACCGTTCCGGTGCTACTTCAACAACTAAGCCACTTTAGACAAGGAAGCAAGGTTAAAGCACGATACGATACCAAGGTTTTACAGCGGCTTACTTTCACAATATATGATATCAGACTGATAAGAACATGAGAAGATGTCACAAAGAAATTTTTGAATTGAAGAAGGTAGCTGGTTGGCTAGAAGATATCACGGGATTGCTATAGAATTGGGCATGACTATAATTAACGAAGTCTTATGAGTTTTACGTAATTGGACTAGAATTGTAGAGGGTGTAAAATCTCATAGAGGGTGTAAAATTATGCTTAGATAATAATTAATTCACATTCTCAATAAATTATTCTCTCAGACACAGGGCCTACCAATGGGAAGTCCCCTGAGCCTACTTCTTGCCAACCTGTATGCACATAATGTGGAATATGAATTAATAAACAAATCAGAACAAATCAAAAATAGTGTGCTGGATAAGATATGTAGATGGCATCTTAATAATCACAAAAGACTGTAAAATTCAAAACATCGTAGATTATTTGCAATCTCATTCCTCCTTCCAATTCACTATAAACGCAATAAGTAATAACCAGTTCATTTTCCTATATCTTATAATCACTCTCCACAATAACATTTGATTTATATGAAAAACCCACACAAGGGACCATAACCATCAACTATAACTCTTATCAACCTTACCACCACAAAACGAACATCATTAAAAACCATCTATCTCGCATATACAACCTCTGCTCTCCTATCAATTTTCAAAAACAAATAGATATGTTTTGGATAAAATTGAAAAAATAAACTGCTATCCAAAACAAATTGTGACAAAATGCGTTAACGTATATTTCCACAATCAAAATAGGAAAAATATGAATCCTGTGGGAAATAATCAAACGGATAACAAAAAAGAAAAAATTAAATTCTCTTTTCAATACCGCCATAAACTAAATCATGACATCAAAAAATTTTTCAATGATACTGAAGTCCAACCAATATTTCGCAACCCAAACTCTCTTTTCAACAGCGTAGTCAGTTAATCACATCACCTCAGGTCCGGAAAAAAACTCAGAAGTCATTTACAAAATACCATGCTCACAGTGCAACAAGTCGTACACAGGTCAAATTAAAAGACAACTAGAAACACGCATACAAGAACATAAAAAAGCATGCAGAATAAAAGATATCAACAATCCCATTGCTCTCCATGCTTACACAAATGATCACCCAGTGACATGGAACCAGATAGCTAGATTAAAGAGAGCAAAATTATATAAAAAGAGTGATCGGAAATCATTTATATAAAAACGATAACAACAATTTAGCAAGTTGCTCTTATCAAATCCACCCAAATTGGCAATTAATATTTGGCAATTGGGTCCATTTTCACCTCAATATTTATGCTGAATTTAAGTTCAATTATTCTTGTTTTGTTTACTTTTTTACCTCCTGACTCCGTCCTACACCGCCCATTTCGCCCCCCCCCCCCCCAGGGCAATCCCCCCCCGCAAAAGCCATAACTCTTGCCTGAGACCTAACACCACCAAATGTCCAGAAAAAGGGGAGGGCCCTTAAACCAGGGCAGATGACCTGAAGATGTCCTGAGGCCAGGACGAAAGATTTCGTCGTTCTTCTGCATTTAGTTACTTCCTATTTATGTTTATTGATTTTTCATTATAATATTATATACAGCAGATGAATAAATCCACAATTACTATACAACTAAACCAGGCTCTAACCTATTCAATAAGGGCATGTTGAGAGCGGTATTGTTTCCATGTACATGGTGACTTAGTGATTAAAGTGCCGGAACGGTAATCTAGGGATCCCTGGTTTGAGTTCAGACCATGCAAGTTTCTTTACTATTTTCTACGTTTAAATTATTAACACGAAGTGGGTATGACGTATAAAAAAACCTTTTGGGCCATTATCCAGCTTGTACAACATTTATCCAGTCATTACACATGAGCCCTTCGAAAGTAATGGCAGCATCTCACAAAATGTTTGTGGAAAATTTTTCGAGGAAAAGCGAGCTGGCAAGATGGCGAAAGAAGTCGAGAACGAGAAAAGTCGAAAGGAATTGACGCAGAGCCCTCAGATTTTAGGAGTTTAAGAGGAAATGGAAATAAATGTTTCCTGTTCTGAAGTGTTTTCAGTTGAATATTGAACGAAAAGAATGTTAAAGGAGGGGGGGGGTTGATGAAGTCTCTTTGCTGATTTTGCTACTTTTGACATTTCCTCATTTATTTATTTTTTTTTATTTTCGATAGAAATTTTTGATCTTTTCGTAGAAAGTAAAATTTCATTCATCATGGAACGCAGAGAGAGAGAGAGAGAGAGAGAGAGATGAAGAACAAGAGAAAAATAGGTTACGATTTGTCTTTTATGTGGAAAATAAGATTACTAGAGAAATGAATAAATATCGAAAAAGCATTTCAAATGGAAACGTATTCAGAGGGAAAATTGTTTGGTCTGAATGACTAGAAAGGAATGAATAGGAATAGCGAAGGAGCGCTTTTTGGAAACAGAATGATTAGCCATAGAATTTGTTTATTTCTTGAATGATGGATGCGTTCCATACTATGCATTTCATTTTCTTCAAGTTGATACAAGGAGTCGGTATTTGCATTTATTTATTTACTTATTTATTTATTTATTTGTAGGGAACTTCACTTATTCGGATATATTAAAGTCTGAGTCTTATTGTTCTGTCAAGATAAGGGATATACTTGCTCGTACAAATCTGTGTGTGCATACAGTACAGTATTTGTATGTTTGGGTAATTATGTTTCCAAAATGAAAGAGCAGAATATTTTGAAGATGTGATAAAAGTTGACCGGAAATTGGTGATTTTTTCATGTGACTATTTTTTCGTCACAAATATGAGCATCGGAAAAAGTATTTTATAGTCTCGGACTATTGTATTCGATAATAGAAATTTCTAGATGAACGAGGTTTCTACACTTGTATGATAACAATTAATTACCCATTTTTAAGCATTATAAATAAACTTTATTTCATGTGAAATTGCTTTCTTTGTAAGCCTTCTTTCCTGTATCTTTTAAGTGTGCAGAACATAAATATAGCAAATACATACAGTATATACTAATAATAATCAAATAACAAATGTATACAGTTGCAATAAAACTCTGAAAATGCTTAAAACGACTCGGTTTCTCTTCGACAAACAAGTACTACAGTTGTCATAGTGTTGCATTCTCATAAGAGTACAAATAAAACAGAAGTACAATACATTCAATTCATATAAAGAAAAACTTTATCTTTTTATAAGTCTAGAGATACCTCAGTAAGCGTGATTCCATCACCTAGCCAGCCTATATATGCAGCTGTTTCTCCATATTCTGAAGATTCATCTCTGAGAAAAAGAAAAACGGGTGTACATTTGCACGTTTTCTTCACGTGCTCAGCAGATCATTTCCCACAAGCCATCCGAATGACAGAGTCCGGATATTAAGAGGCTCAGATAAGCGAGGCTGTACTGTATTGTCTAAAATAGACCTAGCTAATAGTATATACATTTAACTTTAGGCGATGCGTTTTGCGATGCTCAACTAAAAATATCTGTTGTGGGCAACACGGGACTCCCTTATACGAAGCTTAGACGAATATTTTTTGGGGGAAATATTTCTCATTATTATTCTTGAGACACGTATTCCGTCTCTCTCTTTGTTGTCTAAAACTCCAATTGTTGAAACAAATTTTAACAGCCGTTTTTTACCTGTATTCTTCAAATAGAGTTCTTCAAACTCTGACGTCAAACAGTCAAAGACTGACGTCACAAACTGCTCCACGCAAACAAAATTCCATAGACATGAAAGGAAATCTGTTATGGACACCACAAATACGCATATTTGGCCCAGCCGATTGGAATCAAAATGAGAGATGTTACAACAGTCCTAATTACAAAATTTCAACGTTCTCGCATTTTAACTGTTTTTGAGAAATGCGAGATACACACACAAATAGGCACGCTATGAAATTGGATTCAGGGATGGTCAAAATGTATATTTCCGTTGAAATCGGAAAACCGAAATTTTTCGCAATTACAACTCCTAGAAAAAAGTTTTCGTATCTCATTGACCACTTGTTCAATGTTCCGAAAATATATTTATTTTCGATAGATAAAAAAGGTTTACATCGAGTTGAAGATAATACATTATTTTCTAAGATGTCCGCTATTACAAACCAGCGGAATTATTACCACATGTGTTATGCATTACCCACATAGTACATGTTGTTTGAAAGGTACCTGGAAAAAAATATTTGTATCACTGTAGGGTTGGAAAAAATATTCGTATTTACATTACTTACTAAGATTTGGTAGCCCTGCCGTGGGCTTGTATTCGTCGTGGGACAGATGCTACAAGTTTCCGACAGGTATTGGGATCAATTTCGGATCAGCTTTGGATGATCGCCGCTTTAAATTCCTCTTTGTTAGTGGGTTTCTTTTCATTAACCTTTTTTTTTTCAAATAATACCACAGATTCTCGATCGGGTTGAGGTCGGGTGAGTTTGGAGTCCATTTCATCACTTCAATGTTTCTTTCGTTCAAAAAGTTGGTGACGGACGCAGCTGTATGACATGACGCATTGTCATGCTAATAGATGGATCTGCATCTCCGTATTGGATCTTCAATTGTAGGGATTAAGAAGGCATCTAGAACTGAGCAATATACGAAAGCATTCATTGTACCTTTCAAACTACATAATCGTCCTGGTCCTTGAGACGACATGCATCCCCATATCATCAGAGACTGGGGGAATTTGATTTTGAACTGTAGACAATTGGCATGAAACTTATCCGAGGAGAGCCTCCACACGGATATTCCAGCATCATCGCATTACACGAGTCCACGTGTCTTCCGTCCAGTCTCTATGCTGTTTGGCCCATGTCACCCGGTCTCGCATGTGTTTCTTCGTAAGATTATAGCTTTATTGTAATAATATCTTATCTAATAAAGCTGGTTTCTTACGGTGCGATCTGAAATATGTACACCTGAGTTCTTTAAAGGCATTCTTCTCATTGTCTTGCAGAGCGACCTCAATCTTCGATCATCCCTCTGTAACGTTCCTCGTGGACATCCCGGTTGAGGCTGGGTTTGCACAGTTCCTCTCTCCTGGATCTTCTTCCATATAAATGATAGTAGTTCGAGGACAGTTCATCAGTTCAGATACGTCCTTTTGGCTCTTTCTCCTTTGTATCTGCTCAATAATTGCTTGTTTAAACGTCTTACTATGATGTTTTCGTGGCGCCTTGTTATTTCCCTTACTCAAATGAGTATTACCTATTTTTCACATTCATTGGGCATGCAAATTGTCAAGACTTCGGAGTACCTCATGTTATCGTAGGGGGAGAGAACCTTTTAAAACAAAGTTGCAAGAATGGAAGGTAATACGAATATTTTTTCCAGGTACCTTACAAACAGCATGGACTGTGCGGGTAATGCATGACACATTATCATCAAATGTTTGTTATAATAGTGGACATCTTACACAATGTATTATCTTCAACTGGATGTAAACCTTCTTTATCTATCAAAAATAAACATTTTTCGGAACAGTAAACAGGTTGTCAATGATATAAAATACTTGACTGACCTTATGATTTGTGGATGCTTGCGTATAGATGAGGGAAGGAAAACATCTCTTTTGTGGGAAAGTGGCATCCTTCCCTCATCTATACAATACTTCCTTTTCTTCGTGGCTTACCAATACTTATCAACGACACAATAAAAGAAAAATTTACGAACTACACTGTATGTAATTTTTGTTGTAAGAGAAGTTCTGTTTCTATTCCAAGTTCCATGGCAGATCCTTTAGGGCATAATTTGAAACACATAAAGAAAGTTTTAGGCATATTTTTAAACGTTTATAGTTGACTAGTAGCATTTTTATTGAATTGGTTTTTACCAGTCACATTTGTAAATGGCCTGTTATATCACATAACGCAGTTGTTCTTTTATGCTGCTCTCAAAAGTTTTTTTTTAGGTTTTATATAAATATATATTTAGAATTTTTACCTTTGAAAAAATGTAGTTCTATGGAAGGACGCAAATGATCCAGAGGTCGACCTGTCCAAAATCCTAACTAATTTATTAACTAGCAAAGGAAAATGGTAGGAGTGACATGCATAGACTGAGAAAGTATTTCAACCAGTCTTTCAAGACTGAAAAAAATTTTCCAAGTAATTTTTCAGCCATCCACGCCTTGGTGCTTGAAGGATATCTAACTCGTTTAGTTTTCTCTTCAGTATCGTCGCTCAAAATCTCAACTAGATTTTCAATGAAGCGGTAATTCGATCCTTACTTTGCAGTTCGCTCTGCTTTACCTCTTTTAGACCAAAGAACGGTTTGGCAACGCGCGAAAAAGTTGTTCTTTTGTCCGGTAAATAGAGATTAGAAGATGTTGGGTCTGTTTTCTTTATCTGTTGTCTGGAAAAGCAAGGTGTCAGATTAGAGGGAGGTGTTTGAAAAGTGAGGTTCCAGGTGTTTATTTCTTGGTTTATAGTTTATTTATTAAGACATCAAAATGTTTACCTAATTTTAGCTTCGACGAATGGAAACATTTTCCCGAGAAATACGGTGAGCATTCATTTTGAGAACCCGCTTCTTAACAGCTGAGATAGACTTTAGGACTTAACGTTGATAAGCAAAGTTAGTTTGTAACTCTAATGGGTTGGTCTAATAGGTCTACAGTGCATTAAATAAGTGGAGATGTTATGTGAGCTAATTGGAGATAAAAGCTTTTGTTTGTCGACGAGATATTACGGGGTGGGAGAGCAAATCTCTCGTGAAACGTAGAGACAATAAGAAAACAAGCACGACTACTAATGGCGATACAAGGTTTTGTCAGAGGTCGCTCCATTTCGTCGCTGCTGTTCAATCGATATCTTTAACATTGCTTTACAGAGCACATTCATTGGCGAGACCAATCAGGCTGGCATGATTTCCATTAATCTCTTCAAAGCTTTCGGCTCGTAAATTTTACTTGTATAATTAACGAGATTAGGCACTCCAAACCTTAATTTAAATCGTTTCAGCGGTACATGTTCCTCATATTTTTCAAAGAGTGGTATCGAATTTGGCCTCATTATGTAAAAAATCGCACCAACTGTTCTTAATTTCCCAAGCTGAATTTAGACATGTTTTTTATATGATCAAAAGTTACGTTTCTTTTTCTAATAATTTAATACATTATATGATCAAAATTTATTCGTATCCCTCCAAGATAATGTTACGTGTACCAATTTACAGGATTTTGATGTTTAAAGTAATATAAATAGAAGCATGCGTGACTGCCCATTTGTCATTCATACTATGCAATATTGTCTGCTCAATATTTTTAGTGAGTTCGAATGTGGTACCTTCCTAGGATGTTATTAGTCTAGAAGTTTGTACTCGAGATTTCTGTTTTTCTGTAAATACCTTGTTCAACTGGAGTTACGTCATTATTAAGTGGAAATCTCAAGGAGCAAAGTCAATGAAAACCGCAAGTGGTAGGCTAAAGAAAATGGAAAGAGGGGAGGATCGTCGAATGCTAGCTAATGACACAACCATTCAGATGTCACAACTGAAACAACTGAAACAGTGGAAACGTATCTTTTAGAGCGATGAATCTCGGTACACACTCTGGCAGTCAGATGATGATCTGGCGGATGCCTGAAAAACGCTTCATTAGATACCCGCTCTGAGGTTCGGAGGGAATGGTGTCATTGTATGAGGCTCATTTTTATTATCTGGAATGGGACAATTGTTCTAGTAGCAGGAAGCATGATGTCTGCAACTGTTTTTTTATATTTTGAATAATCCTGCACTCTTACCATAGTACCTTCAATTTGAGATCGGATCTTCCTGCATCAACAAGCCAATGTTGGGGCATTTCATCTCCAATATTCATTTATTGCTTTGGTAAAACTTTAAGTATGATTCATTATTCAGCTGGGATTGTCTTATCATAATGTAGTTTGTTATGTCGTTGACATGATGAGGGCATGTTAATAAATTGCAAGTAATAATTGTTTGCCTGACTTTAAGGGAATGGCAATCCAGTTGTCTAACCTGTCGAAATGGACAGGTCTTTTTACGGAAATTATTACCATAAAAAGTTCAAATCAAAATTTCCTGGTGCCATTATATTCATTGGAAATAACAAACCATTTAAAGTCAAAATATGCCGAATGGTTCTGTAGCGCAAGAACTTTGTGAAAAAGACATAAATATACATGGTGTCCCAAATTAACGTATACACTCTTTGAAAAGTTATAGCTCAGCAACGAAATGAGATAGAAATATAGGGTTTGTTGTATATGACCCAGACGGCGCTGGAAAAGCATAGCAATACGTTCTTTATTATTCATTTGTTTATAAACCAAATTGGCGGTGAGACTTTCATTCGATGAACGTAAGTGGATACTGAAATGTTATTCCACGTCTTAATGATCTCTTTGAGAATGGAAATGAGGTTTACTTCCAACAATGATCGCTCGGAGTCATGGGGCGAGTATCAGCAAAACGGCTGGATTCGTTAAATGCTCAAGAGCCGCTGTTGTTAGTGTTTAAAGACTGGACTGTCAGCCAGAAAACGAGTCTGAACGTGCGAGTTGTGCCGTCAGCGAGTAGTCAATGTTCGGGCAGAACAGAGAGTGGCAAGACCGATACAACTGTGCATCAAATTACTGCTGATCTTAATCAGGGATCCTCTCAAATGATCTCTGAACGCACTGTTTGCCGTACACTGCATCGTATGGATTTTGGAAGCCGAAGGCCTGTTCGAACACCTTTGCTGTCTGCAGTTAACAAGATAACGTCTCCAATGTCAAAGATTGGACAGTCGAGCATTGAAAAAAAAATAATATGTGGTCCGATGAATCTACATTTCCGGTTGCATCATGAAGATGGTGGCGTGAGAATTTGGTGGAAACAGCAAGAAAGCATGGACCCACATGCATGAGTGCAACCCTTCAAGCTGGTGAGGGCAGTGTTATGTTTTGGGGCACCCATTGGAGATGGCTTCTTCCAACAAGACAATGCGCTTTGGCAAGGTGGTCGTATCGTGCAGGAATGGTTTCAAGAACATGACACTTTACCTTGCTTAGATGGCCCCCACAATCACCACATCTCAATCCAATTGAGCATATGTAGGTCAAAGATGAAAGAGCCATCAGGCGGCTGGTTCCACAACCATCAAATCTCACACAACTAGACAATGCTATTCATCAGGCGTAGTGTCAGATTCCTAGCATGACCTTTCAACATCTCGTGAAGTCAATGCCAAGAAGAATTGCCCCATTATTGAAGGCAAAAGGTGGCCCAACAAAGTACTGATAGGGTGATCATAATAACTTGACCAGTCAGTTTAGTAAAAAGCATATAATATAATTTAAAAAAAAAGCCTAAAAACTAATAGTGAAGTGAAAAATCATATACAACACGTGAAAACGTGTATAAATCATTATTAAAACAGAAGAAAGCTAATTTATTTAAAAAAACGTACATTTTTGAAATATTTGCACTTATTTATTTGGGTTTCGCTGCTATTATACAACGCTTCCTGATACATTATAATTCGTATCAAGAAATTCAAATGTGTGTTTGTACAATTGTATTATACAGTATGGTTTTTAAACTAATGTGTTTTTATTTTTATTAAAATGTTTGAACAATCTATAGTATTTTATAGCGGCCGGAAATAAATTTTTTCGTATTACCGGTGCCTCATTTTTCGAGTTATGTCGCATGTCTTGGAACCAATTGCCGACTTTAATCGAGGAATGTTTGTATCTTGAAGATAATCCTCGTTTCCATAATAACTACAATGCTCTCCCGATTATTCCGGGGTGATTAACTTGAGTTTATGTCTCTTTGTGTGTAATTAAAGATTCTGGTTACGGAAATACGCAAGAAATTTAAACTCTACCTATGGAATCTCTTTATTTAATCCATCAGTAGTCAGTATTTGAAATCATTTATTCTGCTACTTTTGGACAGGTTAACCAAATTAATAAAATACATATGAAAGAATGGATTTTTTCAAACCACACTTTTAATAAGTTTTTAATATCTCATATTATAATAATACAAGAGATATTATAGTAAAATAATACTACCTCCGTTCAGAAATGATTGTCCGTTTTGATCAAAATTTTTGTTCAAAAATGATTGTCTCTTTTGAGAAAATAAACAATTTGAGTGAAAAATTATTTTGCGAATACTTTTAATTTAATAATATTTACAATGGTAGGTTAATTAATTTGTATTTAAACAATTTTGGGCAGTTTTGATCGCCTCTGGGCTGCAGTTTAACATTACAGGAAGTCGTCCAAAGTTTCTCTTCGCATTTTTGCCAATGTGCTGTAATTTATAATTATTGCTATTGTAGGATACCATTTCTCTGATCATCAGACAGGTTTTTCTTCTTTCGTTGAAATGATTCTATCTTTTCACAGTTACCTCAAGCCCACTAAGAACAAATATTTGAAGATTTTCAAAATTTGAAATTTTACGACCATATTATGCAAAGAAAACGTGACTTAAGAACATATAAATTAATGAACAGCTTGCTATGAACATAATTAAAATAAAGTCAAAAAAAGGACAAGTGAATAATTAATGTTCTTATGCTTAACAAAAGTGTTCAAAACGGACAATCATTTCTGAACGGAGGTAGTATATTTTATAATACAAGATATACTATAATAAATTTTTATAAACAATATTTTTATATTTGACTAGATGTTGCCCTCGCTTCGCTCGTGTAGTGAGGGAAAGCCAATGATGACGGACAGAATATCGTTTTTATATAAGTTAATCCTTGAACAACTTCCTCATTTTTATTTTCCGATTATTATTATTATTATTATTATTATTATTATTATTATTATTATTGGTACTGTATGTGTGCATAGGTACTGCTCATTCCCTAAAGCACTGAGCGTGATGATTTATAGCCTAAATGTTGACCCACCCTTAGCCACACAAAACTGCAAAATTTCAACTAAAACCCTTCAGTAGTTTTGGCGCCAGCCTCTAGCATACAAACAGAGATACATACAGACGAACCAATAAATATTTTAAAAATTGTTGTTTAGGCTTCAGTATCGTTTATAATACACGTAGCAATCACTTTTTCTCAAAAAATTTTAATGTATATTTTTCGCCTCGCTACAATTTTATTATACGTATGTATAGATTTATTATATTACTAACACTAATTTTAGGGAAGCATAAAAAACGTTGTGGACCTTTTAATGTGCGATCCCAGAGCAAATATGAAGTAATTTATTTTTGCGAATTTTAACTTTTTTTTTATATAATTTAAAATTTAAATTTCTTTTATACAGAGTGAATACAAAAGTCTGAACCCCCCCTTTTATTTTTTGAACCGAAGCAGATATGTCAATTTTGATGAATCCAATGAATAGGAAGTTGTGGGTGGCCTATCCCATGGTGCACTTTTCATCATCCCAAATATGCAAATTAGGGCACATTCAAAATTTATCTCAAAAACCGTAAGGGATAGAGAAAAAAACCCAATTGCAAACTTGTTAAGCATAAAAAAACAAACAAAACAAAAAAAAAATCATCAAAAAATTAACATAAATTACCATACTCACATTCACTTTCACGCGGAAAAGCAAATAAAAAGCATGTTTCAGCACACAGAAGACAGAACAATTCCAGGATGGCAAGCTACACTGTTCTGGAAATGGTCAACATGATCACGTGATTGTGGGTGATTGGTTAGTCCGATTTGGATGATTTTTTTTTGTTTTGTTTGTTTTTGATGCTGAACAAGTTTGCAATTGGGTTTTTTTCTCTATCCCTTACGGTTTTTGAGATAAATTTTGAATGTGTCCTAATTTGCATATTTGGGATGATGAAAAGTGCACCATGGGATAGGCCACCCACAACTTCCTATTCATTGGATTCATCAAAATTGACATATCTGCTTCGGATCAAAAAATAAAAGGGGGGTTCAGACTTTTGTATTCACCCTGTATATTTCGCCAAGCTCTTTACAACGATACCCCAGATGCATTATTTTACAATTTTAATGGATTTTTAAAATTTGAATTAAAAAACAAAATTCCGTTAATATACATTGTCATCGGCACTGAGTATATGTACCAAGTTTCAGCTCCGTAGTTTGTCGGAAAGTTAGTTTAATAGTGATTACAAGATTTGTACCGTACAAAAAACCAGATAAATTTGTTGATGAGTTAATTGCTAATGTAGAAAAAGCAAACTTCTTTGCTTTTCTTTAAAAAAAAATTAATAAGTTTGCTTAAATTATGCATCTTCCTAATGAAATGGAAGTTCTAAGTCCTGTAAAAAGGAAGCCATGTGCTACGCAGCATTATCAAGAGAACAATGTACTCTCCTATTGCTGAAAAATTCATAAGTTCTTAATCAGCCAATCAAAAGAAATCAACTTTATCCCAAGTCTCAAAACACTTTGCTTTGTGAGCAGGAGCATTGCCATGTGATCTAACAGAATCATTTGTTGGGTTCACCTATTTGCACTTTTAAAAAAACACTCATCTTCCTTAATATAAGGGATATCTTCTTGCCAAAAATGATGTAAATACGTTATTGGTAAGAAGTTGAAGTTTTGTTGGATGATTTAGAAAAAATGGGTCCAAATAACTTCTGAGAGCGAAAATGTTGTTGGGAATTAACCCTTAGAATCATCAAAATTGAAAAGATATAAAGTCTCACTGGACAAGTTCTTAAAGTCACGGTTTGGAGTGGAATATAAGACGAGTGTGATTATGCCTATTTTCTTTGAAAGCGCCATTAACGCTAACATGAGTGTTGGAACTGAGCAGATCTACTTTGCAACAGGATTCGCTTGACTGTCGTTTTGAAGACTTTACTGTTTACCCCATGGATCATTTTGATGATTACATAATAATTTGTTATCAATAGCTAGTCAGTTGTTACAGCTCAGTCGCTCGTAGGATTAATCTAAAGCAATCAATTTTTTTTTAATATTTTGAAAATATACGAGGGTTGTTCAAGAATTTTTGCCTCCTGGTCTGTAACATTTTTATTTGTTAATCGATTTTCAAAATTCTTTTTTTATCTGATACTTACATTTGCCCTCTATGTACTGCACTATTCACTTTTCGACATAGTCTCCATCCCTTTCCACGCATTGCGCCAACGCGTGACTAATCGGATGAACTCGTCGGAGAAGAATTTCGGGGTTGTTATCGACACGAGGATTGAATGGCATCTTTCACCTCGTTGTCAGAACGCAACTCATTTCCCTTAAGATGCTCCTTCTTCTTCGTTTTTGAACTGCAGTTTTTCATCTTTAAACTGTAGGCGCTGCAACGCCTCTTGGGTGGCGATCGTGTGTGGGCGGGCGTTGTTGTGCTGCAGAAGAGGGTCCAAATCTTCGTGTCCACAACAATCCCTCTCCGACTAGTCACGCGTTGGCGCAGTGCGTGGAAATGGATAGGGACTGTGTCGAAAAGTGAATAGTGCATTACATAGAGGAAAAATGTAAGTATCAAATACAAAAGAATTTTGAAAATCGGTTAACAAATAAAAAAGTTACGGACCAGGAGGCAAAAATTCTTGAACAACCCTCGTACATTTAAATTATATTTTCGACTTGTTATTCTATTTTGCGGATTATCCGAGGATTCGATTATACGGGATTCGATTATTTTATTTCCCAATCTGCCCAATTAACCCGGAGTTTACTCTACTTAATTTTGCTCACGTCCGTCACATTTTTTTGCAAATTCTTGTTATTTATTTGTTTTACACTAAATGTACTCTTTAATCCTAAAGCTTATTCTTGTAAGTGATATCGATTGTTATTCCACGTGCTCTTTAATCAAGCCTCGTATATAATCCCTTCCGTTTATCGTTTGGTTATATCTCTTAAATCTAAAGGCTCTTGGATTGCAATTTAAAAAGAAACGAAAGATGATGTCGGTAAATGTTTTTCGGCGATTGTTGTTGTTTGTTTTTATTATTATTTAATTGTAGATTTAGAGTGCTGTTCTCCTTTTATGAACTCGACTAGAACTTTCTCGTTCGTAAAGAACAGACCCAGAATTTGAGATGAACTTCATACTATAAATCGCCCTTTCGATATTATTCATTTATAAGTAAACACACACCAGCTGACCTAAAACCTATTTGCAGTGTTTCATTTATTTATAACGGAAAAGAATTTCATTAACCTTATCATAGAACGTACATGATCACAAATAAAATATTCTATTAATATGATTTCTAAAGAAAGAAACTTGGTTTTTAGGGTAGGAAGCAGAAGAAGAAGAGTTTGGGTCTAAATTTAGCGAATGCATAAGAAGTGCGCATTAAATTTAGAAGCGACGAAAGAGAATTTTAAAATTATGAATAGTAATATATTAAAAGTTGCCACGAAATATTTTCCCAATTTTATTTTTAGTCTTTGAGTCGCATATGACCTACACTCCCCAGTATTAATTTAGAAAAGGGTTTAGCGTTGGCGCATAAATTTGTGTTGTTTGCATTCACCAAGTTCATTGTAAATTTTAAAGAATAAGGCCTTTATAATAAAAATTGGCTTTAATATAGGAATAAGGTAATACATTTTATGGTTGTGAAACAAGGAAAAACTTTTTCAGAAGGTTTTCAGCTAATTACAAAGTCCCGCCATTGTGAGGCTAATAACATCGTTTCATTAAATTTTAGGAAATTTTTGTAAACAATTTTTTTTCAAATATTCAGCAAATGTTATAAAATTTTTAAACTAATTTTCTTGCTTATTAATCAAAAGTAAAGAAGTCTGTAATATTAATATAATGATTAATATAATTATCAATATAAATAAAATCTTGTAAACATTCCAAGGAGCTTTAGCTATAGTAATTTTAAAGTCGATAATTTATAAATTTCTTTATCGAAAATGGAAGGAAAAATTCTGCGACCTGGATTCGAACGAGGAACCTCGACTGTCAAGATCGATGCCTCTCCCAATTGGTCTATCGCAGACACCCGGACAGCCATGCTCATAAGGTGTCTTAAAGACAATTACAGTATTTATGATTGTAACAAGTGCTGGTTAATACTCACAAGTGAACACGTGTTACGATGTTGAATGAGTAACTCGTAAACTTCTCGTTGGAATTCGATCAAATTTTAACACGTGTACACAGTTTTATGTACCCTGTTATTCCTCCAAATTTCATTAATCTAGGCTTTACAGAACTTGAGTTATTAACTTGTTGATCTTGGTGGCAGCATTTTTATTTCTGTTCATATCTCAGTTATTGTTCAAATTCGGACCCATGTTCATAGGACTTTTTGTGTTTACCTTGACCTCTATAATACCCCCTTAAATTGTTTTACACACGATTTGTATCACCCTCTATAATACAGGGTGTCCACATGAAACCTCCCTGATTTCGAATGTTAATTGTAAGGAAACTATTAGTCCTAGAGATTTGCGGTTTGCGGTATCATGAGGAGCAACTCCAAAAGTTTTGTATTCTTTTGTTGCAGGTGTTTATTTAATAATTAGCAATGATGGCAACAGCATAAGAGAAAGCTCAGGTACGCTGAAACGAAATCACTGATTACCATCCAAAGGAATTTCAGACGAACGTACGAACAGCAGCCACCAGACGTAAAGACAATTGGTCTTTTCCATGACGTCATAAGATGGCTTCCTAGTGTAGGAACACCAAGGAGATAAAAGAAAGAGTAGAGTGTCATGGCCTAAAATTTGATCTCAACTATCATGGCTGACGCTAATTTAGTTGCCTAGATTAATAATATAAGCTAAATTTAGATTAAATTTATTCCCTCATACAATACCATGATAAATATGATTATAAAAAACCAAATGTTTATTTTCTTATTCTCATATTTTAAATTTTGACCTCAACTGTCAGTTAGCTTCAAATATGGCGTCATTATTTCCACTCTACTCTTTCTTTAATCTCGTTGGTTTTCCTACAAACGGACGCCATCTTACAACGTCATGAAAAAGGTCAATTAAGGGATGTTTGATAAGTTTTTAGTCATGGGCAGTGTTAACGGACAGCCTGGGCCGGGCAAAAACCCATGTCTGAGAAAACGTAAACGAAATCGGGGAAGCCTTCACTAGAAGCCAAAAAAAAAAAATCAATTCGTAGAGCGTCACGAGAGCTGAACAAAACTTTTGGAGTTGCTCTTTATGAAACCGCAAACCGCAAATCTCTAGGACTAATAGTTATTATACAGTTATCATTTGAAATCAGGAAGGTTTCATGTGGACACCATGTAGTTCTCCACATAAGAGACTCAGTCACTCGTATGATTCTTTTACTCTAAACAGCACACGTCACCATTGCACAAAATGCACACCGATAAAATGGCTGATATAAAATGCACACCGTTAAATCGGAACAGCGTGCAGAACGCACACTTGATCATTCCTATGACATGCACTAAGCTTCAATCATGGTTCGGGAAGGAATTTTGTCTCCATTGTAGACATCCTTCCGAATTCAACCAGATGAGTGTCGACAACATTTAGTGAAAGGAGTGTTTTTGGAAAAACTGAAGGAACCATGATTGCTTTACAAAACCTAAACAACTTTTTTCCGGGAATTGGCACAATATTAAAACAGGGTGAAATAACAAAGGCAAATTACCAGAAAAAATAATAAAGGGAAAAATGTGGATAATAATATTAAGAATAAAGAAATAAAAATGGGAGTATCATCGGATTTTCCCATTTTACTCCCTGAATCTGCTGAATGATGAGAGCTTCGCCCTCGAAAAGCGCTTTCAGGTCTTATTTTTCCAAATTTATTTCTGTTGTGGTCAAAGAGTGTTTTTATTTCTTTATTCTTATTATAAGACCTGACTATTAACATGTAGTAAAGCTTTAGAAAAACCATTCGATAAAACTTGCAAGAAATATATCATAGAGGAAACATCCAGCACGTCATATCCAGTTGCAAATATTCATGCAGACAGACTATTAATACAGACATAACCGGGTAGCCAGCATCATACATCAAGATATAGCTAAAATACACAAGCTAGAAACGTAAGCAGACATGATTTTTTAGAGAACATGTTAATTATTTTGAAACGCTATAAATAATGAATCGGTGCTGTGTAGTTCGCATTACAAGGATTAATAGCTTTCTATGACAATTTTCCAATGAGCTGTTGGATAAGGTGGATAATATATAATCTGAGGTACTTCTAAGAAGGTACGTGGGGGAAAAGCCTGCCAATATTAAACGTTAATGAGTTAAATGGGTATGAGTAATGTAATTTGTTTTAAATGCTCTAAGCTTTAGATCTCATTTAGATAAGATGAATTTGAATACTTGGACTTGTGCACTCCCCGGGTGCATAGTTAAGTTATACCTGAGAGCAGGAGAGCAATTCTAACCATACATTTTCTTTAGAATTCTCAACATCATCACTAGTTGCTAACATAGGATCTAGGGGCATTTGTTAACCTGGCCCACTAGGGAGCTCTAGACATTTGTCGTTAAAATTTCATTACCTTAAAATAACGTCCCTAGGAGATGGAAGTTAAGTCGGAAATTAAGGCAACCTTTGGTCTGTTTCCTATCTTAATATCTGACTCTCAAAGGAAAAAGATTGGATAACCCTTGCCCAAAATAAAATGCATCGTTTGCATAATGAAGCGTTATTAAATCAAATGTCTAAGGGATATTGACACTTTGATCTCGGTGCAGGCGGCATGTTTAATTTTAATTTTTAATGTTCGTAGCAGTGTTTATGGTAAATATTAATCTTGGTTTATATATAATTTCTGTTGTTCAGTTTCATTTCTTAGAATTTTAGATTGAAAAATGTTTAAAGAAATAGCGTTAATGATCCACTGCTTTATTAGGTGCTTTAGCAAAAAGAAAAGATTTTATTTTAACTAGCTTTTGTGGTCTTTAAAACATTATTGTGTAATTTTATGGTGAAAATCAAAAGTAAAAAATTCAGGGACCACAAGCTTCGACTACAGAAGCTATCACTTACACGGATGCAGCGTAGCCTACTGAATCACTTTAATCTTAGGAAAATTTTATGAGGCAAAAGGCTGTTTTTTGCGAGAGTGCTTACCAGAGTGCTTACACCCAGGGCTGATTTACCATATTAGTGCGATGCAAGAAGCAATTCGAAGCCTATGACCATCATTATTAGTGTGCCGAACACGAACCTGAAGCCCAAAAATAGTTATCACCTGCTATTCTTGGGAAGGGGGAACTCATTTTATTGTTAAAAATATTATTTTTTCTGAAAACTGAAGCACATCATTCATCTTGGGTTTGTGAAAGTAATGGAATAAAGTTTTATATAGCTGTAGCAATAATTCCCTCAGTTGAATAGAGCAAACTAAAAGATTTTCTGTTGTTGTCCTCAAATCCACGCTTTCCTTGTAGACTACATTTAATTGAAAAGCTGAATAAAACAGAAAGAAGAACGTGGAAAGCATTTGGGGGTGTCTTCAAAACACCTGGATTTCTTGCCTCCAAACCATATCTGATGAGCATGGTGACAGGTTTCATAAAGCTATAGCAAAAATGAAAAAAGATACAGTAGAAAATGGAAAGAGACACTGTTGGGTCATCAGAATACTGCTGGACGCTTTTTCGAGAGACTTCCGAAGAGGTAAAAGACGACCCAGGGAGGACTTTCCATTGCGGATTTTTTTTTCCATTTTTTTCTTAAGTCCCCATCATACGAGCATTTGTACCCTTAATGAATGTTTTAATAAGTAATGATATTATTGAAAAAAAAGAAATTTGTTCCAAGGCTAGAGACAGCCTTGATGTATCTTGTCCGCGTTAGCTCATTTGGTACAAGCGACGAGCGAGATACTCGTGGTTCCTGGTTTGAATCCATAACTTTTCCTTTCATTTTTTCCAATAATATCATTATCTTTTGCTTGGAGCATTAACTCCTTTTTCATTTATTAATTATTTAGCTGATTAAAATAAGTGTTAAGTTAAAGTAAATAAAATTAGATGTGTTATAGTGTTACTGTAAATTTTTAAATAAAACTTTGTCTTTCAAAACTGGTGAGTCATAGATGAGTCAGTTTGGGGATTAAAGACCCTCAAAAACAAAGTCCAGGTAAAATTATTTATTTATTTATTTATTATATACAAGGTGTCCAAAAATCTGATAACATGGCAGATATCTCAAAGCTGCCAAGTAGGCGAGATCTGATGAGTGTGGTTTATATGTAGTAGGGGGGGGGGGATTCATAGCCACACTCAAATTTTACTTTGACCCCCAAATTTAAGGTCATCCATTTACTAACTCGATGATACTGAAAAATTTCCGATTGCTACCCTGTAGAACAACATCACATTAGTCTGAAAACAATTTTTAATCACACCCTTCCCCTTAAAAGATTTTGAGAAAATGGGCGAGAGTCATTCAAGGTCAGGTTGGGCTGGCCAGGTTGGCTGAGGTTTCTAACACATTTGAATTGCAGTGAAGCCAACCTGGCCAGCTTTGAAATATCTGCCATGTTTCTAGACTTTTTGGACTCTCTGTATAACCTGCGTTCCGTGCGAACGATACAAAATAAAGAATACACTGAAAGGGAATAATAATGGAAAGTTTTATACAGGGTGTAAATGGACGGCGTTTCACAAATTTAAGGATATGTAGAGGATGATGTGGTGAACATTTTTTATTAATAAACCCATAGTCCCAAACGAAAAGCGACGGTGTAATAAGCAGATCACAGTATACACTTGAGATAATTTGTGGCGATCTGAAATGGGACAGTCCATCCAGTAACAGTTCGGTATGTAATTGGGTACGAAAGTTCTCGCTATGTTTCCTGCCTCACAGTAAAGTCCATTCCTGAACTCATACAGCACAAAACGTAGAGCGCAAAAACCCTTCACCCTTACGGAATGTTCCAAACTAACAACGGGAATTTCGTACCAACCTGATATGCAAGATTATGTGATTGGAGAATGTGCTGTGCATCCAGACGTTACCATTTGAAAATAGCCTGCGAGCTGACAGTCTGCATAAGGCCTACAAGGACATCGTAGTAAACGTGTTTAGTTCAATGCTTGACAAACCAGGACATCAAACAAGCTATGGCTCCGACGCTTTTCGTTTGGGACTATCGGTTTATTAATAAAAAATGTTCACCACATCATCCTCTACATATCCTTAAATTTGTGAAACGTCATCCATTTACACCCTGTATATTAATATTTTAATTACATCCAATTATTTTGATTGTGCTGTTGTTGAATTACGTAATTCCTAACGAATCTCTTTGCATGTTGTATGCGATGATTACAATTTTGTGAGCTGCAGTAGGATATTTTTTATCTCAATTGGTAGAGCATTCCATTTCTGGAAAGTATAGCTTCGATAGGTGGATATTAATTGCGGGAGTTCGATTTTAAATTCTTAGAGGGTCTAAATGTTGCGGTCTTCAGTCCTTTGTGAAGTGACACGGATGGGATGGAATGGTTAGTGCTCTATAAATTGCTTTCATTTTGGCGATTTTTATTATCGAATTGAAAAACGTAGGGATATGGTATCTTATACTAGAGACTTTTCTATTTAGGGAAAAGGCGTTGCGTAAAACACGTTTAACTTTGATTCTGGGGTTAGATGACCAAATTAAGAGCGCATAATTTAATACTGGGGTAATTTTTGTATTTATTGCCACTTATGTGGATATTTTCTTTAATTTTTTCATCATGAATGATAGTCGGTTTAGTTGTGGAACCGTTCTCTGTTTGGGTATTAAAAGTCGTATTAGAGAGAAACGTGAGATTTAAATAGAATAAAATTGATATAAATAAAGAAAATAGCTAATTTTTGAAAATTGTCTTGATTTATCCCTAGTAAAGTTTATCGCCCTCTTTTAAAATGTACGCCAACGGGAAAGGTCAATAACATTCTCTTTATTTGCAGAGGAAAAATTGAATATTAAAATTACAGTATCAACCACGAAATGGACAACAAAACTGCGTAATTCATAAAATTTCTTATATGCGAGCTTCATGAATTATGCATTTTTCAATGATTCAACCATAATGCAGTTAATGTATATTTACTTAGATGAGAGGCAATCTGTGTTTGCGTGTGTATGTGTGTGGATGTGTGATTGGGATAACAAGAGAATGCTGAAATGGGGAGAGGGAAAAGATAAAATCACGTTAGATTCATTTCCTTTTCTGTTTATTTCCAATGGAATTAAGCACCCCGAGTGTCAGTCCCAATTTCCTCTCAAATCCATTTTGAAAAATAATATTTACGTGGGGAGGAGCGTCTTATGTGTGTCTATGTGTGGTGTGTGTGTGTGTGTGTTCCGTTCCTCCCCCTCCCTCTCCCCTTTATTTTTCCGAAGGAATGGTGTGTATGAGGGGCTGGGTCGGGTGTAATCTCGTAGCCTAGACTTAAGAGAGGCCTCCATTGTAATTGATTTGACGATGCTGCGTGTTTTCTTGTGTTGGCAGCGCCGTTTAAAGCCCGTTCTCGTAGAGGTTAATTCATTTACACGAGACTCTGATAGGTTCTTTGTGCGTATTGACAAGCCATACATCACGCTCATAATGAGACCATGAATCATGACGTTTTATAGGGTCTTCTCGTGCGGCCGCTTTAACGCCCCTCACCACCACCGCCTTCACTTAAAAAGACTTTTATGGACTCGAGTTAATTCTATCTCGTTAGTTTTCTAATTTCTTTCAGTGTTTAACGTTTTCACTTCCCACTCTCCCCAACCTCCGTTTACCCCATTAACTCGTGAGGTAAAACTCCCAACAATCTTTGCCACGTGTTAAGGTTAGTTAATGAGTTGAGGCAATTTGAGTTTGCCTTTCTTTCTTTGTTTCTTTTCATATCGTTTGTTGTTGATGGTAACTTCGTTTGGCATGGGATATTGTCGATTAACATTCTACGTTATTTTTAAAAGTTTTTTAAAGCCTATTTAACGATCTTGCTTTACTGGTCTTAAAACTGTACCGCTTATTTAACCGAAAATCCAGTAGAACGATATGTTAAGATTATAAATTCTCCGACAGTCGTTTTGAAACCTCTGCCATTTTCAAGAAGCACATTGCACGTTTTCAAGGTCTTGATTCAAAAATTGAAAAGTGAATGGTTTTTATAAATATGCGTTGCTGAGCTTACTAATTAATTAAATGACGAAGTAATCTTCTATCTTCTATATATATCAGGGCTGTCCAAGATTTCTGTCCGCGGGCAGCGCCCGTGCACGCGGGTAATTTAACTTCCTCCCTATTGCACATTACGTTGATCAGTTCCTTAAAGTCGAGTTGCTAATTATCAATTCGACAGTGTGAAAATAAAAAAGCGAGGCACTTTATCATTTTATTTCCTTCGTTTTAATGTGACAATTTTCTCGATGTCAGGTAGAATTGTATTTTCTATTTCCCGATAGGTCACGATTGCATATTAAGCATTTAGAATCCGATCTGTGAACAATTAAAAAAAAAACAGATTCTCCCACTCCGGTTTAAATACTGGTTCAGTGATTTTATGCTTTTTTCGGCATGTTATGCAAGATAAAAAAACAAGCAAGTATCAGTAAAAAAAGAAATAATGTCTCATTTAACGGAATCGCCCCCTAAAGCCTGGCAACACTGCATAAGAAAAACTATTCACCATTTTCCGAAAAGTTACATGTATTTTTCCGCACGGTGGCACCACCATCGAACCGCCATTAGACCCCTGCGAGACGCGACCACTGCATGCTTTCTGTAGCAACGAGCGGGAATATTAAAAATGGATAACTCGCCTGCAGTAAATAATGTACCAACTATTGTTATAAGTAAGAAAATACACATCTTTTTTAAAGCTTAAGGTAATCAAATTAATCAAAATTATGTAATGTTCATATACAATTTGTAGATGATGTAAATTATCCTCATCCCAAGCTCATTACAAACTGGAAAAATGATCCAAAATACTGGCCTCCATTCACACAGATCACAATTTTATCCTATTTCATCCACGCTAAAGCAAGTGACTGCCAAGTCATGAACAATAACAGAAGCTTAGAAGCGTACAGCTACTTTTATAGTGGTCGAGTCGGAATGATTACGCATCATAAAATAAATAACATCTGCATTTTAAAAGGATGTGTCACGCCATCGCAGTCACTTAGCAAAGATGATCATGAAGCTTGGGTTTATGTTTATGAAGATGGATCATCAATTTTAACTGGTGAATGTACTTGCATGGCTGGTAAAGGAAATTCATGCAGTCATATTGCTGCCATATTGTACAAATTGTACAAATTACTGATATATACCCCAACCTATTTGGTTACAGGGGGCAGTTGGTTTCCCCCCGGCCGATTACAGGAGATTAATGGTCAGTACTTTTTTTATTTGTCACAGAAATTGGCGTGATTATTAGGGGACGCTACTTTGAACTTTTACCATTTAACCTAAATATATTATAGATTTACTTAAATTGGATTAAATACATACCACATTATCATAACCTAAATTCAGTTGAGGGGATGGATTTAGTTTCGTTGGCCTACCATCGATAAAATGCATTGAACAAACCTAAAAATTAATTGTAATATACAGTACTATAAGGCAATTTAGAAATTACCACAGAGTTTTTGCATGGCTTGAAATCCTTCCTATTTAACTGTTTTATCCACTCCTTCCTAGTATCCTCACGTTGTGGAAACCAATGAAGTCGAAATGGCATAAGGCACAGACAATCTTTTTGCTTCAAATTATGCGTCTTACATAAGGTCTCCTTCCACTCATATAATTTTTTCTGACTGTTATTACATTCATTAACAGCACATGTACTACCATGGGAGTTCTTATAAGCCATGACAGATCCACAGAAATCGCAACAAGCCGAAGGTTTATGCTCGCGAGTCACGCATCACACTCTCATTCACAAAAAGTCGCAGTGGTTTAATGGCGGACGGTAGTGGCGCCGCCCTGGTGGTCAAGCTTACAATTACGTTTCAGAAAATGGTGAATACCTACTCCCCTCCTGAGTTTTGGACTATCTCCTCGGCTTTGCCCGTGAGCTTTGCCCGCGAGCTTTTTTTGTTGCACGCGGGCGACGTGCACGATTTGGACGGCCCTGATATATATAAAGAAGAGTGTGTGTTTGTGGGTATTTAATAAAAATCTACAGTTTTATTCCGATCTTGATGAAACTTTGTACACATGAGGAAGAAACTTTGCACTGTCTACCTCAGATTTTGAAAAATTAATAATTATCGATAAAAAATCGATATTCATGTTATGACAAGGCAAAGTTTGTATCAACAATGGTATCAACACGCAATTCACCATTGTTCAACAATAGTATCATCACGCAACGAAGTTTGTGCATATTAATAAGGTTGATTAAGCCATGTAATGAAGATTCATTCCACTTCTGCGAATTATAATACAAACTTAATTTGTAACAATGATAGAATTCCTGTTGTTTGGGCTTTTCTTAGAATTGATAGTTCTTAGAACATAAGTTTCTGAAAATCTTTAAAAATGAACAGTAACTGTAGCTAATGGAGAATATTGAGAAACTGAGCAACTGGTAAGTAACCCAGTGATTATCGAAGTTCCCACGCGGCTGTCGATAATGCTTGCGTGTCAAGTGAGGAAACTGCGATTGCTAGCCCACGCAAAAGGATGAAAGCCCAAGTTTTGCTTCAAAACATCTAGAGCAGAGTGCAAATTGTATCAACAGATTACCAAGTAGTGAGTAAATCACTCAGTTTGTTGAAATTGCAGAGCAAACAGACACAAACTATCATATGCAACCAATACCACCCAAGTAGAGAGTGACTTCGTCGAAGTTACTGTTGCCATATATTTTCACATCAACATCGGGAAATTGAGTAGGAAATGAATATAATAGACGAGGAGGGAAAGGAATACACGTGTCTCCCTTCAACTCCCTAACAACAGTTATGACGATTGGCGAAAATTTGTTTGTTTCTTATACACATGTACAGTTTTATTCCGATTTGATGAGATTTTGCACACTTGATCTTCCAAGCCAGAGGATGGCCACTGTCCACATCAGATTTCGAAAAATTAAGAATTATATCAATAATATTGTTGCCATGGAAACCGATGTAACAATATTTTCAAGATGATGCAATGATAGAACATTCATTTCCGAGAATTATTAATTATGAGCAGGAAATGAGTATAATAACACGATATGGATAGGGCAGCCTCTCTCGAGATGATACATGTCTCCCTTCAGCTTCCTAAGAAATATTCAGACGATTCGTGTGTTTGGACCACTTGAACAGTGTAGAACCTTCCAGACAGTTTACGACATAGGCGATAACAAAGCATAAATCAACTCGATTCCTCAAATCAACAAGTATGCTGTATTATGCTGTGTAATAATCGTTCGAAGGATACATGTTAATTCACATCTATCGAAATGCCCCTCGATTCTAAGTTCTTCGAGCGTCGGAAACATCTGAACAACGAGAGCTTCGTCTACAGCAGGAAATTGCAGATTTACTGAAAACCAATTTGTGTTATTATTTAACTTCTTGAGGTTGTTCGTGTTTACCTACAACTGTAAAATATCCCGGGAAACGCCGGGTGCCTCTTCTAGTAAATAAATATTAGAGATAATGCTCCAACATAAGGTTAACATGTTGATATTAAAAACGAAAGGATAAATTCCGCAAAATGGATTCGAACTAGGGATCATGAGTATCTAGCTCGTCGCCTCTACCTTAGCTCGTAGCTTTATCAAGAGTATCTAGCTCGTCGATACATTTACTGGACCACCAGTATCTACGCTCGTTGCCTCTACCAAATGGACGTGAGTATCTAGCTCGTCTCCTCTACCAACTGGACCACGATTAACTAGCCCATTGCGTCTATCAACTGGATCCCGAGTATCTAGCGCGTTGACTATAGTCACTGAATTAAGAGTATCTAGCTGATCACCTCTACCAGTATTTATTATTTTGAGTTTTCATCTGATTTTTAATGCCTTAGAAAGATGGAATTCCGTCCTGCGAGCCAGATGCCTGCCCTATCATTGGGCTTCTATTTTGACTACTTTGTAGTCGTTATGACATTTGGCCATGCTGTTCCATGTTCGCAGCTGCCCACTATTGACTACTTCAAATCTAGGTCGCGGAATGTTTCCCTTCGTTTTTCATCTGAACATGTAAATTATATATTTGTAGGAAATAGAGATATTATTCCACTAATAACTGAAAGGAGCAATATCGATGGTCTTGCCAACTGATTATCGTGGAAAAGTTGGCAATTATTCAGGTGGTTAGAGCAGCGGTACAGTAAGTCATAGTTCTCGGTGAGACGTGTGCCTGCCCTATTACTGGGCTTCCATTTTGATTACTTAGCATTTACGAGCGGTAGAGAAGACGAGCTTAGATACTCGTGATCCCTATTCGCGAATCAGGTCCCGGAATTTTAAAGGGTGACTCAAAATCTACCCACCAAGATTTAACGTCAATTTCTCAGCTAGTACTAATTGAAGTGTGATTGTTTGAAAATTGTGTGATATGTTCGTGGCATCAAGGCATATCATTTCGCAGAATTGAAAAAATGGCCGCCTACACAACCGGGCAGCGGTTTTTCCTCATTGAATACTGCATTCCGAAAGTACAGAACGCTCGAATACATACCAAAGTTGGCCTAGACAGACCCAATAACCAGCCTAATGAATAAACTTAGGATGGTTGCCCAAACCTATTCTTCGATGTTGAAAACTCGCTGCTCCGTGATGTAGACGGCTATTTTGTCAATTCTGCGAAATCATGCAAAACAAAAGTCAAACATATCACACAATTTTCAAACAATTACATTTAGTATTTGCTGAGAAAGTAATATTCAAACTTGGTAGATAGGTTTTTGGTCAATTTATAATTTTTGTGAATACCAGGTAACCACAAAAGTTCTTGCCATTTTTATGTTGCCATAAAAGGAAGTGATAGAAGATATGCAAATTAGTGTACAGTGTGGTTCAAAATCTGTCAGGGGGGGGGGGGGGAGAGCAGGAAGGTTACCCTATATAAATTCAGGGCTGTTGAGCATTCACATCAATCGCATCTCGTGCAGAAGACAAATAGGGGTATTGAAGAAGGTGACTTCATGACTGCAGATGACTTCAAGGTAGGCTTGTCAGCAGCAGGAGCATCACGTCACCGAATGTGTCTTGCATTTGGGGATGATGCTGTGAATGAACGCACCGCAAGGCACTGGTTCCAGAAATTCAGATCGGGAGAATTTTCCATTTCTGAAGAACCCCGCATTGATCGACCACAAGCCTTAGATGACCAGGCCCGGAAAACGGCCATAGAGGAGGACAGCAGTTCTGTGGTGAACTTGCCAGATGGTATCAGGTTTCTGATGAAACAGTTAGACGTTACCTGCACAGTCTAGGAAAGGTGTACGAGTTGAGCAAATGGGTACAATTTCTGCACATTGTCGGAATCCAACAAGAATCAACGAATGACAGCCAGCATGTCATTGGTTTCTCGACATCATAACGCACCCATATTTAATCGAATACTTACCAGTGACGAAAAGTGGGTCCTGTATGACACTCCTAAGCGTTCCAAACATTGGTTGACACCACGGGACACCATGCTTCACACCTCAAAGCTACTCCTACACCCACGCAAGATCATGCTCTGTGTCTGGTGGACTAAACTCCAAATGGTTCACCATGAGCTGCTATCAACTGGCCAAACCATCACTGGGGACCTGTACTCCCAGCAGCTGGAACGTGTGCAACAAGCATTGCAGCAGAAGGAGCCAGCATTGGTGCATCGCAAATGGGTACTCTTCCTTCATGACCAGGGAAGCCATAGAGCGGCTTGGCTGGGAAACTTTGTGTCATCCGCCTTACTCATCAGATCTTGCTCCAACGGATTATCACTTTTTCCATTCTCTGGACAACCATCTTCGTGAAAATTCCGACACCAATGATACAGACCTGCGAAAGGCACTCACGGACTTCTTTGAGTCCAAGACCGGCAAGTTGTACAGCCAAGGGATTGATCAACTGGAGACACGTTGGCAGAAGGTGCTAGATGCCAATGGGGATTACTTTGGGGACTAACGATATGCTACTTTTTGTGTACTTCATTTTGTTTTCCGGAATTAAAAACTGCAAGAACTTTTGTGTTTACCTGGTAAATGCTCTCTACCCTTTAAATGTTTAAAATAGTTTTGACTTAGCCCTGCATTCCTGGGCCATTCTGTATAAAGAAAACTGTTACATTAGAGATTAAACGAATAACGTTCGTCAGGATGTGTTCATTTTCCGATACAATCTCGATTACGAAACGAAACTTTACGTGTACATTATTTGCTCGGGCATGGAGTGAAAAAAAAAGTATATTTCATATTAACTTAAGAGCTTCAAGAAGATGGATATGCAACGGAATAATTAGCTTATACTTTTCAATTTAAGTAGAATGAATATTTTAGCACGTGCTTACGTAGAAATTTTGCTCGGAGAAGCAGAAATGACGAGTTTTTGTTTCCTAAAAAAAAAGAGCTAAAAGAATACAGCACATTGCTTTATAATTTATCGAAATTAATTTTTGATTATCTGAAAAGTAATTAATGTTAACGTCGCCGTCACCCCATGAAAAGCTAAGAATTCGATTCGTCGTCGTCGTCATAACGGAGACAAGCGGAAGCCATTGGCCAATAAATAGTTGACGAAGTGCCGTCGCCTAAGAAGAGATTTGCCTTGCATTATTAATGAGAAGGAGAAGGAGGTTGGGGCTGTCTTTGTGATGAGGAAGGCAAGCTCTCCTCTTTTGCTGCATTAAAAAGGCATAGTTTGCAGATAGGAAGCCATGAAAGTTTCAAGTGGAAATTTTGATTCAATTGCAGTTGGCTGCGATCACGTCCTCCCGTCGCCATTTATCTTCTTGCTTCGTCACAACCAGCGGAAAGGGCTTCGGGATTTTGCATCGTGGAATAAACATAATTGAGTGATACATTTTCACTTAACCATTTGAGCGACTTTAAAACTCTCATTCCAAGGCATTTCTTCAGGGTTAAGTTATTCAGAGATTGCTGCAAAATTCGCATTATCGCGCATGTGCAAAAATGTCTTGTTTTTTTCTCTTTCTATACTGAAGTAAATGTAGCCTACATCTGATGGGCAGAAAGTGAGATTCTCATCTCATTTACTTTGTTTAATATTTTATTTCTATACAGACTCCGCCAAAAAAGAAAAGAAGACACACACAGACTTTTAGGTTGGCCTTCACACACATTAAAGATGTTTACTCCAAGCCGACCCTAGGTTTTCGTTAATAACTTCAATGAAATTTTCAACACAGAATTAACTTGCTTTATGTGAAATGTGATGTTATAATAGCAAGTGTTGGAAATGGCCATCATCCGCGCCCAAGCAACACTGAACTGGACGTTCCATATTTTGAAAGATGCCTGCCAGTAATCTAGTGTCACTGACTGAATTACTGTGGTGATGTTTGCTTTCAAGGCTATAGACGCCTTTAAAAATACCCATACCTGCATGAAAAAAATTCCTTTAACCAATCAGAAACGGACTGGAAACGGGCTATTATTAATTCCTGGCATCAGTAGTAAGCAATGCTCCGATTCCTGTCCGTTTCTGATTGGTGGAACGAGTTTTTTTCATTTACACATGCGCCAGTTTCCATTTTCTTTTGTGCCGGGCACTATAGGTAAGATTTTGTAAGTAGAATGGCGGAAAATTTCAATGGATGTCCTCCACAACTTAGTTTTCGAGCATGTCTCAGAGGGTAGCTGCTGTTTTAGTTTTAGTTGGTATAAAATGTCCCCCACAAACATTTTATTAGCCCAATTACTTTTTGGTATATATTTGAAGATTTTATATGCATGCATTATAATAAAAGTTTACAGAGATTAATTCTATAACTTTTATTACAAACTCTTTAATGTTTTTTTAAATTTTAAACCACCCCGTGTAATCTCCTGAATGTTAAATATTTATATGTTTTATATTTCAATCGTTCGACAAAATAAGAGCGAATTAATTCTGGAACAGTAAACGACCGCGAATCCTCTAAAGGAATTGCGTTAATTATAATTCTCACGAACGAATACATGAATTTTAAATCGCATTCAAAATTCAAGAGTTGCACTCATTTTAATATAAAATCCACCAAGCTACTTAATTTATTTAACATTCCAGAAAAAAGATTAATATATGCTCAGCTTCATTAAACTATAAAGAGACATATTTAACTCAAAACTTGAAAAAACTAAAACTACAAACAAACCAGATTTATTGGAGGAGCTCTCCTTAGGCGATTTGTTCAATAATCCGAATAACGTAAAACGGGATTATTCCTAAACGCGCCGAATCGAATGGAATTTCAAGCTTTAATTATTTAATCAATACTTTAAATTCGCTCCATTTTTCTTTACGACAGCGTTATCCAAAATAAAGAGACTCTGGCGGTTTTATAGCGGCATAAAAACAGCAGCGTGCCCCGAAAAGAGATGCAATTAAATCAATTTGTAAAAACCATCTGTGAGTATGACCCATAAAAACAATTGCCTTTCATTTCGTGTCCATTTTATTATTCGCAGAAAATATTCGTCCTTATGACCCATCGGCTTCTTTCATGCTTTATTCACTAAACCCCTACCCCCTATCTCCGGCACTTCCTTTTCGTTTCTAGGAATTGATTTAAGGGAATGAGGGTGATGAGTTGGGTCAACAGCCCAATCGTGCCAAGGTGGCGCAAGACTCTCCCCGTGGGCCAATAGCACGACGGACGCATCGTTACAAAATCCATAAAAGCCCCGGATCTAATCTGATCTTCAGTCAACACCATTCACTGCGATTTCTACAATGTCCACTTTGGAAAAACTCTCTTCCTATCCCCACCCACCCATCTCGGCACCCGACAAGCTTCGCTTTCGTGCGCCGTCCTGTTTTCATGATGTATCCTAACAGTTTTTTGAATGACATTACTCTGGAAGGAAGACACCCAATTCCTATCGTTTTAGTTTTTCATTTTCCGGGCAACATCGCAGAAAAATCTTGCGACAACCTACTATATATGCTCACGGAGCCATCGAGACAACGTCTTTATGGTTGAGATCACCTCCCACAATTTAAGATCAAACATTAATGATTCCAAAATACAATGGATGTTGCACGTTTACCAGTCAGTTATTATCGTGCAATGGCATTTCCATACCAACTTTGGTACAGATCCATCCAGTGGTTATAATTCTTAAGTGGTATACCGATTTTTATGAATTAATGTTTTAATTTATTTGGGCGCGTCAAAATCTAAAATATAACCCAACATTATTCTAAATTAAGGTTCATAAACAGCGATGGTTCCTGTTAAAAAAATTGTTTTTTGCTTCCAATGCTTCCGGGTTGGGCCAATTTAGTCAATTTCTCGATTGTGATGCACTTATGCTTTCCAACACAACATAAGCTCCATTTTTGGGGCATAAAAATGTGTTTCGAAAGGAAAACGTTCAAACCGCAAAAACACAGGAGATACCGGATACGTATTTCGACGGCAAAATTGAGGCTTTTAAGAAGGAAATGAGGCATGAAAAACCTGTAAAGGAAAGAAAAACTTCTAACCACAAAGACTCATGAGACATGAAGCAGCGGATACGTATTTCGAAAACTGGATACTAACCACTAAGGGAAGGATAGCAAAGGTGCTGTCTACTTCGAAAGAATCTGTACGTGTATTGATTATGCTAAAGACAACTTTTATGGTTTTTATAATTTTTTGAGAGCTGTCAGTGGGACGATTTTGCAAACTATGCCTATACGGATTCTTGTTGGAATGAATTTTTTAATCTTATTTATATGGGTTTCGTGAACATTTACTTTTAAGTTGTTGCTGTATTTCGCGTGTCTAAGTTTGAAATTTGATTTTTTTATAATTTTATTTCTCTCAATGTTTGCCAACATAGTCAGAGCATCGAAGGGAGTTTTCTAAGCGAGATTTAAACTAAAATAGTGGCATTAAAATTACAATTTTTGCGTGAAAAACCACCAAACACTTGATTTGAGTTGCATTATCTTCGTAAGTGATCGTAAGGATCATAATTAACCGATCCCCGTAAATTAACAATTTTTGTCTTCTAATATAGCATAATGTAAGATTCAGTCTCTTAAATTTCTATACTTATAATCTTATAAAAGAAGTACTAAAAATTTTTAGTTTGTCCAATCTCTGTAGACGGGTATCAATCACCCTTGTGTATAACTTTATTCTTAAGAAAAAGTATTAAATAAAGGAATCACGTTTTATCCTGAATACAAAACTTTAAAATTTGAAAAGTTAGTTAGATGCTTTTGGAAATATCCTTTAACAATTGAAAAATGACTGGGAAAATGGGCGATATACTTAACGTACGCAACGGCACATAGTAAATTTCAACGTGACCGCCTTGCATGTGTAGCACAGCCCCAAAAATTTTTAAAATTCTCACCGAATTTTTATCTCCATTTTACAACTGGTTTCCTCATTTGCGCTTTTCCTTAATAATAATGAGGAAGTTTCCTATGACTTCGCTTTCTATATATTTTTTTTTAGCTTTGACAAACGATAGTCTCTATCCGAAACGTCAGTTGTTTTCAGGTTGTCCAATTTTGTTTTTGTTTTTACTTCTTAGTAATAAAGATGTGATATCATTAAGATAAGGAACACTTGATTCAACAAATGTCAGTCGGTTGAGAAAGCTACTAGTGATATGACCCTTTATTAGCGTGATCTTACGGTGTTATTTAAAACTTTGTTCTAGTGTTAATACTACTTTGGAAAGCATACAGCACTCACATTCTCTTTGTTTTTATTAAGTCTTAATCCAAGTTTCCTTGAATCTTATTCTCAATGTAGGCCTATTCATACTGAGGAAGACTCATTTTAGGATTACACATAAGGGAGGAGAAAATTATTATTTTTTTAAAATTATATAATAACATATTATTGGTTTTAATAGCGATCAATAAATTTCTCCTGTAAAGACTTGTCACGAAGTGTCATGGTAATAGCAACGGAATAGTGTTGTTTTGTTTCCGAATATGTCGTTGGTTCGATTCTGCTTGTTTCCGTCTCCATTGTGAGGCAATTGGCAGCCATTTCTTTCCCCTGCAAAACGCCATTGTTTGTGGTTGAAGAATATGTTTGTTAAAAAGAAAAATTCGTTTTTAATCAGGAGCCGCTTACGTCTTTTGGTTCTGGGTTTTCTAATTTTTCCACACCCATCTCTCTCTCTCTCTTTTGTTTTTACATTTTCTGAACGCATGCGCAAAAGCAGTCGACCTGGTTACCATAGTAACCCCTCTTCCATCTCTTTCGGCTCCTCCTCCTCCACCTCATCGTCGTCGTCGTCTTTCTCTTTTCTTTTTTGCCTCCTTCTTCCTCTTCTTTCTTTCTTTCTTCTTTCTCGCATCTGCCTTGGATTTAGTGCTGCATCCAGTTCATTTTCTCTGCCAGGCGTTTCGAACTCATTACGAAAACCTTTTCTGAAACGTGTGTCGCAAGCGTCGCGGGAATTGAGACAGATCGAGCGGCACTGCGATTCGCTGCTTAGCAACCGTTTGTGGCTGGAAGGGCAAAGAGAGAGAGAGAGAGAGAGAGAGAGAGAGCTGCGAATGCAAAAGTGGAAGAGGTGGGTCCGGGAATGGGGGGATTTACTCTGAGAACCATGGGATGCCTATTGACGTATTCGTTGCTGCTGCCATACGACTTTAATCCAGAGCCACCTTTAAGCCGAGACAATCATTTCCTGTGTCTCCGGTGGAACCCATTATTTTCTCTTCCCGCGATTAGCTTAATTGAATGGCAAACTGTCTATTGCCAAGTAGTAGCTATTTGTGTAACGGCCTTTTCCAAACAGACCGACAACTCAACAGTTTATCCAGCGCGTTTTTATTTATTTCCTGTGAAGAATTTGCTTTATGTTCATGACTAAATATAATACAATAAACAACCCTCCGTTCCATCCATTTCTTTTTATTCCTAACCCCCAAAAGGCGGGCGAGTAATTTTTATTTGCGTCCTTGAACTGTCACGGGTGACAACATAAACTGAGCAATTCGATATTATATTAGTTAAATGTGTCAACTGCCATTCTAAGTTTTATTCAATCAGCTCTCAGCTTTGAAAAGGAAACGAATGGCAAAGGATGGATGCGTTCAATTTGAAGGCAGCAATTAAAACTAAGTGAAATACGATCGCCTAGCAAATGCTCACAATAAATTTCTGGTTTTAAAATATATCGTAAATGACATACGACGCCGTAGTTGTAAAGTTATAAATGCATCGGATACCCCAAATGGATTGGAATAGGGCAACGGTAACGCGATACCGTTTTAATCTCCTACGATAGTGAATAGCTTTAAAGTAATCAATAACTGGAAAATTTTGTAAAATTGGTGGACGAATGAATTGATCTTTTAGCGAAATGTAACTCTTTAATTATAAATAATTGTAAATAAATATTAGCGATCTAAGATTAATAAATTAACCCACTCAAAGAAGGCATAGGAAAGAGTAGAAGCCTTTTCCACTCACCCAAGGAAGATAAAGAAAAAAGAAATAAATAAAATTGAGATAAAAAATAATTTGGACGAGTAAATCAATTCTTCTCATCGTCGTACTATTGGTTGTCCATAAAATAATTTGAGATAAGTTTACGAAAATGGGTACACATCGGGAAGCAATTGTTGGATCGGCAAATAAATACTGTTGAAGGAGGGCAAAAGGCAACTGGTTCCAAATAACAATTGTGTTGTACAGAAAATGCCCAAAAATGAAAAAAGATACTTTAAAAGGTACTTAGCAGACGTAGGTTTTTTTCTGTAAACTGTATAGGCCTTCAAAACCTTTGATAATGTACCTGGCGACATCGGAAATAAATTGTTTATAAATCGTAAATTTGTTGTTAAATGAATAATTTATTCTGGTTCTCTAAATTGTGGCAGCCCATTACATTAGTGGACGATGGATGATTTCTGACTTACTGCTGGATTGACAAGAAAGTCAGCCCATTGAAAACAAACAGTTGTTGCCAGTGGTTATCCAGGTTCTTGCAAGTTAATGTTCTTTCTTCTTTAAACTAGCGTTGTTTGTGTGAATTATGGAGTCTGTTTTATTGCAATATTTGCTTGATTCTAAAAATGTAAAAAGTGCTCTTATCAATCTTATTGTAATTTCGATTTCCTTTAAGCTTCACGTAAAGAATTGCATCTCTCAAATAAATAGGGTTGTTGTATTATTTATAACTGAAGATTCGTGGTCGCAAGAGAGCCTGTAAAGAGGAAGCGTTGTTCGTGTTCGCTTTTCGAGGATTTTTTTAAAACGTAAGATTGGGTAGCGAGAGTGGATGAAAATAAAGAAGAAATAGAATCATTCAGAACACGTCTCGACAAGAAAACGAGGTCTGAGCGCCCCACCAATTGCTGTTCATTATCAGAGTATTATGAATAGCGCTTCGGAAATGAAAATGACGAAGACGACGACGACTTAGCAATGAAATGCGTACACGTTCAGATTTCTATCCTCGCAAATAATTAAAAAAATTGCCCGCTAACGAGTAGAGAGTAAATAATGATATAAGATATTCATTTGTAAAATTTTTTTGCAAACCTAAATTTTCTTTCAGATTTGATAGCAGAAAAAATAATTCCCACTTTATTATGACCACTTCCCATTTTGCCGGCAGCTCGTGTGGGGATATAAAAGGTGAGATATCAGTATTCAGCCCACTGGGATAATTTGGCCCAAACTTCATAACAAAAATTAAGCAAAAATTGGAATGGAACAACCAAAAAGATGAAATCTTTAATCCACAAAGAAAATTGAAATATCGTATTTCGCCTACCAGGTAGCCATCTTCAGAGGTGAGAACCAAAAGTAAAAAAGAAATTAAGGCCTTAATGCTAGAGAATAACCTAAAACATTTCTCTAGTACTAAGGCTTTAATTTCATTTTTACTTTTGGCTCTCATCGCTGAAGATGAGATGAAATACGTATCCGGTATTTCAGTTCTCCTTGTGGATTAAAGGTTTCATCTTTTTGGCAAAACTTCATAGTAATATAGATCTTGGCTAAAAGAATATGCTGCCGAATTTCCCTCCTTTACTTCTTCTGTACCTGTATAGCACATTGACCTGTATTTTCGACCTCAATGGACCATTAAATAGTGAAGTAGGACGTAGAAATCTACGTATCATGTTTCAACCTACTATAAAAGAGGTTGTTAAAGTATAAAGTGGACAAACGAATAGACAGACAGACAAATTTTCACAGAAGTTAAAGTATTTTGTTTAATTTTTTATAAACAATTTTTTATTGTCTCAGGTCATTTTCTGAAGCAAAAGATGAAAGCAGAGTCCAAGCAAATGCCAAGGATTCCTCATTCGACTTTCTGGAATTAATCAAATTTCGACATTCCAGTTACTCTCTTGAAAGCACAAGAAGGAAAGCGAATGTTAAGCCGAGGAAAGAAGCCACTGATACATGAAAATAGAATTTTTCAGCAATTCACTTTGACAGACAGATTCCAGTCTTATATGTTTTTATCGAACTGTCGCTGTCCATTGGTCGCAGTTTCATAACAAAAAGAATTTCAAAAAAATCAATGAAATTTCAATTAAATTCATCTATTCGTGGTAGCATATCTGTACGATTTATACGAGTATTTATGGTCCGTCTATTCTGCTTATATATTCTACTGTGAAAATTGGGAATGCAAAAAATCCACAGCCATCGGCAATATTTACTGCTTTGTACTGTGGATGTTGGGATTTCAGTTTTTGGAAAGCTCTTACTGTGTGCATCAGAATCGAAAAGACCTAATAGAGCGATAACCAATATTCGTGAGGATACGCCTATATATGTGATAAACGAGAAATAACCCCCCCCCCCTCCCGAGGAATTTACGGAGTAAATCCTGAATTCATAGAATTTGGTTCCCTTAAAGGTGGAGTAAAGAGTGGTGTAATAACTGCATGATGGTCAATATCGCTATAGATATCACAAAATAAATAAAAGGTCTAGGGATAGCAATGTGGTAGCGTTTTTTTTTTTTATAGCCAACGCGTTTCGAAATATAATTTTATCATCAGGGCAAGAAACAACTACAACAAGGCAGGCCCACGTTGCCTGATATGTGCAGCAATCAGGATAAAACCGCGCTGATTGGTGGATTAACAAAACATAAAAGAATTTTTACAGGGTTATATAAAAAAAAGATAAAATAGGCTATGATTAGCTGTGATTGCATGACATACAATATCTTCTGATTTGACGATTTACAATATGTCATTGACAATATCGAGGAACCAGTTCTTTTTGAAACTAATTTGATTAGTAAGATTTTATCCTGGTTGTTTATTATATTTCTTCTGGTCTCCAAAGCTTCATGGGTCAAAATCTTCTTATGGTCTTTTTCTAATTTGAGTATAGACATTATTTCTTGAATGGGTCCAAACTGGTGTTTTAGTTTTAAGAGTTGGTCGGCGAACGTTGATTACCCGTCATTGTTTATCCATGATCTTCTGTGTTCGTTTAACCTTCATTGAAAAAAAAATATATATTTCGAAATAATAAAACGCTATCATATTGCTATTCGTAGACCCCTTTATTTATTTTGTGAAAAAAGTGTTGGTTAAGAAGGTGGAGATAAAAAGTTGCGGTAAAAAAAAATATAGATTGATGATAAAAAGCGGGAGATAAAAAAAGGTAAAAGAGTGTGGTAAAGAATAGAAATAAAAAATTGGAAATGGAGTTAATGCTCAAAACATCAGGCAAACCTATTACATGAAGAAACGGAAGGAAAAATTCTGCGACCCGGATTCGAATCAGGGATCACGAGTATCCAGCTTTTCGCCTCTACCATCTGTGCAACCGCGGACATGGAACAGCCAGGCTGTTTCCACGTGTCTGCATTGGTCCGTTTGGTAGAGGCGACGAGTGGATACACGTATTCCTGATTTAAATCCAGGTCGCGGAATTTTTCCTTCCGTTTTTCCATGTAATAGTCCCCCTGCCTTTTATCCTCATTATTTTTTTATCTTTCTTAATTCCCACTTACTAACCCGTATTTTTTTTAATGATTTTCTTGAACATGGTATTGTAGAACTTCGTTTCTATGAACTCGGGTAATAAGGACCCATTTTCCTATACTACAGCTGATGGATAATGCGGACTCACTTAAAACGGACTTCCAGTTAATAAGGACCAAATATTCAGCTCGCTTAGCCTCAGAACACCCTGGTTGAAAGGGATTATCACTCGCGGATAAGTTGGATTCAACCTTGTTGTTTGGCTGAATCTGCTAGTGTATTTTATTAGTCAATATGCATTTTGCATATAGTGCTATTAGGAGTGATTTGTATGTAGAATCACGTCGCATTTCCAAGTTATGCACATAAAGGATGCAATGTTAAAGTAACCACATTTTGAGACCGTAAGAAAATTTATCAGGCCCCAAACTCTGAATAATTTTAAAATGTTTCATTGAAAAACATGAAATCCGTATGTGCTAGAAAAATTTTGATGGCATATCTTAAAGTAAGATGTTAAAATACTATAAACGTATTTTTGTGTACAAAAAGTTGTTAGAAAAAGCATGGATACTTCTTATATATTCGAGGACTTGCTTCGCAAGCTTAATATAAGTTTTAAAACTCAGCATCGTTTCTGATCATCGACAATTGCTCAAAAGCTTGATAATCTGGATGCTGCCACGTTGGCCTTTCTACCAACCAATGCAACTTCTAGGCCGCAGCCATAGTTTAAGAGATAAGAATAGAGGTGGTGGCATTATAATTTATTATAAGAGTAATATTAATATTGTCTTTGATATTTATTTATTTATTTATTTATTTATTTAAAATAAGACGGCAATAAGCCTAGGGCTTTTTTTCATGTCGTCTACACCAAAGGTTACAAAAAGGATCAAAAGATTAAAATTACAAAAAAAAAAAAAATCAAAAGCTAAGAATAAAAAAATTCATGTAAACTCTTTAAAAAATTAGTAGATCCAACAATTTTTCTAATATCATTAGGTAAATCATTAAAAAGATTATTAATAAAATAAAAGAATGAGAGTTTCGTAGAGTTCTTCTTACAATATCGAGTTTCTAAAACATAACCTGTTCTCCCATTTTTAAAAATAAAATTACAATCCTTAGATAAAACTAAAGAATTCAAAAAAACAAGAGAACGATATTTAAAAAGATCAAAAATTTTTAAAATTCTCAATTCATAAAATTTATCAGAGACATGATCACACCTCTGAATACCACAAGCAATTCTAAGAGCCCATTTTTGTAATTTTAGTAGTCTATCACGAGGCCCTAAACCACAATTTCCCCATAGTGGTAAAGCATATATCAAATGTGGTTGCAAATAAGTACAATAAATATGTTTCATATACTTTTCATTCAAAAAAGGTTTCAGCCGCCACATCTGATATATAATTTTGGTTATTTTTCCCACAACAAAATTCACATGTGAAACCCATTTGAGATCTTTTTGGATCTTCACACCCAAAAGTTGAAAATTATCGACATAATCAATATTTTCGCCTTCATAAATCAAATTTTCGATTAAAATATGTTTTCTAGGACAAATAAATAAACATTTAGTTTTTTTAACATTAACTTTTAACTTATTAATATCCATCCAGATATGGTAAATAAGTTAGAGGAATTTATCAATCCCTATGGACACAGGTAAAGGGAGTAAAGATATTGAATTTTTAATAATCTATCGACCTCCTAAAAAAAGCATCAGTAAATTTCTGACATCACTTGAGTGTTTTATTGAGTCAAAAAAGGAAAATAATGATGTAATGATTTTTGGAGACGTTAATATAAATATTAAGAATGAAAAATCTCCATATGCACATAAGTATTTAGATATTCTGTCTCAATCAGGTTGTAAACAGATAGTGAAAGAAGCAACAAGAATAGAAGTACATGGAGATAAAATCACTAAAACGCTTATTGATCATGTTGTTGTCAGGAATTTCAATTGGGCAATTGAAATCAACGTAACGGAGACGAAATTTGCAGATCATAATTTAAATGGAATCTTATTTTTCCGAATAATCTCAAAAATAACATAGATAAAAATAATGGGTATATTAGATGGTTAATAAAAATATCAAAAAAGTGAACTGGGAAGAAAGTCTGAATCTGGAGAAAACAGATGAAATATACCCTTTTTGGATAGACAAATTTAATACCATCTATGACAATTCAAAGATTTTTGCATTTCCTCGTAAGAAAAATAAGAGATCCTGGATTTCTCAGCAATTACTATACGAAATTGATAGGAAAAATCAAATTTGGGAAAAGATTAAGTCCTCTAATGTCAATAAAGACATTATGATAGAATATAAACTGTTAAAAAATAAATTAAATTCGCAATTAAGATATGCGAAGAGAAAGTTTTATCGAGATCAATTTAAATCAAATATAAAAAGTTCTAAAAAAACATGGGATTTAATACATGATTTAATTGGAAACAAAAAAAATGTTGAAGATAAAGAAGAAACTTTTATTAGTAAAAATCTTGATAATTTTAATGAAACCTTTGTGAGAGAAGTCTATAAAATTCGGCAAACTTTCAAGAAAACTAGTGGGGAAACATAAAAAATATATTAAATTCAATTGTAATTAATAATTTTGAAGAAACAGATATAAAAAATATTATTAAGAAATTATCTCCTAACAAAGGCCCTGGATATGATAACATAAGAATAAAAGATATAAAAGAAAATTTACAATGTTTACTGAAACCTCTTAGATACTTTTATAACAAAATTTTAGATTCTGGAATTATTTCAGTGCAAATGAAAGTTGTCAAAGTTAGACCCATTCAGAAAAAAGGATCCAAAACTGAGTACAAAAATTATAGACCAATTGCAATTTCCTCATCACTAATTAAAATCTTAGAAGGCTTATTATTAGAGAAATTGGAGGCCTTTATCACAAGATATAATATAATACATCCGCAACTTTTTGGGTACGTGAAACAAAAAGGGACACAAATGTTGTTAACACAAATGGCAGATGACCTCTATGACGCTTTTCACCATGATTTATGTGCGACAGTGGTGTTCTTTGATTTAAGCAAAGCTTACGATACTGTAGATCACGATCTACTATTAGCCAAACTTTATGAATACGGCATTCGAGGTAATATTCATAAGCTACTAAAAACTTTTTAAATCATCGAACACAAAGAGTCTGTATAAAAAAATAAATACAGTAATAGTTTGTCATTAGAATGTGGAGTCTTTCAAGGATCTTTATTAAGTCCTCTACTCTTTAATCTATATATGAATGATTTACCCCTACATATTAACAGTAATTATGAAAAGATTTTTCTATATGCTGATGATATCGCTCTGCTTACTATACACAAGGATGAGAGGAGATTACTTGCAGAATGTCAAAGAAACGTATCACATATTGTTGAATGGATAAAAAATAACAAATTAGGTTTAAATATAACGAAAACAAATTTGATGAAATTCAGAATTCCCAATAAAAAATATGAATTCATGTTAAATTCTCAAATAAAAATACATAACACTAAATGTAAGGAAAAACTGAGTTTTTGGGGAAGCTGTAACTGCACAACTATAAATGAGTCTACAACAATAAAATACCTTGGATTAATTTTTGACTCCAACTTAAATTGGAAAAGTCACATTGATGATATTTGTAATAAATGTCGGAAAATCTTATTCAAAATGTTTTATATAACTTGGTATTGTCCTATTGAAACTAAAAAATTATTTTATAATGCCTTTTTTGAGGCAAGAATCAGATACGGCTTATCAATTTTTCAAAAAATTGAAAAATTACAAGTTAGAATAATAAAATTAATGTGTAAAAATTCCAAACTCGATGATATAGACAATGATAACTAATTTAAAAAATTAAAAATTTTGAAAATTCAAGAATTAGGAAATTATATGATATTATTGCAAAATTTTCATAAAAGTAGTTTTTTAAGTGAAAATACTATGGAATTTACCAGCATTTAAAATAACTAAAATCATGAATAACTATGGAAGTAAACAAAGGATATATTATATTCCAAAGTTTTTTAATACAGTTCCAAAATGGATATTGACTTTGAAAACTTTTAAATTAATTAAGGCATCATATTTTACATGGTTAGGGTATGTATTTTATTTTCATCCTACTACATTTTATGTATGTAGTTTTATTTTCATCCTGTTAATTTTGTCATCCTTTCAATGTATATGTGAATTTTATGCTACTCTGATAAGTTACAATATTTGTCCCATACAAGCCATTCACGAGGCTTCGGGACTTTTTTGTTATTTGATGTTTGTTTTAGATTTGTTTGTTTATTATTGATTAATAAAGAATAATAATAATAATAATAATAATAATAATAATAATAATAATAATAA
>JAHWFO010013886.1:903432-916777 GCA_023313115.1 Rhysida immarginata
AATAATAATAATAATAATAATAATAATAATAATAATAATAATAATAATGACTTGTGGATAATAAAAAATCTCAAGATCAAGCACCGAAAGTTTGTAACAAAGCACTGTTATCAACTGCATCGAAACAAATAAGACATGCGACATTAGCATTCTGGATGCAATGGAGATGTTTCAGTCTGCTTTGGGAGATGTGACGCAGGCTGTGACAAACTGCTTTAACAACAAGGATTTATTGCCAGGCTTCGTAAATGCCATAGTGACGTCTCTCTTGATCTAACATCGAGACAAACGATGATGATGACAACGATGTTCTACTTGCACGATTTGTTTCCAGCAGGTAGCTTACCCCTACAGGTTCGATGATTACGCTGCTATTGGTAATGCTGCTGTATCTTGCAAAGCATCAAGCGATAGAGACATTGTGAAGAAGTTTTGAGGTTCCCGCAATTCTAAAAATGATAAAAATTTCAACAGTGATCAGGAAAGACAAGACGTTTGCAGGGGTTCCATCGATAGCGATGCCATGACAGCGACCAAAATGTTGAGATTTATTCTCTGTGGTAACACATCTAGCGTTATCGCCCATAAACATCTCATACAGTAGGGAAATTTATTGTCAAAAAAGTAAAGAAAAAAAACTACACAGATTGACTCACCGATCACAATCATACAGAACATCAGCATAATTACATGTACATGCATTGTAAATTCTTTCGTTTTTTTTTCATTTTTCAACCATTCAGTTTTAAAATTTTCACTTTACATTTACTGTAACTTGAAATCTAATCTATCTTGTTAATAAAAGTTAAATATTCCTTTGTAGACATCAGCTTTTTATACTGTCAATTTTTTCACACATTTATTCATTTTCAGGTAATACGGGCATCTGTTAAAAAGTACTTTATGATACGCTGAAGACCGTACTAACGAAATTTTACTGAATTTAGAAAAGCCAAAACAATTTCAAAATCCTTCGTTTCATAGGATGACATTTGAAAAATTTAGTTTCTAACGATCACATGACTGCTATCCCCATAACTCCGAATCCAAATACGTAGTGATGTAGATCTCAATTCAGCAAGGCTGTTTTCACGTTGAAGAAAGTTGAATTAGTTTGTTCTTACTAGTGTAGATTTTTCCAAGAGGAATTTGCATATCGAATTTCACTCCTTTACAGGATGCACCCATCTAACGACGACCTCCATAAGTCCGATGCCTGTGGATCAATCCAAACCAAACCAAACAATGAAGCCTATTTAGCAATTTTTGGATCTTCAGCATACTATATATCATTTGGATACCAGAATACCAGAGTCTGCCTTTTACCAAAACAAAAATAGTTTAAGAAAACAGCTAAAGGGAAGTCGGATTCTGTATATTGTATGAAAGAACACGTAAAATTTTATTGTTCACCAGAAGGTTATTTTGTTAGCAATGTAGCCCATAAACTTTGAATTAATTTGAAAAATAATGCATTATTTACGTTTCTATTTTATGAAAACATTTTCGCTTCGTATTAAAAAAAATGACGATACCGTTCGCGACGTGGTCTGAAAAGGAGCCAACGTCGGCGGGAGGCGAAAAAAAGATGAGAGCTTTTGTAATCCTATAATAGTGACGGTGGCTCTGTTTGTTTATTTAAAACTTTTCCAGGTAGAACGTCGCTGTCGACTCCAGCACGAAAAAAAACACAGTTTCTTCAGCAATGAATAACGAATGAGGGACGGGGAACCCTTTCCAGTACCCCGAGCCTTTCGGAGACGTAAGAAAGAAGTAACAAAAAACCACGAGAAAAAGAAAACTGTATACGGTATACCAAATGGATAGAGTTTTAAAAAGAAAGAAAGAAGGAAAGACAAATGCTTTCCACTTGCGGTCTTAGAAATAGGGGCACAAGACAAATAAAGTGGAAGATGCGCGGGGTTATCATTTTCTTGCTTGTTTGATTCCCGTGTTGAGTCCTTTGGAAATTTGCAAAAGAGAAACAGAAGCGGAAGTTTTCGAGTCGATAGATTGTTATTAAATAAAATAAATAAATAAACAAAAAATAAATAAATCGATACTTAAAAATGTTTGTCAAGGAGCCATCGAAACCGTTTCGATTTGTTCAGCTGGGGTCCGCTTTCTGTGCCCAACCTTCCGTAAGAATAAACGCAGACAACAGGACTGCAGGGGATTGTGGGAAATGCGTCGGTAGATGCGATCACCGGAAATTCAATGGATGTTGGCACTGGGGAACATGGTTGTTTTTGCTTTTGTTTTATTCAGGATATTACCATTTTGTTTTTAAGTTTTTCTCCTCTGATGATCAGTTTATGTTCTTTTAAGCCTTCAGGGTTTTCCTTTATGCCGTGAAATAATTGGTTTTTATTATTTTTTCGGTATTAGGGTTATTTCAACCGCGAAAATTCGGTTTTAGAAGCTTTAATAGAATATAAAACGTCTTCATGGAATGTCTTATGCGAAATTAATAGAATCCACATCTCGAAATTTTTGTGAATCTCCGTGATCATTACTTAGAGAAAGTGATTCTATATGGAAAAGCAATTCTAGGTGTCGAGTTTGTGATGTCCCGTCCTAATTTTTATTTGTTTATATCCCATCATAATTAAGAATTTTGTTATAATTTATCAATAACTTGACGTATTTCTTAGACTTTATATGTTGGCCTTTGTATGCAGAAATGTCATCAAAATATGTTGGGAAATGCTGCTATAGGTGAATCTCCGAGGGAGAAGCAGGGATCAAATTGTTGTGTCATGCAGAAGCTTCCCCAGATATCTATTGATGTCTTGGATATCATGGGGATATTCATTGGACTTTATATTATGACATAATTATCATTTCGATATCCAAGTGATATCATTGAATTGCTAAATGTTGATCACATTGTGGTCCAAATGCGCATCCAAACTTTTTATAAAATTATTTGTGAACAAGAGGTTTTGTGTCGTCTCTTTTCGTATTTCGATATCGATTGAATGTTGTATGGGTATGTTAAAATTAAACAGGGCGTGTTTAGAGCTCTATGTCCAAAAACTATTGGTAAAATGCAATCAGATTTGGTAACTATACATTCCTAATCTTGGGGTTTCGATTTCTTAAATATTGTTCAAGAATATCCGCTAGGGTGAAATTTGGCACTGATGTCGTTTTGAATAGGCAATGACACAACAGTGTATACCATATCTTTTTGCAAGATGGAGCACCTTCTCGCATCGATTTAAATGTGCAAGGTTATTGCGTCATTACTTCATCGAGGTGAGGGTAATTAATCGATCATTTCCTACAGCATGGCCACCTCGATCACCACACATGACACCTTTGATTTCTAGTTATGAGGATAGTTAAAGGGGCTTGTTTATCAAGGTGATGTTCCCAACTTAGCTGCTTTAAAAAAAACGAATTACGCTACATGTGCGACAACTGCATCCAAGTCAGTCGTTATGTTCATGTTCGTTTTACAGCAGGAAAATGGAGGGCACTTGCTGTAAACTTGACGAAGATTTTGCTCTACGTATTCATTACCTGCACAAAGCAACGAATGCAGGGTTTCTTGTGTATCATTTCTTATGTTACAGTTGGTGACTTTACCCTTATAAAATGCGGCTTTATGGCTATAATTATAAAGGGAAAGTCATAAGCGTAACGAAATCTACGTTAGTTATAAAAATAAGGGAAAATATTCAGAAAATTTCCGCTATTACGTCATTGTAAGATGGCGGCCAGTGGAGATTAGCCGCCGATCTTTCGTAATGAACCGGAGTTTTTCATTAAAAATCTAAATATTTTACTCTTCTAAAATGCTACCAAAACAGACGAGAATTAGGTTTACAAATGCGGAGCACTTACAGTAAGAGCCGTGGACGAATAATCTAACTTCATCCCTGAACATAATTTTACCTCCGACTCATCATGTGACCAATTTGTAATGTAATGTAAAGTTTGCATACTGCATTCAGCTTGTGTAGAACTCTAACGAGACTGTATAACGTAAGGAAAAATTAATTGCCGCAAACTCTTTATTGTAGCCTATGTACAGCAAAACCTTATGGCACACGAAATTGTAAATAAACCTCAGCGGTTTGTTTCTTTTTCACCTCTGTTTAATGTTAGCATTTATTTGATGAATTAAATAATTGATGCGGCATTGGGAACAAATTTTACCCTAACGGGGATTTTTGAACGTAATTTTTTTTTTTATAAGATTCGAATTTTTTGGATACAGGACTAAACATCTCCTATTTTGTTATAACCACCCTGTACTTATTTACTAATTTTTAAATATATATTTATTAGGAGTTTTAGCAAAAAGCTACTTATAAGAATGCACCTTTGGTCAGTACGTTTATCCGGCCGTCTGCCTTTTGCACGATAACTTGAAAAAGAATTAACCTTTACAAATTCTGTTTTCGACAAAATGATTATCAAGGCTTTAGCCAACACCTTCTAGAGAAAAGGCCTGTGGACAAAAGCTGTATACATTGTTACATCATCATCAAGCGGCCAAATTTAGGGCTCATTGTTGGTAGAAATAAGATTAACAATAGCCGCTTGATGATGATGATGATGTAACAATGTATGACGTTTTTGTGCGCTGGCCTTCTCTCTAGGAGCTGTTGCTTTAGCTCGGCTATATCAACTTTTCAGGCATTTTCGTGGAACCCTTAAAATCGATCGCACGTGATAAATCAGTGACCGTTAAGAATACTAAGATAATGGCATGTAATATAACAATCGATTCGTCAAGAATGAATATACTTTTACTTACTGTCTAACTTTTAAGCACTGTTCACATGACAAACGCTTTGTCGCAGCTAAAGTTCTTTCTTGGAATGTTTGCTCATTATTGTTTTTAATCATAATTTTGTTCTTATTAGCTCAAGTTTATATGAATGAATGCATTTTAGGTAATTTCGAATTTGAGAAAATGGATTTTTTTATATATCGTAATTTCTACGTATTGAATTTTTTCCGATATATGGAGGTCCCACTTATATTAAAAAGTGTAAAAAATTAAAATAAATCATGCGCACCTACTATGCAATCATTAAATTGGCCAAATAGCGAGGTGTGTACTCTAGAAATTTTAATATCTAATACCTTTCTCCTTATTCATTAAATTGGACATTAACACTATAGGCAATGAATATAGAATACTACAGACTCAAAGAGACGTATCCTAAATCAAGGTTACTGAGCCGTGCATTGCAGACCAGTGTCGCACAATTGTTAAGAACAATGTAAACCCATATCCGCATGCTACAAGAGGTTGCATAACAGTTACAGGAATTGGATTCACTTGCACATAAAAACGACCAACACGGACATCACTGATGATGAACTTGGAGGTAACACGATAAATTTCCTCATGATACTCTTCCACAAGACAGTATGGATATACGAAACTTATTGAAGCATTAAATAACACTCTAGAAAAATAGTAGGAACAGATTCCACACGGACGCCTAAATTAGACATAAACAGGAAAGCGGGAATTTTTTTTTACATGAATGCATACAGACTTGCAACACAAATTAATAGATTTTGTTTGTTTGATTGAAAGGGTTTCATTCGAATAAGACTCTTGAAAAGACAAGTTTGGCAAGAGGATTAGGCGGAATTTTAATTGTTTGGTAGTTAAGTTAACCTCAGATCATTATGGTTATCGATCACTCGAAATAATCGATGGCGCTCACTCTTTATCGATCTCGTATTCCGCAAACCCCTTTTCTCTCAGAATTATTAGTGGGCCGATCTAAAACAGATTAGTACTCTGTCCAGTTTGGGTCGTCATTAACAGTTTCGATCGCCCATTGTCGATGGTGTTTCAAGAGAGCTGAAGAGGTTGAGTTCCCCTCCCACCACTCAGTAAGCAGCGGTTGATGCGCAGCAAGCCCTTTGCGTAGTTAACTATAAATGTGGACGATTAATTGAAGGGCTTTCGAATTTTATTTCGTTGCTGGTTGCTCAAAGAACCATTTTGTTTTCCTTTTAGAGTTTACCTTTTGTTTGTGCAGAAAAATAACATCTGTGTGTGAAATTGTTCTATTAGCGCATCCATCAAGAGCTTTCGTACTCTTTTTATCAAAAAGTAATTGGCCATCCGACTCGTGCGACTTAAACTTGTTGTAGTTATGCAAAATACCATTTCGACAGAGATGGCGCGGTGCAGAGATGTCGGAATTCGGTAAGGGTATAATTGTGGGAGGCCACATTAATGAACTGTCCAGCATAGAAATTGCTGCTGAGTTAAACAGGCTGAAATCAAAAATGGCATTCTTCAGCCTGTTTAAGTGGAAGTTGGATGCGAATTGCCGGAATGCTGAATGTTCCGGGCAACCGAAAATTCTGACCAATAGAGATAGCAGAACCTGAAACGTGAAATTGTCATAAACCGGATAGAGCCGATGGACATCATCAGAAGGATTTTAAATAGCAATAGAAATCTTCGTTTCCATTGGAACAGTGCGAACGAAGGCCCATCACCTTGGATATTCAGGTAGAGCAGTCGGACATTAGCCTCATATCATGTCCGACTGCTCTACCTACCTTATTGGTCTACATACCGATAAATCTCAAAGGCTCAAGTGGTATGTAGACCATCGCAGCCGCCACTGGAGCAGTAGAAATTAGTTCCATGGAGTGACGAATCATAGTTCATAATGTTTCGCTCCGATGGACATGTTTGTGTGTGCTGGCTACGCGGGAACCTTTCTGTTAGAGCGTATAGAACTACTAGGAAATTTGGTGGTTGTGGCATTATTTTATTTTATTTTATTTTATTTTATTTTATTTTATTTACAACTTTACATCCCAAAGGGACAAGTAAAAGAGGGTGTTTATTACGTGAGGGTGTTTCACCTACAGCGATGTTGGACCATTGGTGTTTGTTAGTGATAATATGAACTCGCAGTCATTTACTAGGTAACCACAAAAGTTCTTGCCGTTTTTCTATTTTCATAAAAGTAAGTGATAGAAGATATGCAAATGAGTGTAAAGTGTGGTCCAAAATCTGTCGGGGGGGGGGGGCAGGAAAGTTAGCCTGTATAAATACAGGGCTGTTGGGCATTCACATCAATCACATCTCTTGCAAAAGTGAAGACAAATGGAGGTATCAAAAGAGATGGTTAGGTGTTGTTTGCTTTATGACTTGAAGGTGGTCTTGTCAGCAGCAGCATCAAGTCGCCGAATGTGTCTTGTGTTTGGGGGTGATGCTGTGAATGAACGCACCGCAAGGCATTGGTTCCAGAAATTCAGATCGGGAGAATTTCTGATGAACCCCGTAGTCTAGTGTGCCTGGTGGACTAGACGCCAAATGGTTCAGTACGAGCTGCTATCAATTGGCCAAACCATCACTGGGGACCTGTACTCCCAGCAGTTGGAACGTGTGCAACAGGCATTGTAATAGAAGGAGCCAGCATTGATGAATCGCAAAGGGGTACTTTTCCTTCATGACAATTCTTGGCCACATCTGGCGCGCGTGGCCAGGGTAACCATAGAGCGGCTTGAATGGGAAACTTTGTGTCATCCACCTTACTCACTAGATCTTGCTCCAGTGCATTTTCACATTTTCCATTCTCTGGACAACCATCCTCGTGGAAAATCCTACACCAATGATACAGACCTGCGAAAGGCACTCACGGACTTCTTTGAGTCCAAGACCGGCAAGTTTTACAGCCAGAGGATTAATCAACTGGAGACACGTTGGTAGAAGTTGCTAGATGCCAATGGGGATTACTTTGGGGACTAGCGATACGCTACTTTTTGTGTACGTCATTTTGTTTTCCAGAATTAAAAACTGCAAGAACTTTTGTGGTTACCTAGTAGTAATATTCTGGACAATGAAGTGCTCCCAACACTTGGCGTAATTACGAAATGGATCCCTGTTACTTCCAATATGACCAACCACCGAATGTTGCTGCTGCTAATGGAATTAAGAGAACAATTTTCAACTTTTGGATTGGTCTGCACAGAGCCCCGACCTCATTTCCATTGAGTATCTTGGGTAGAGTTGGAACGACGAGTAAGGTCTCGGGAGCAGCGGCCAACGTCTCGATTTATGTGAGATTGGCGGAAAATTCCGATGGATATCCTCCACAACTTCGTTTACAGTAAGCCTCCGACGGTGGGTGCTGTTATAACCGCAAGAGATGGTGTCACCACGTTTGACTGTGTAGGAGCCCAATTACTTTGTGTAGTTAATGCATAAATGTGGACGATTAATTGAAGAGATTTCGCATTTTATTTCGTAGCTATTTGCTCAAATAACTATTTTGTTTTCCTTTTACAGTTTGGGCGATTGTTGTTTGTGTGTGAAGAAAGATAGTGTCTGCGTGTGAACTTGCCCTATTAGCGCATCCATCAATAGCCTACGTATTTATCAGTGGTTGACCCTTTTTCCTGACGCAATTTCGTTTGGTTCTTTTCTTCCAATCCTTTCTCTTTTTTTTATAGAGAGGAATTCTTCTCTTTTGTAATGATTCGGAGATTGTTGCCAAACTCTCTCTTTTAGCCATCGATTCCCCGCCATTTCTAATTCGGCGGGGTCCACGAGACGAAGTTGTTGGCTCGTTTCAACTTATCTCTTCCCGCGCCCTTCTTATTGATTAATGGGTCTCGTTTTTCCGATTGGACGAAAAGGCGTCATTTGAAAATTGGATGAAAACGGAAAGAGGGAGAGAAAAAAAATGGGAGTGCGGGGGTTTATGGGAGGGGGGAGACGGAATGGTAACTGGAGCAAAGAAATGCTGTTGAACCGCCACCCACTCGAGAAATCGGTCAACCAATCAAAGATCTAGAATGTCTCGACGGAAACACTACTCCAGCTGAGAATCAAAAATAAGCACTTCTTATTGTTTTCATGGGTCTGTGGGGAGCGGCACTCGAGCGCTCTGATAGCCATTCACTCCACTCCCGTGCGGTTGGTGGACAATGCCCCGTTTCACGCCAGCCTCGAATTTAGAAATCGAGTCCTACAGGAAGGCTTCCAAGCTTTGTGGGTTTAAAGCTGAGAAGTTTGTATGCGAAAATATCTTGAAAGAGTGAGATTTTAGGTTAGTCGATTGGTCACTTAGTAACGATTCGTATTGTCTTTATCGCTCATTCAAAGTAAAACTTGATTGCGAAAAAAAAGGTTTTCTAGTTTTCTTTTAATAAAAAAAAGTAAAACTTCAGTATATTAAAAGATATTGCCGTAGCATGCATGCAAACTAGGGACCTTTGAATCAATCTTCCAACACATTCCGCCAACCCGATGGTGGAAGCGCATTCCTATTCTCGAGTCCATCGGGTCACGGGTTCGAATCCACGGTGGGCATGGATGTTTGTGTTTGCCTCCGGAAGATAACAGACAGTATAAGTAAATACTGTATATACAACAGGAAAGAAGATAAACATGGTAAATAGTTTAAGATAAAAAACCGAAAGAAAAATTACACGACCTAAATCGAACATCTTGTTCGTCGCCAATACCAACTGGACCACTTCGAGCATAGTTCAAAACATAGCCAGTGATTGGGCACTTTTTATTAAAAGTTTATGATTTGATCTTGGCATTTCCGGGTTCCATGGATGCAACTTATTCTACGGGACGAATTATGTTGTTACCCAAATGTGCAGACTATGGCGCCATTACTTTACTGCAAGTCGGTTTCTAACCGTCAAGATTGATCGAATCGCGCCTCCACGTTAATGTTTATTCTGTTGCAAGTGAATCCCGTCTCCATATCTTGATTTTCTGCAACAAGGACCCTAACTAATTATATGATAAACAAAATATTTATGTGGAATTGTATCAGGAATGCAGTCACGTGTAAGGGTGCATAATGATGCACAATGTTGACGCGCCCAAGAAGCTAATGAACCAACTAACCAACACATTCCCGCCGTTTCAAGGCAGCTGTAATATCTTTTCCTGTTTTCAGATGTCAGTTAACTTTGGTCTCTGGCTTTTACTTCAAAGACTGTACATCCATTCACGTTGTTGTTTAATACCAATTAATGTCGACTTTTTGTGGTTAAGTGAATCTCGTGCCTTGTGTTTGCTTATTTCAGTTGCAGTAAGTAACCAGAGCCGTAAAGGTTTGCTTATTTTTACTTATTCATTACCATTCTCATCAGACAAGAACCATTCTTCTTTCTGCAGGAATTTTCACAAGAAATTAGAATATTTGCCGTGAAATTTAGAACAGAAAATAAACAGGATTCACCGTCTGCGTGTCTATGACGAATCGCAATGATTCTATTTTTGCTCTTTGCCATTTTTCGACCCTAATGACCACGTCCTATTTTCCTGACACTTGTATGTCATGTTAACACTGACAACTCCTACATATATGCATGAGAACTATTAAAGCTGCTACATGTCACCGAAGGTGAATTCCATTATAGGGTCGTTCTCTCTTTCTTTTCGGAAACCTTCTGTTGATTGATTTTTGTTTTAAGATTCCTTTTCTTACAGAACCTACATTTGGTCATGTGACCTGAAGATATCGATTGGCTGTTTAGAAATAAATTCTTCTTGGAATGGCCTTAAATCCATTCTTCAGATTCTTCATTCTATGTTAACGTATCACTGAAAAGTTCATTGCCCGTTTTGATTTGTAGTTCGATTTCAAAGTACAACATCATACCATATGCGAATAGAATGAACATATTAGATCGATAAAATGACAAGTCACACCAATGTTCTTGGATAATGTGCTATATTTCTTATAAATTGTATAGCATTTGCATATGCTATCAAAATTTTTGGGAGTTAATTGTAATGTATTTTATATAATCTGTTCTTCAGTGGCAGTAACACCTTTAATCCAGCAGTATATCAATTTATCCTTACATAGATGTGAAAAAAGACATTGAAAATCTAAAAATAATCCAAATATTAATTTGCTACGTTTGTTTTGGATATAAATACAGTATGGGACAGAATTCTGGGACCTTAAGAAGATTATTATAAAATAGAGTAAAATATTAAAAAAAAAATAAAAAACAAGTATAAACAAAAAATACACTAAAAACTAGAAAGTAATTTTCTTTACTTAATATTTTTTGTGAATAGAAGTAAAACCGTTGGGATGCTCATAAAATATGCATATATATAACGCAGGCCAACGATGAAAAAAACTTTTTGAATAAATTTGTCTCATTCGTGTGGTTTTTAGTGTGTTGAATCCGCATCTGCTTTTAGATTTTTTCTATCACGTCACGTTTCCAAGTTATGCACATAGAGGCTACAATGTTAAAGTATCCCTGTTTTAGGCCACAAAGAAATTTATCAGGTCCAAACTTCGAATAATTTAAAATATTTCATTAAAAAAAAAGAAATCTGTGGATGATAGGAAAAAACAGGTTAGATACGGATTCAGCACAATAAAAGGATAGACTCAGCACTTAACGTTAAAAAAAATTTTAAAAAGTTATTTTTTGTTGGCCTGCGTAATCATTAACTTATGTTAGATTTGCGGTATATTGTATTTTTCTCAATTAATCAGTATATAGAATATCTTTTACAGCGTTTTTAAATTTAATTATATTTTCCTGGGCATCTCAATCCATAAAAATGAAATGAAAAGGAAATTGGAGTTCAGCATCTATCAAAAACCCACCACTACTAGCAACATCATCAGTTTTGATTCAAACCACCCACCACAACACAAATCGGCAGCCTTAAGATATAGTAGAGCGTAATCATACCCGGTGACTCAAAAAGATAGGAAAGACGAAATACTTCTCACGTACGATGTAGCCAGGAAGAATTCGTTCCCGGACCCCATCACCCGCTCAATATTGAACAAGACAAAACGCAACTCCAATATCCAACTCCAGCCTAACAACAACCAAACATTTGTTGCTTTCACGTACACTGGCCTTGAGATATCCAGGATATCAAATATCTTTCGAGACAGAAGTGTTAAGGTAGCCTTTAGGACCATGAACAAGTGTAGAAACGCACAGAACCGAAGAAGACAGACCGACCCGGGTGACGAATACACGGCTTGTAGGGTATAGACGGGGTGTGCAGGAAGTAGGAACGCGCATACACCATTTTCTGTGCCTTCCTTTACTTCCGACCATAGAATTGTCTGAGGCAGAAAAGAGTAAACAACGAACGAATTAACCGATAAAAATGCCGTATTGTGTTGCTCGTTGTTCAATCAATTCGTAAAACTCAAATTTATTGAATAAAGTAACGTTTCATCGATTTCTGTGTACCGTTTTATGATCTCCGACTCGATAAAAAATTAATGATAAATCGTGGCACTCCGCAGTCAATCTGAATTATTTCGACTCTTAGTCATAGTCAACAACGAAAGTGCAGTTATTTCGAAACTGGAAATACGTGTAGGCACGAAGTAAGCTAATGTTTGTAAACACGCACCCCGTCTATACAAACTCAGGTTTCCTACATGCGGAAGTTTCTATGTCGGTTCCATGAAGAGGACGTTCAAGAAACGCTTCAGCGAGTAACGTAGGACTTGGGTCAACGGAGACGGCAAGTCTGCTTTTGCGGACCACCTCATAAAGATGAGGCATCAGTTCGGACCGATGCAGGAAATTATGACCATGCTTAAATTTGAGAAGGACATTAGAAAAATCCTCACTTTCGAAGCCTTGGGAATCAAGAAGCACTTCAAAACGGACGATAATAAGATATTGAATAATCAAACCAATATCGAAAAACCCAATTTCACCCATTCTCGATGTCGTGAACAAGATCATCAACCAGCCAAACAGAAGACGGCAAACCTCAATGAACTTTGCCCAATCTCAGCAAATGTAATTATATAATTACCCTTAATGGTTCTCTCTGTAAGAGCCTGTGCTCCTTATATAAGAACCTGTGTTGTTGTCCCTTGATCTGTTGCTTTGTAAGTCTACCAATCAGCATCGAATAGATTCTCCTGATTGGTGGACAAATGCCATATATTCAGCGGTAGCGGCCTGCTTGATTGTTTAGCTGCTACTGTACAAGACGATGATTCGGACCATCCTCCCTATGCCTGCGTGGGCAACCATATGTAAAAGCAGATGGAGTGAACTCCAGTCGTTCCAGAATGTTACACTGAGGACCATTGCCCAGCATCGAAGAAGGACCGTAAAAAATCATTACATCCACTCGGATCTGAACATTACTCATCTTGGCAAGTGTGTCCAAGATTTCCTGATGAACATGGCGCAGACGATGAAGAGCCATGACAATGACCTGGTGGCTGGAATACTAAACAACCTGATGGAAATGAAGTGGCATACAAAGTATAGAAAACCGAGGCATATTCTTGATGTCAACTTCGAAGACATTGGCAACGTTTCCTTCCCGGATTATTGGAAGATGATACTGGGG
>JAHWFO010013886.1:916877-1024262 GCA_023313115.1 Rhysida immarginata
ATGATACTCCCCCCCCCCCCCCCGTCCCCTCTCCCAATCTTCTGACAATCGTCAATCTTATTATTTTTTCATACTGTGGAAGACCTCTGGGGTTAGCTAGGCTTCTTGCCTATTTCAGTGTATTTCATGTGGAATTTATTCTGGTAGGGTGAGCTTCTGAAAGCACTGCTTTCGTCCCACCCGAAGAAATGTACACTTTACTTTTCGATTGTCTGCTTGATTGTAGTCGTTCCCTGCCTTGAAGACGAAATGCATTTCGAAACGCGTAGGTTTGTCAATAAAAATCGCTACCATTTTGCTAATCCAGTACAAGTTCTTTACTATTGTTCACTTACAGCAAAATCGACCAAGATGCAACTACTTGATATTTTCATTTCTTTGTTTAATATTATACTTTATTATTTATATTTATTTTATATTTGCTTTATTTATATATACTATATATATGTAATTAAATTGATATTAATTTTTCAAATGATTCTACATACATGTATACAATGAGCGCCCAAACGTTATTTTTTTAATCACTCGAAATATTAGTAAAGAAAAAAAATCATGAAAATGCCTTTTTTAGTAAAAATTGAGGTGTAAGTACATGAAAAAAAAAACCAGGGAAATTCTCCATAATTTTGACCATAAAAGTGTATAGAAAAATTCATGCTGCTTAAAATGCATTAAAGTAACACATTAAAAGTTTACAGTAATATAGAAAACAATGTTATAAAATTATCGTTATAGGAGAACTGTCGCATTTTTGTTCCGCGATATATAGCAACCGCATGGTGAGACTACCGCATTATAGGAGGGTCGACTTAACACCAGCCACAGCGTCAGTACTCCTTCTTGTCAATGTGCCCAGATCAGACACACATGTTCTAAACACTTTGTTCTTGACGTGTAGACTTGATATGGCTTTGTTGAAATACTTCATACACATCTTGAACAGTCTCTTCACTGAATAGTGGTCGCCCTGTTCGTTGAAAGGAGCCCACACTTCCCATGTCCTTAAACTGTATGTAACACGCAACGATGCTTTTGTAATCGGGTGTTTATCGTCCATATTCCCTCCTAAAATTACGCTGTACAGTGATTGGGACACGGTTTCATGGTAACATAAAACATACTGCGGTTTCTCCTGAATGACGCCTAAACCTTAAGAAACAGACAAAAATTTCCAATTGCACACTTGTTCAGCAACAAATCTCAAACAACACAAAAGTTTTGCACAATCCAATCAAAGGATCACCTAATATCGCATTCCAACCACTTTCACGTGCTTGCGATTGCAGCGCCTCCTATACTAATTTAGCCACTACCTATAGCAGATCTTCCTCCTAAAAAATTTTCTTGAGTTAGTCTTTCTCTTGCGACCAACTATACAATAATGGTTTCTGTGTAGTAAAAATTTATAATGGTGGGACTTTTTGGCCACCCTGTATGTCAGTGGAAGTATTAATGTCTGGGTTAGGAATTTCATCATTATTACTATTGTTTATTGTTTTCAATGGCAAGTCCCAGAGGCGGATCGAAGAGAGAATCAAACACAACGGGATCAACTGTAGAGAAAGACAAGTTATGTGTTGGTGTGGCTTATTATTATTATTATTATTATTATTATTATTATTATTATTATTATCATTATGAAATATATCCCTTTGTCAGTTAGAAAAAAAAATTGCTCTTTTCTAACGACAAAGTTACTCTGTAAGACTGTGAGCAATAAGATTTTCTTACTAATACATTGCTGCCAATTGCATCAGGTTTGCTGTCTTCTCACTGCGAAATATACAGTAGAGGAAATTTCTGCATTACTTTTTAGAGAAAATGAAAGCAATATCTGAATGATGAAGATTTATTACTTACTTGTTTATAAGGCCTCCAAGCTAGTTTTGCATTTTGCTTTAGCACTTTGAAGCAGGAAGAGGAAATTGTCAGTATTCTTGCATTGCGTTGATTCTTTAACTGAAATAGAGAAGACTAATTAAAAGCTGTTTAAATTCATAATGATCTGAATTTGTATGATTTCGAAGAATAAGAGTCTTTGCTCAGTAACCCTGAACTCTGCCCCTTTCGCTGAAAGAAGCGCGATGACGAAAATAAAAGGAAAAAAAGTGGAGTGAAAAGAAACGAAAGTAAATAGAAATGGGCTGTTTGCGATTGTCCATGACGAGTAGAGGCGCGAAAGATTGAGAAAAGGCGGGGTAGGGGGTTGGGGTGGGGGTAGGGGTCTGATTTCGTCAATCTTTTGGCGGAGCTGTTTACGGCGCCGAGTTTAATGCGACGCTCGGTGCCAAGTGCGCAGGCGTCATCGCTCGACATGACATATGTCGTCATTTGTTTCGATTCGTCTCATTGGACGGGGAGTGCAGAAGGGACCATTTTTCCAATGCCTTCAATAATGTTGATAATAAGAAGAATAAATCGTTTGTGAAACTTCTTGTTGTCGTCGAGAATAGAAAAGCCACGACTGATCTTAACCTCGTCAAAAAGGAGAAAACTCTTTTGCGCGCTCTTTTGATGGCTTTCCAAGTTTTCTGCGAGAAAAAAGAGAGAGATAAACTAATAACCACGCTTCCCCCCCACCATTGTCTAAAAACTCGCGCCTTTTCCACGCCCCCCCCCCCCCCCCCCACCTCCCTTCCACTTCGCCAACCTCCTTTTCCAATTCCCTTTTGTTATTTTTCCATTGGTGTGGCTAAGACGAGGAAAATTGTAACGAGTCAAGTTGAAGGAGCGCTTTAATAAAAACATTCTTATTATTGTAATGCTTTCCTCAGATTTATGGAAACAGCTTTCCTTTAAATCCTTACAAAAATCCATTAAGAAATTAATTCCTCTATGAGGAGTCAGCCATTTTCTTGATTGTGGTATATTTAATGATACTTTGATAATAGAATTATGAGTCTTTTACTGTAATACTGATTTATGAATTTAAATGATGGGCTTATAAGTAATACGAGGGTAGCCCAGAAAGTAATGCACCACATTTTTTTTTCTCCGTCCCCAACAATGGTACGAATGCGAAACTTGAGATATGCATTCACTGAAGTTTTCGGAGTGCGTGCGCAAAGTTTCCGTTTCTTCCGACAGATAGCGTACGTGCAGCAATGGAACAACATGGCGTCTATAAGTGATGTACGTTATAAGCAACGTGCGTCATTGAATTTCTCACTACGGAGCAAGAAACGGTTGGAAACGTTCTCAAACGTAAATGTTCAGTTTATGGAGCATCAGCAGTCGACAGAAGTACGGTTAGTCGCTGGGCACAGAGGATGAGGCCATCCGGAAGCGGTTCGGCGGAGCTCTTAAGATTTGCCGCGATCGAGGCGGCCATTCTCGTCCGCCATACCTGACAAGATGCAGCGTGCTGATGCGCTCATTCGTCAGGACCGACGCATAACGACTCGGCAGTTGGTGCTGGAGCTGTCAATCAGCAAAGGAAGTGTGGATGAAATCATCCGTTCTCTTGATTACACAAAAACGTGTTCACGATAGGTTCCGCACTGTCTTACGGAGAAACACAAAGCTCTTAGAAAAAACATTTCCTCTGAGTTGCTGCAACGTTTTGAAGCTGAGGGAGAACCTTCTTGTCCCGGATTGTGACAGCTGATGAAACCTGGGTGCACCATTTTGAGCCCGAAACAAAATGACAATCGATGGAATGGCGTCATCCGCACTCTCCACAGAAGAAAAAATTCAAAGCAAGTGCTTCTGCTGGTAAGGTCATGATCACTGTGTTTTGGGACTGTGATGGTGTCATACTCACTGATGTGATGTCGAGAGGCAGCACCATTAATTCTGAGGCATATGAAAACACATTAACCAAATCAAGAAGCGCTTCCAGCGACTTGGACGCCATAACAACCCAGCTGATTGTTTGCTTCAACACGATAACGCTCGCCCTCACAGAAGTTTGAGGACGTCGGAAGACATCACGAAACAGGGTTGCACAGTGTTATCCCATCCGCCTTACAGCCCTGATCTAGCACCCTCAGACTTCACTTGTTTGGGCCATTGAAGAATGCCATTCGTTGAAGACATTTTGAGGATGACGAAGAGGTGATTCGCACAGTGCAGACATGGCTGCGTGAACAGAACAAGGACTGGTACCGACAGGGCATACACGCCCTTGTGTTTCGCTGGAGGAAGGCCATAGAACAGGACGGAGATTATGTGGAAAAATAGGGAGTGTAGAAGAAATATCAGTCTTTCGTGTGTATAAGTTTCATTGTGTTCAATAAATAATTGTTGAAGAAAAAAATTGTGGTGCATTACTTTCTGGGCTACCCTCATACTTAATATAAAGTCATTTATTCTACATGTTTCGGCCAGAAGGTATAACAGTTCCCCTCTCCTCCAAGATATCAGCACAGTCTCCGAACTTAATGATCATACTAGCATAGTTTTCATGTTACGTTACAAATTTATTCTGGTTTTTCTTAGTGTTCATTTTTGAACTGTCTTTTTACTTTTCAACGAACTTATTTCTTTACTGAATCCTATAGAAATTTTTCTGTTCATACTTTTTTAAATTGCGGGACATGATATAAGAAATGAATGTATTTCATCGCTGATAATGGATATCGCATCCAAATTTCTGTGCGATCAATAGTTTCCGAGATATCGGCCAAAAAAAAAGAATTTCAGAAATATGCTATATCTCGAAAATGGTGATTCATAGCAAAGTGGAACCAATATAGAAAACAAAATCAATAAATTTTTGTATTGGCCATTGGCCATTCCGACGGGTACTATCGTAAAATCATAACGATCGATAATCGATATTCAATATCACAATATATGACAGGAGATACCGGTATGACATATATACACGCTTTAAAAAGTAATTAATCCTCCCGAGGAAGGTATAGGAAAGTAGCGGAAGCCCTGAGATCATCTATTTTTACCCTTTTATATCATTTTTTAATCCCCTCCCCAATTTTTTAAATCGAAAAATTGATTTTCTCGAACGTAGTATTTAGAAAGTGTAAAAGAGTTCTATCTTCTTTCGTTTCTCATCATTTTCGATCGAATGATATATCAGATCTCATATGTTGCCATAGTTCTAAAGACCAAGTAACTGCCATCCCCACAACTCCGACTCCATTGGGACAATTTGGACCAAACTTCATAGTAATGGAGATCTTGCTTAGAAGAACCTGCATACCGAATTTCATTTCTTTATATGCATAAATACACGTAGGCGTTTTGGTTCCCTTTAATTTTCACCCCCTGAAACTCCGACCTCAGTGGGCTAATCAAAACCAAACTAAATAGTGAAGGTGCACATGCCTATAATAAGCTGGATTCCGAATTTCAATCTTCTACCTCAAAAGATGCGGAAATTATGAATGGGACAGACGCACATTGTGAAACCAATAAGTAGCGGAAGAATGGAGCTCCATTCTTCCGCTACTTAATAATCAGCATAAATTTGAGAAATTTTCAAAATTTGACCAATTGTTACGGAGATACAAATACTGCAGGTTTTATGTTAAAACCCGCTGGTCCAAGAAACCTATAGCTCCAGAAAGGCTTTCTTTACCTTTTATCCGGTGGTTGTATAGGACAAGTTAACCTATACCTCCTCTGAACAGTGAACGGTGATTTTGTTACGGCATACTATATATACCCTGCGCTTTCTTTTTTCTTTTATTGATGCAAGGATCTCCTATAGAGCAGTTTCTGCAATAAACAAATACCGTGCGTCTCAAAAGTCGCCATATGAAAAGTTTATGAATGTTGGCTTTATGTTCACACGGTTTCGCAAATTTATCGTTCATGTTCAAAATGTGCACCATGCACTCGAAGACAATGTCTCACACGATCCAAATTTTCTTCTTTCACTCGTAAAAGTGTAGCTGGTGGGCTTGGAAATATCAGGGTGCCGGCGATGAAATTCGTCTGCAGGTTCTCGAGATGTTCTGTGGTGATCTCCACAAAGAATTATCGACTATTCTTGTTGTTCCGGTGTCAGCATTATTTCTCTACTTCACTATTTCATCTACAAAATCACAGCAACCAATTAATCCACTTGGCACGCGACTTTTGAGACACACGGTATATTGGTTAAAACTTTTGGGGTTTCTTTATATCATGCTGGAAACGATTATATTACTTACCTTGTATTATTAAGTAGCGCGGAAGAATGGAGCTATTTATTGGTTTTACTATGTTCTTATATCCACTTAATATTTTCAATATCTTTGACAGAGAAGGTTGACATTTGGTATGTCGGTTGCTACTTCATCAGTTTGTTTGAATGGATTGATCTATTGAAATCGGAGTTATAGTGGTCCTCCGACCGATCTGCTTTATCGTATATAAATAAGTGAAATACGTTATGCAGATTCCTCTAGACCAGCTTTACAATATAATGAAATTTGGACTGGATTGTTCCATTGAGGTAGGAATTGTGGGTTCAGCGCGAATATATGAAGTTATTAACATTTTTCAAGTGAGAGACACGTCATTCGATTGGAAACCGTTACTCCGCTTTTAAAGAGACCAATTTCCTTGAACTCAATACCTCAGTTAGCCTACTTTAATATATTTTTGGCGATTAATTTCTTGTTATTACTCATTCTTTTTCGAAATCTGTCAATATTAAAATTTGTATTCTTTATTTTATCAAAATAACTGTAAAAGTTATGTCATATTGTGCTGATGCTTAAAAGAAATGCACAGAGTTTTCATTTCAGACCTTAAATATCACAATTAAACTAAATTCACTTACGATCGATCTGTCCACAATTTTCTCTTTTGTCTATACGAATGTCAAAATTTTACTCTTGGATCTGAGCCAACGGAGAAAATAACCTGAACGTGGCCACTTCGTAAGTTCGTAGGTAATTGGTATGATATTTTCATCTGGGTTTCTGTAATGTGAAAAATTGTCGACTTTTTCGCATATTCCGTCTATCTAAAGGCGAATGCATGTTTTTAAACTTAACTGGGGCTCCGCTATTAGGGACTTTTCTAATTTTTATGATGTGCAAGGCCGAGTGGTTGTAGTTTAGACCAAATTCTTCGGCACAGATTGTTATAAGAAAAAACACTGATTATTAAAATCCAAGCTGGATACAATGAAGATTGGATTGCTGCTCAGACCTCGATGGTCAGGTGATTTTTGACTGCCAGGGCCGGTCTCTCGTTGGTCTCGATTGCTCCATATCGATTGCCTATGCACTACCGTGCTGCCTACCTTAATAAGTTTGTTCTTTTTTTGAATTTGTATTCTCAACCCTTTATTCTCTTTCTTTATTTTCAACCCTTTCTTATTTCACGGCACACTTGAACCTATATTTAAACGTCCGCAACACACAGTTACACTTCTGCCACGCACTTATACTGTGATAAAAAAAAATAAAACTCGTCGTAGTAGACAGGCAGGTAAAGGATCCTCATAATGAGAGGCTAGCAGGCTGTTAGCGGACAAATTGATTGGATCTCTGATTACACTGCTACTGAGAGAGGATTCTGAGATTCCTCCTGGACCTCAGCGAGCAGATTCTGGCGCCGAAAACGTGGACCTCATAGACAACCTTATCTTTTACTCACGCTTACGTGTCATCTGCGCTTTACTATTAGTTTGTTAGTAGTTTATACATGTACATTTTCATGTTAAATTTTACTATCATTATTAAAGATATTTAATTTTAGAAATTGCATTTATTTATCTGCGGGTCATTTAATGTAAATTCTAAAGAACATTAAAATTCTGTTAAGAACAAACGCATTGAGTTATGTGGACGACATTTTGTTAATTTTAAAAAGTGACCTATGTGACATATTAGAAACATTACAGGAATATTGCTATTTAGAATTTACACTAACTTAATATAGCAGATAATTATATACAATTTCTAGGATTGACTACTCTAGCTTAATTTTGTTGGTGCTAAAAAGATTACGAATTATGTTCTTTAAGTAGTCAATGCTAAATAAAAGATTATTTTTTCTCTGTCGGGAGTCGCGGCGTTAAAACTCCTTTCCATTAAATTTTGTTGCAAGGAAACATCGATCGATGCGTAGATTTGTATTTGTTTTGAGGCACTATATCTTGGTTGGGGGGGGGGATAAAATAAGTTTTTTAAAATATAGTCAACACGTATATTTCTGTGAGGGTGAGAAAGACTTATAGTCTTGTTTTGTTGTTTTGTTGTTGTTGTTGTTTTTTCCTTCTTCCCTGGGAGAAAGGCGGCGCCGACCGTGATTGACGCGCTCGCCGCGGCGTGAAGTAATGACGTCGGAGGGACGGATGATTATTAGCGAAATAATTTGTCAAATGTTAATTAATCTGGCACGTGTTTGCACGATGGTCAAAGCGTTCTTTGATTATTGGTGGAGATGGGAAAGAATTTTCTCGGCCAACTTTTAAATTAATTTAATTGATTTGGAATTAATTTTCGAGTTTTGGCTGTCACCCGTTTGCACTTCTCTCGATTCTAAACGATATTTTCGAACGGATAAGACTACCCTCCTGCACGCAAACACACATACACGCTGAGAAATTAATTAAATGTTTACTCCTATTCTAGAGAAAAATAATTCTCATTCATTTAATTTTTTCCATCATTGAAACGCAGTGCTTTCCTTCCAAGAACCTACGAGTGCTTATATGATACACCACCTCTGTATCCTTTATTGTACAGAATTAGTTATTTTATCGTATCTTATAATAATAATCAAACAATGTTTATTTAAAAAATTAGAGTTAATACAGTTGACTAACAATAAATCGATACTAATTGCGATGAAGAATGTTGATTGAATGGAACATAATACAGAAAGAGTCTTGATTGAAATGTATTATATTTGGGACATGGAAGATAATTGGAAGGGTCTATTTGGAAAAAAAACTTTTAATAGCAATAATTCCTATATTAACATGAATAACTTCAAGTATATTTCCTGACCATTAATTCGGACCAAAGAACGTTATCTAAACCAAACTGAACCTATATTTTAATCATGTAACTGTTATGCTGAAAATTTTGGCTTTTTTCACGATGCTCTAACTTGGCGGGATACTTCCAATAGATATTGTTTATAAGTACCAGTTAGTATATTCTTCCATTTAGCCTTTAACGCAGTATCCAGTCCAGAGGCGGTCTAAAGTTCCAAAACTCGGATTATTTACAAAAAAAATACCTATATTACTTATGTGTGGTAGGCTACTATCTACTTCGAAGTGCACCGCTTCTAGCGCTTTTTCGACTTTTGGAAAGCTCCCTGGAAGCTATCTGTTAGTTCACGTTTCAAAACAGCTTGAGCTTCATCTTCGAGAAGTGGACGAATTCGCAGAACGGATCAATTCTGGTGAGTAAGACGGATGAGGAAAGGTGGCCATTGCATTGCGGCCTGAAAACTGACATCATGAGCGGGTGTCAGAAATGTCTTAAATGATTCTCATGATTCCGAAGCTCCTTCGCACCCCTTTACTTTGTGACGTACGAACAAATTTAAATAATGCCAACCGTGTAGCATATTTACAGAACGTATATGATCTGTGCAACAAGGGGTGCAGCTATACCGACGAACAAATCAGAAACATCCACCCGTGACATCATGAATATAATTGGAAAACACGGGTAAGAAGCATTTAGGCAGTGCGCGCCTCAAATACCCCCCTCCCCCGAAACCCCTCTAACAACCCTCTAACCAAAGGGAACTTCTTACTCTACGTTACTCGCCTCACTTCTAGTAGATTGATATGTATTCCACGCGGTTGGCTACAGGGTAAGGACACCGCCTTCGATTGATTCGGCCGTTTGGAGGGATGGCTGAACGTTTCTGATTTAATCCTCGGCTCGAATGCCTGTCCTATCCTTTGGTTTTCATTTTGACTACTTAATAGTCTTTAGCACACAGAGCCAGACACCGTATCTTAACATGTTTAAGTTTTATGCATCAATTAGAAGTATGAACACTTCATTTAGAGCTCAACGTATGGTCCACTTTCTGCATAAAGATTAAAGAGAGCCTCTGAACCCAGTTCTTTGAAGTATTTTTTTATTCTTTTAGCTGACATTTAGACGTTTTAAATTTTTAATTTCGTACTCAAATATTTTTTCATAGAAAGCGTGCTGAGTAAAATTCGCTCTGTCATTCTGTGTACCTAAACCAAATTGCATTGCCTCTGGAGAAACCGAACTTTCGGCCAGAATATTTCTTGTGTACACTGTTGTTTTGAAAAAGATTTTGCGGAAATTGAAATATAAAGAAAACTTTTTGATAAAATATTCAGGAGACGCCAAAGGATATGTCCTCGTAAATGTAATGTAATAAATAAATTTGGATATTTTTATCCGCAGGGTCAGAGCCTCCTTTAAAAAATTAAACCAAAATAGACATGTTTGAATTCAACTTTCTTTGGACTAGAATTATTGTTGTTGTCTGGTTTTCGAAGAGGAGTAGAAGATGAATAATGAACGAAGTAAAGAAGACGGTTCATGTTGTCTTAATTATATTTTCCCAGGGATCTGGGTGTTGTTGGAATGAAAAGTCAACATTAAAGTTGCTGGTTATTCTGCTGTCGCTTAAAAACACTTTTCTCAGTCGACATCAGCGCAATATAAAATTTGAATGATAAAGCAATACGATATACATGGTGTGCATAAAAGATTAGTACCGTAACAATAATGTAATAACTTTTGAACGTAATAACATAATGATGTGTCGTTTTCAAGGAAACTTCAAAGGCTTATCTGATCTGGGCGTTCATTGCAGAAATTGTGCGTAGGCGGCACTGGCATCGACATAACAAAAAGATTGGGTCTACCATAAAGAAAACGTCGTGTGCTGTATGGCTTTCCGATACAAAACCATAAATCATATACAAGTTAACTTAAGATAGAACGCAACCAAATTTGAAGACTTTGAAAACAAAGATAAGTTGCTCTGATATCTTCTCTTGTCTGATCTGGGCCCCCCGTTGCTATTCTTTTTTACTTCTGACCCGGTCTCCATAAAAGTTGATTTTCATCCAGCTTTAATCCACCTTTTATCTGGTCGTTGTTTACCATAAGTTAACCTGTACCTCTTTTGAGCAGTAATCGTTGAGTTTGTTTCCGCAAGCCATACTACAGTGAGACACTTCTAAGAACTCCGAAACCTAATCACAATGCGATATCGTGCTTCAAGCATGATGAGAAAAGAGTTCTTTTGGTGTTTCAATTGCCGTAAACACCGAGACCCTTTGAGATAGTGAAATACAGATTGAAAATTCATAATCATTATGAAACTCTATAACATCCCTGGTCCAGTAATCGAAAGAGAACATGTTAACTGACAAAACAGACTTACTGACATTAGAAACGAATTTTTGAATTTTGGCCGTATGCTAAATGCCTCTAGCAAGATGGACTGAATAGTACACACCTCACAATTCCAGCTTAAAGAAGCCTCTGAAAATGCAGTTGGAAACCTGCATTTCAATTGGTGTTGGAAACCTCCAATGTATATTCTTTTTTATTAAGATTTCATGAGGGAAGTGATGGTGGAGGAAGGGAGAGCGGTGTATTTTTAAACAAACGAGTTGGTGGTTTGAAAGTGAGTTTTGAACTCTACGATTAAGTTTTGCCGGCAGATCCATTCGCCATTTCTCTGGTGGCGCCTCCGACCTTCTTGGCTCGTGTTGGATCACCGCAGCCTCGGTCGTCGGTCCGTGTTGCTGATAGGCATTAAGGCTCGCGGGCACGTCCGCCACCCGCCATCGGCCTCAGTACGTTGCCTTCGCTCCAAGACTCATCGCGGTTGTAAACAGCTGCAAAGGTGAGAGGATCGATGAATAGATTGCGGAGAAGTTTTCTCTCTCTCGTCCGCCAATCGCCGCATTTCATTCTGCTTAGAGATTAATCACGTGCGGACGGAGAACAGCCACCGGCTCCTCCAACAGACCTTAGTTTTGGCCCCTACGATATCTTGCGGTCAAGATTCTTCCTTCCTTACAACCAACAACCTCCGCCTCCCTACCTCTGTGTGTCTGTCTATCCCCTAGTCCTTTACTTTTCCCAGCCGTCACTCCTCCTCCACTCGAGCAGATAGTAGAGGCAACTGGGAGAAGGAGTTCAGCACTCTCATTAAGCTTTTAGAGATAGGTTGCGCACTGAGTGGTGCAGGCAACGATAAGGGCAGAAAACGATTAAGATTATGAAAGGAAATAGCCACAAACTTCTCGCTTTGTTTAAAAATTTAAACTCTTCAAAAAAATGATCATCGGTGGAGAGCTATTTTTGGACTTGAAGGTGATAAGCACTTTGTCCTAATGGAACCTTCAACCCATTTTCATTTTTCTCAAATTTTTTTTAAACATTTTTTAAAAATTTACTTCAACTGAACTTTTTTACACACACACTGACTAATAAATTAGAAACATCTCCTTAAAATTTTATTGGACCCCATTTGGCCCCAATTACCTCATACAAGGGTTGGCTTGAGCCAATAAGGTATTTAAGCACTTGTAAGTCAATGAAAGACTAAGCTTTCATCAGAGATTCCCTTAGTTGTTGGAAGAGGACTTTGCTGTCATTCCAACATATACTAAACATTCTCTATAGGCTCTGGGACGGTCAGGGTAAATGACGGAAACCATCAGGGGCATGCGGTAGATTTTCTCAGTATGAAGCAACTCTTCGAAAATGCCGCCCTTTATGCTTATGCCGCCCCCTTACGGCGCCGCATGATGTGGCCGCCTCTCTGCATCACAGTACAGCACGGCCCTGGTAACCATGCTCGCTGAACTAACCTTGCCCGATTGTCGTCCATAAAGAAGACATTACATGCAGTTTTGCAGGATGGGCTTGACCAGCAACAGTATTCAGGTAGTCCGTGGAACACGCTCGACCTTCCATGAAGGGGTCCAGTTTCACATCTGCAGAAGGAGCTCCATACCAAGCTACCACCACCAGAATGGCATGCTCGATCCATTGCTTCTTGGGCTCTCGCCAAACCCTTGCCTACTGTCGTTAAGAAACAACGTGTATTGTATTTACAAATTAAAAAAGGGAAGGAAAAATTCCGCGATCTGGACCATGCCTTTGGCTCTTATCAATTGAGATACCGGGGACATGAACCTCAATGGTCCAGATCGTGGAATTTTTCTTTCTCTTTTCTACTTTGTAATTATGAAATGTTTGAAGAGTTTCTTCAGTTTGATTATCTTCCCTTTGAATGTATATTGTGATTCGTCAGGCCACAAGTCTTCCCGTGTCCAATCACGACTATTATAGACGAATTATCATGTTCTTTGCAGAAACCACGGGCTTTCGTATACTCATGTCACAACTGATTTTGATCCGCTTCAATTCCCGGCGCATGTTTCTACCAGATATGTATGGGTCGGAAACAATCTTGGTTAAAATTATTTCTCAGTTGTTCTAGACCGGATAATTGATTGTGTGTGAGCCACAGTTAAGGCCGTTGCAGAATCAGTGAATTCCAGCCGAATTCGGCGCATTTGCGCATTCGAGGCGACTTTTGGTTGTCCGAGCCGTTACGCATTCCATGCGCCACGCGGCTTGGCGGCAACTGCACCGCTTTTGAAGTGCCAATCAAGTTGGAATTTTCCGAATTTGTTCTAGACAAATCAGCTCTGAGTGAGTATCGCTCCAATCTCAGAATCCTTAGCGAATAGTCAGCTCGGCCCTATTGAATCATGCCGGTAACGTGTTCTCCGTGCAGATGTGCCTCGTGTTCTCTAATATACGACCCCTGTTTAAAAATATCTGACCTTGAATTTTGCCGCGCAAAATAATGTCGCTACGGCAGCGCCATTTTCCACAGTGGCGAACGATACCTTTATGCGCATGGTGAATTTTTGTGCCTTCGTTGATCGCGCCATTAGCGCTGAGGTAGCTATTGTTTGAGGTGAGAATTTACTCTCGATTTTCTTTTTCTCAGTATATGGAATCCTCAGAGTATGGAGAAACCGTTGCATAGTCAGATGGTTATGAGAGGGAATCACGCTTACTGGAGTCACTGAACGTCTTTTAAGACTTTTAGAAAAGTAAAGTATTTCTTTAAGTGAAGTGAATGTATACTGTACTCTATTTCTCTTTTATTTGTACACTTAGGAGTCTACTAGAATGTAACACTATAGCAACTAGTACATGTATGTCGAAGAGAAAACGAGTGGATTTAAGCATAAAAGAAAAACTAGAAATTTTGAACCGCCTTGAAAAAGTGAAAGTGGCGCAAAACTTGCTAATAATTGATATGATCATCATTATATGTATGTGTCACGTGTGATCATTTCTGCGTCGCAGTCTTCAGATAACAAGAATTAGTAAGTTGTTGGTAGTAAAAAGCTGGAATTTCCCTCAATTCTTGCCTCAGAGCATTGTTTAGTTTAACCACGAGTGGTCGGGTTCGTAGTCGACGTTCCAATTCATCCCACAATTGTTCATTGGGATTGAGATCGGGGCCCTGGGCAGGCCAATCCATTTCTGGAATTCAAATTGTAGCCTTTTTGCCGATGCACGTTTGTCAGCATGGATGCATGACTATGCGTCTGCTTCGGAACCCCACATGCAACAAGGTTTCCTGTACTGACCTTGTCGACACTGTAAGGATTTTTTGGACGGTGAGTTGATCAACTGCTGCGTGCCGGTCGGCCTGTACACATCTTTGCAGTCTACATTCACCTCTCACATCAATATTGCGCGTTTCTCCGTAGTTTCCATGCCGATTATTCGCAATGGTGTGCGTTTGTCCAGTCACAGTACACATCAATCACATTAATACGGGAAGAGCTCACAGACTAATATTCGGAAATATTACCACCCTTGACGCAAAAGCCCGATACTATCTCTCGTTTTATCCAAGAGACATCATCACCAACATCATCATCATCATCGCGCCAATTCCCAGATAGGGTGGGCAACGAATCGGTATCCAACACCTCGGTCATTAGACACTCTTCACAATCTTACTCCACAACAGAAGATCCTTGTATATCTCACTCGTTTCCTCAACAATGCGTTGTGAGCACTCTCTTTGAACTTTTCCTTCAAATTCTCAGTCACTTGATTCGTCCAGATTTTCTTAGACCTGCTCTGCGGGCGTCGGCCCACCACAGCACCGCCTTATTGCATACATGTTTGATTTTTCTGATTCTCTCTACAATATCAACAGTCACACTACACTGCGCACGTGCAGATTGATTGCTCACACCGTCTGGACGTTTCACCATAAAGGGTGTTGCAGATAACCACAGGGCAGTATAACGGGAAGCCTACCCGCTCGATTGCAGGGGCCGGCTCGGTCGATTGGCAGAATGGAGGGAGATGAAGGTGGCCTGCAGCAGCCAGCAGTTTCTACAGCCCGTGACGACCAAACATAATAAATAATAAAAGTGTGAAACGCTATTTTTATTATTCTCCTCTGTTGAATTTTTGGTTTGTTTGTTGGTCCCCTCTAGCTGCGGAGAACATTCATAAGTGTGTTTAATTTTTGTGTACCCCTACCGTGTAGTAGTACAGCGCGCACCCCTCCTTGGCTCAATTGGTCATGCCCTTTGAAACAAACAAGTTTAACAAAATAAAATTACCCGTTTATCATTTGATGTCGAGCCGGCCCCGCAATCGAGCGGGTAGGCTTCCCGTTATACTGCCCTGTAGTTATCTGCAACACCCTGTACACAGTCATTTTAGATAATACATTTCAAATGCACAGACGTGACTCTTGTGTCTTACTTGCATAACCCATGTCTCAGATCTATACAAGATACTAGGAACAAAGACTCTGATGTATCGCCATACTAACTTGTTTTATCAGAACTTCCCTCTTAATCAATCGTGTCAAGGCACTCATAACTCTTTTGCCCTCAAGTACTCTCCTCACAATTTCGCCATCTATGCGACCATTGCACTCAACAGGCATCCCAGGTAGATGACTCCTGTTCCAGCATATCCTCATTCAACTATACTGACACTTTGATAGGGGGCCACTCCTATCAAACACCATCACCTTCGACATCTCGCAGTTCAATTTCATGTCCAATCTTTCACACAAGACGCTACTTATCAGATTCACCCTCTGCAAGGAGGACGGCATCGTCGGCATGCAACAGACAGTTCACACGTTCAGAATCCAAGAATACCCAAACATTCAGATCTTTCAGCTCCTGTATGGATTTATCCAAACACAAGTTAAACAACCAAGGAGACATCACACGACTTTCAAGCCCGTAACCTATCTCAAACCACTCAGACATCTTGTCACCTGCACTCACACAAATCTGAACGTCCATTTGTGTGAGTCCCACCATACTCTTTCAGAACGTCCCACACCACGTTTCACTCGGTCTAAGTCAACGAAAGCCACCGAAAATAGCTTCCTATTTACAGCCAGACATTTTTCAACAATCATTCTCAAACTAAAGACATGATCCATACATTCTCTTTTCTTTCATAAAGCCACACTGAACGTTTCATAATATATTATGCGTATACTGAAGACCCGTTTCACTAACAGACATCTCACCTTTATATCCACCAAGCGAGTACTGGCCAAAGTAGGAGGCTCGACTGTGTATTCTGCGCAGAAAAAAGTGAATATGGTTCGGAAAACGCAGTTTTTACCAATAATGACGTGTAAATTTATCGAATGGATTGCAAGAGCGTTTAATAGGCTGCATCGTCAGTATTGGAATTAGACAGTTTCTTCGTAATTCTGTTAATATATGCAAATTAGATTGCCTGCCCTTCATTGGCTTCTGTTTCAATTTGCTCTTCTACTATGGCTTCCTCTAATCGAACTGCGACTTTGTTCAGTTTCAAAACATTTATCTTAAAGTTTAGGAATGGGGTTAGGTAGATCGTAATTATGCATTGAAATTAGATCGCAGTTTAATTTTACAAAAGTGGACTATACTACACGTAGTTATGCACTCTACGTTGACAAGTTATCGACATATTTCGGCCTTGGCTATTATGAAGATATTACTGCTAATACCTTGATAATGGCCAAGGCCGAAACATGTCGATAATCTGTCAATATCAAAGCGTTATTACTGCAATAATCGCGGATTTCTAAATTGCAATAGATTAGCTAACAATACTTGACCATTCTCTTTGCTTTACCGTCCTGCCTGCAAATACACCTACACTCAATGACTAACGGAATAAAAGTTTGTGGGAAAAATGTATAAAAATTTGTTTTAATCCAAAATATTTTGAGGTTATGTGATTGAAGCGTGTAATTATTTAAGGAGGAGTTGGGTGAGTCTAATAATAGAATATGATCTGTATGAGGAATAAGAATGACCTGACCTTCGAAAAGGGACTCGTTTAAGGAGAAGATAATACAACTGAAGAAATTCTTCAAGTATATCATAACTACAAATTAAAAAAGGAAAGGAAAAATTCCGCGACGTGGACTCGAACGAGGTTCCACGGGATTCGCTTAGGCTGTTCTAAGCAATTGAGCTACGGTGGATAGTGAACCGCCAAGCTTACACAATATGTCCGTACAGACTTACATGAAAAAACAAATGGCGGTTCATTGTGGTAGATCAGTTGGGTAGAACAGTGCCAGCAAATGTCGTGGTGGTCCAAGTTCCGGGTACAGGTCGCAGAATTTATCCTTCCCTTTTCTACTTTGTAAGGTACTCAATGTTGATGCTCATCTAGCTGAAGCCACAATGGGAACAACGAAGCAGCTGACTGGATTTTCGAAAAATGCATTATCAGGATATTCAGCCGTTAGAAAAATAACCCATAGTGTCTTTCTAAACGGGGTAACTGTGACTCAAAGCTATAACTCATGAACGAGACCGCCGTCTTTTAAAATAGGACATTTAATGTGCAACAATTGACAAATGATTTTAACCAGGGCTGTTCCCGACCTATATCTGGCAGAACCAACCACCGGCAATTCAAGCGGATCCTAATCGGCTAGTCGCATGTTTATAAGACAGCTCCTGATTTCGGCAAAGAAAATATTGTTTGTTTAAATTGGTCTCTGGAACCTCATCACTGAACACGTGAAGACTGGAAGATTCACCAAATATAGGTAGAGGGCTGTGTAGGAGCTCCATGAAGCAATGGATTCCGCATACCTGATCAAAGCAACTCGAGGTTCTAATGGACGTGTCATAGCATGGATCTCTTCTGCTAGTCGGGTGTTTTCCAACGAGTACGTGAACATGGTTGTTGACCAAATCCACCCTACAAAGCTATACCTTTTATCCTGCAAGTTGACATGCGATGTCATCGAGGCCAAACTCTTCCTTTTGCAGAGCTATCTACCTCTGATGGCGATTTTGGAACTAATTTTTTAATTCCGAAAATTTATTCTCCATTGTCATCCAGAAGCTTGTGGAACGCCGAAACAAATACAGAGATTTATCTTGAAAAAAAATGATATAATTATATGGTCTCTGCTTTTGTTGAAATACATAATAAAAATTGTCCCTGCAGATATTTACTAACTAACACTGATGGCACGTCACAATCGTTAAGCCAGTACTGCATCTATAGGAATCTCTGCTAACTTTTTCGCTAATGCATATAGGAATTTTTATAGGAAGGTTTTCTAGAGAAGGATGATTACGATTTATGGTAACGATTTGGACGAGAAAGTTTACGAAGAAAAACCAATGATCGTATTCTATTTGGTGACCCTGGTTGCGGACTATTGCCCTGGACCGTATCTTCCACTGTAGAAGAGATGTGTGTAGAACGGCGAGGCTGATATCCCATTCCTGTTTGCAGGCTTTCCAGAGACCCTGAATGGTTGTTGGACGGCTCGTTTCAATAACACAAATCCACAGAAATCCATCGGGGATGCATTTGGTGGCTTGACAGGGATATCATGAAAGAGTATAACGTGAATTCCAGTTTCATCTTCCAAATCCAACATAATTGAACGGTCGAGATAGACGTATGGATGGAGGCTTTGTCTTGATGCAGCCAAACTTTCCTTATACAATGCGGGGATTTCCTCGTGGAAAATTAGACTGAGAACATGCTGCTGATAATAAAAGGAGTTAATCTTAGCCTTCCTGTTCACTCTTCTTATTGTGAGCTTGCCGTCATATGAGTATCCTGCAATCGCCATAAATCATTTTGAAAACCTTTCCTTAAGCCTGCTTCCCACAAGCGTAAAACAAGGGCAGAAACCACAAAGCAGAAAACTTTTTGACATCATTTCCTGCTTTCGTCTTTCTGCCCGACAAAAAATTCTCTTATCTTTGTAAGCTATGACTCAATCCAAATAAAAAAAGAGTAGTTTTCTGTCGGGCAGAAAGACGAAAGCCGGAAGTGATGTCAAAAAGATTTCTGCTTTGTGTTTCTGCCGTTGTTTTTATGCATGTGGAATCTACGCCTTAGGACGCTTTTCCAGTTGTAAATCTTTGTCTATTATTTTATTTATGGTAGCCTGAGAAGCTTCTACAGTGTTTGTGATCCCTCTTTGGGTTGCTGGATTTTTACACAGGACAAACTGTTTGACCTTTCGAATGACCTGTGGTGTTCGGCTTGTTGGAACTCGAGGATTTTCTGTTTCTGGCCAGTTTGAATTAACTCTTCCCGGGATATTCCTTTTCCATTCAGTACTGCCGATATGCTTTTCTTAGAAACCGAGAAAATTCGTGTTTTAAGTGCCCTAATTATAGCAGAATAGCTGTAATTGGCGTCGGAAACTGCTTTAATGTATCCTTCCCAGTAAGATCCGATTTTCGGAGACATTTTTTCAGGACATATACCGCTTTCGAATGAAACACAATAATATGGATGTAATAGCATCATTTTACGTGCTTTCTGTCACGCGCACGTGAACGTGGCCCACAGCATTCGGGCAATAAATCGTTACCAAAGATCGTAATCAACCTGCTGTATTTATCTATTCAGGTTAGCAGGATTCTGTATCATTTTAGGACGGTATCTTTAAAGAGGCCGATCTCTTTTAACTGTTGCTAATTTATTGGGTTTCTGCGGGTAAGCGACTGTAGACCTTAAGAATTTGGTTCCTTCTGTTGGCTCTTTCTCCAAACCCACTCTCCCTTTAGGCGCTCTTCCTGATCCTTTTGATCTCTTCTTCCCTTCAGTTCTCACTGTTTAGAATGATTTTGCCATCTCTCGCTCTCCCTGACAATTGCAGGCGGAATCGTGGGAGCGTCGTTGGTGCGCTTGGCGCCAGCTGAGGATTGTTTTCCTCGCCCGCTCGCTGGCGTTCATTGTTGTCGGCATAATGAAGAAAGAGGGCGGCAGGGGTCGCGCCAGACTGCCTCGCTTTCCAGGCTCGAGTCACTCACTTGGACGTTTTCGCATTGCAGAAACGCCTGCGAGGCCGAGCAGAGCAGAGCAAAGAGAGAGAGAGAGAGAGAGAGAGAGAGAGAGAGATATGGAGCGCGCGAAACGTTTGCAGAAGGAAGAAAAAGGAGGAGGAGGAGGAGGAGGAAGCAGCAAGGCGAGCGGCGTTAGCGCCATCTGTTGATTTCCAAGTGAAGCTACTAAGTGCATTGAATGGAGGAGAACCGTGAACAGATGGAGGAGGGACGACGACCAATGACAATACGTTCATTTGCAAATGTCTCCAAGAGCCTCCCGTGCCTCCCTCCGACCATTTAGAAACTTCATATTTTGCAAAAGAGATTTTTGTTTTCGGTGCAGCGGAAAGTTCCACTGCAAAGCGGATGCTTCTGAGAGGAATTCGTTTAGTTTGGTTCCATGTCGTTTATCTGAACAACGTCAAATTAGGAGTTAACCAAGTCACTCCAAAATAATTAGTGAACACATTTAAAACGAAATGAAGACGTGCTCATTATAATTTGTCTTTATTTTACACACGCTAGCCAATACATTAGAAACAGGTGCTTACATTTTATTGGACACACCTTTGACCCGAATTACAGCGTGCATGTTTGGCATAGAGTCATTAAGGTGTTAAAGCATTTTTAAGTTAAATCTTACTATTGAAAATGATGTTCCAACATGTCCCAAAGTAAATGATGGAAGTCAACCTCGCGTTCGCCAATCCATTGAGTCTGTGCACGATGACCAGTAGCATTGTCGTCCATGAAGAAGCCGTCACATGTAGGATAACCATGCGCATTGCAGGATGGATTTCGTCCGCTACAATGTTCTGATATATAGTTCAATAGACAAATCATGAGAATCGCTGTTTCCTCAATAGGTCACGTGGTCATGATGTTGGCTAAGTTCATCAGCCAGTCAGCGGCTGTCGTAGCCTCTTTGTAGAGGTCTTTTACTTATCGTTCTTATTTCCTGTTTAAAGTGCGCTTTGTTCACTACGTGCTCAAGCAATCTGTCACATTATTGCAAAAAAGGGAGGGGGGGACACCAATTTAACCCTAATTCATTTAACAGCGACCTTAGTGCGAGGATTTATTTTTCCCCAGGTGGTTTCCATGAGAACGCAGTGATCAACAGTTCTCATGATTTGCTGGTAGGACTATAATCTGTAGAATGCACGCGACCTTCCATGAATGTATCGGGGGATCAGCTTCATGCCAGCAGTTGCTCCATACCATGAGAATCTTATCTGGAAAAGGCATGCTGGATCCATTTCATGGCGTTCCGCCAAACCCTCTGTAATCGGTACAAAACAAGTGTATCGTGATTCGTCAGTTTACATAACCTTCTTGCAGTCTTCACGTGCCCAGTCACGACGCTCCAGATTCTATTGTAGACGAACTTTCCCGGTCTTTGCATAAATCAGGATTGTTCGCATAGGTATACAGTTGTCGATTTGGATCCGCTTCGATTGCCGGCGCAGGAGTCTGTCAGATATGGATCGGGAATAGCCTTGGTCAATTGTGGCACAATACATATTTTGTTTTTGAAAGTGGCGGTCGTGTTCATGATTGTCTTTGAGCGACCGTAACCCTCTTAGACAATGACTGTTGATCATTTTCCAACGATAGAATACTGTGGATTTCGAGAATCCAGCCACCTGCTTCGTCGTTTCAATCGTCGCTCATTTTTGCTCAACAACATCTGTGATTACATTCGTCCAGCTCCATCTGAACGGTCAATACAACTTTGTTAAAACGAAAGATGAAGGTATCAGTAATCACTTAGCACAGAGAAAATTTTTCAATTCGAACACAAAATTAAGAAAACAGACGAAAAACTTTACCCCCCCCCCCCCTACCCATGCGATCGACGCAGAGGCCAGTTTTCTTGTGACATTGACATCATTGTGACCAGTGGCTTGCTAAGGAGTTTCGCAATCCTCACGAATACGTGATGTCATACTTTGCTATATGTGTTATCGTACGTTATCAGCTTGTCAGGACATCGTAATGGAATACTACCACGTAAACGGGAGCGATAGGAATGGCAGCAATTCTGATATCAGTGACAGCGATATACAAGGGCTATTAGCAGAATTAAATGCTACTACTACAACTTCTGCAATACGGCCCTATTCAAGGGGTGTGGTGTTTTTGAAAAACACCAGTATTAGGCCCGTTTAGAATTGGAACAGAATCTAGTTTCAATGACTTCACAACGGCAGGAGCGTAAGAAAAAAACACGACGCTTCAATTAAACATAGAATCACAAACCAATTTAAAGGCATTCTGGAAAAAAAAAACAGGATAGCAAAACCTTACGATATGTAATATCGTTCGAGACTAGAATCGAAACTGCGCTCTCTCGGCGACGAAATTCCCGACGGTTCTCGCGACTGGAAATGATTCTTCTAGAGCAGGAGTGATTGAATCTTGCGAGGTATGCTTTTAGTAAAACATTAGGATAAATCGAAAAAATTTTGATTTATCTATAGTTTATACCCTGGATTAATGTTATGATGCAAAAAATAAAAAAATAAAAAAGTCGAATTTTTCCGTGGGTAATAAGTATAGTCAAACCATAAGATCTAGGGCCCTGAGTGGAATGATCGATTAAGGAAAAAAACAAAACAAAAACGGAAGTAAAAATAAATTAACAAACAAAAACGGGGGAAGTAATTCTCAAATATGTCTAAATATATTTCTCAGTTCCCCGGAATCTTTTTTTCGTTAATCGATCATTTCACTCAGGGCTCTAAATCTCACGCACTCTTACGGTTTAACTATACACGCTTGAATCACATGACTTCAAATTATTTTGCATAAAAATGGAACAAAACAAATTTACGTATTTTGTTTATTTATTTATTTATTTATTGCACCCTAAAGAATAAACATATAAAACGATTAAGAAAGCCATTAAACAAATAAAATCTTGTAAACATTTCAAGGAGGAGCTTTAGCAGTGATGCAGAAATACATTTGTACATTCTTTAACAATAAATTATTCTCCCTTCCCCCTGAGTAGGGTAAGGCAAATAGCAGAACCTGCGATCATCTATTTTTACCCCTTTATCTGCACTTTTTTACCTCCCCCCAAGTTTTTTAATTAAAAATTTGATTATCTCGAACGTAGTTGTGTACAAAATGTAAAAAAGCTCGTACTCTTCTTTCCTTTCTCATCATTTTCGAACGCATGACATATCACATGATATATGTTGCCGTAGTTCTAAAGACCAAATGACTTCCACCATCGCAACTCCGAGTCCACTGGCACAATTTGGACTGAAATTCATAGTAATCTAGATCTTGCTAGAGGAATCTGGATACTGGATTTCACTCCTTTACGTACTTAAATATCACATGGTTCTTTTGTCCTCTCTGACTTCCACCCCCGTAATTCCGACCCCAGTGCACCGATCAAAACCCAAACCAAATAGAGAAGGTACACATACTTATAGTAAGCTACATTATGGATTTCAACCTTCTACCTCAAAAAATGTAGAAATTATGAAGGGGAGGGACAGACGTTATAAAACCAATAAGTAGCTCCATTCTTCCGCTACTTAATAATATAGATTATGAGCACTTGAGCAATCGTGCGTCGACAAAGCGATTTCACGTGCGTATTCCGATGTCAATAATGCTTAAAAGGTGAACAGAAGATAACAATATAATCTTTCTTGACAAATCGATTGTTATTATCTTGTTATTCTTTTCAATCACTGTTTTAGCACGTAAATTCGACTTGAAGTGGTTCACGAAAAATCCTGAAAAGTTGAAACGGCCGAGCTAAGACTTTGATGGTCATATTTCTGAAAACAGAATTTGAAAAAGTTAATCCGTTTTTAAGTTATCGTGCAAATGGCGGGCGGACGGACGGACGGACGGATAAACGTACAGACCAAGCGTGCATTCTTATAAGTTGCTTTTTGCTAAAGCTTCTAAAAAAATGAAAATAGATCATAAAAATTTATTACGTTAAAACAGAAAGTATGTATATGTATTAGTGGAAATTTGAATCGGTAATAGAGACGTTCGGTAATAAACTGGAATCATTACCTTAAAACACAAACTAAGTCTGCTTCTCCACAAGATTTTTATGCACCGTGAATACACATATTTTGACAACATGAGTACTACAATAAGGTACTAAGGAATTGGCATCCACAGTACTTATGATAATTTGTTATTTACTTCTATATGAGATAAGTACCTTTTATGCCTCTAGTAATTGTGCTACTGAAGTATCTGGGCTTTTTTTTCCATGTTAAGAAGCTTTAATTTAATTTGAGGAAACACTAACATGTTTGGTGCGTCGCAGTTTGTTGTAGCTCGTCCGTAGGCACAACCGATTTCCTCTTTTGTTCTGACAATGCTGAGCTAAAAGAGAAATTTAAACGCCGAGAAGCAGCAGGAAAAGGCAAATGAAGGTTCTCCAAGTACATTGGTGGAGTTTTTTCCCTCCTTCGGCTGTTCTCTGTAGATGGCGCTCGGTTTCTCTCTACAAGTTTCTGGGTCTTGTCCTGGCGCCTGTTTTCGACTCTACCTTATGTGAGTTTAATAATCTTTTGCTGCTATTAGATGTTGGCGTGAAGCGAGAATTTAATTACCTGCACAAGGAGAAGGACGAACCTCGACCATTGATGTGCGAAAGCGCCACCAACACGGAGGCGGCCCTTGTCTCCTTGATTAAATTCTTGCGCGACACACGCCACCGTCCAGGGGCCCCCGAAAGTTTTCTGTCTGTTTTGTCTCTCTCTCTCCCTCTCTTCCTCTGTTTAGGTCGAGAGTCGTTTTGTGAGAAAGAATAGCGTGTTCGCCAACGAGTGAGGTTCTCCGAACAACGCCGCGTCGAGCGATTGGTCATTAAGAACATGAAGCAGGCGGTTACCTTTTGGAATGTTGCTCAAACTGGGAAAATTTTCTTTGTAACGCGTTTTATGCTTCTCCAGTTTCTACTTAAAAAATGCTCGGAGTTATCAGTCATTTAAAGAGTTCTGCACCTGAATCCCGTAACAGAAATGACTCTATCCTACATGATTTGGATTCTTACACCTATTCCTTTCAGAAGAATCTTCAAATAAGTTAGTTTATCTTAAGTAACAAGGGATAAATGAGAGCCACAATGGTGACTACTCCAGTGAAATCTCGAGCAGCACTGCTTTTTGAATTCAAACTGGGTCACAACGGAACTGAGGTATCATGCCGAAACGTATGTTAAGTGTATGAATTGGATGCCTTGTCAAGAAGAAAAACTCGGTTTTGGTTGTCTCTCGAAGATAACTTTCGCTCTAGATGACCGCCTGTTGTTGACGAAGGCACTCATTGAAACTAATCCAGGCGGTCATACAGACCTGTCATGAATTAGCCAGACAACTCCCTGTGACAGAAAGAACTGTTTATCACCATTTCTGATTAGTGGGAAAAGTAAAAAAAAAATGGGTTAAATGGGTTCCCATGCTCTGTCAGCAGCGTATAATGCGCAACGAGTGACCACATGCTCTTCTTTACTCCAACATCATCACAGAGAGCCTTTACATGCGATGAAAAAAGGGTCCTCTACAATAATATTTACTGCTACTACCAATGGTTATCACAAGGGGAATCTCCTAGAGAATTCCTAAAACAGGATCTACATCCTAAGAAAGTGTTGCTGACTGATTTTCTGACAGCGTTTGAAGTAGCGCACTTTGAGGTCTTAGAGAAAGGTCAAGCCATCATAGCAAATGCCTACTGTGATATGCTCCAACGGGCTCATCAGATACTTCTTCAACAACAACCTGCATTGGGCAAATTTTAGAGCCTCCCCCGCTACTGCTACAGGACAATGCAAGAACGCACACAGCTTTACTCATATGACATCTCTCCCATAGGTTATCAGCTGTTTAGATCATTGGATAATCAATTCTATGCGCACACGAATACAATTCAGAAATCGCCATGCCCTCGAAAGATAATTGTAAGACTTTTTTACCTCCAAAACCAAAAATCAAGGTTTCACCTCCAAAACCTTTGACACGGGATGACTTGCATATTATCCACCTGTTGGAAGAATGTTATTGTTGTGAGAGGGTTTATTTTGATGAATATATTGAATGTCTTTAGAAGTGACGTGAATGCAAATGTCTTTACTGAAAATAAGCAACAGCTTTTTAAATGACCTGATATTTTGTACTAAGTTGCGCAAAGTTAGAAAACGAGTCCGCTTCTGCTCAGAGAGAACGCGTTTCGTTTACTTTTGAGAGATTTTGAGACGAAGTCGATGCATCTTGATAACATTGAAATAGGAAGTTATCGTCTTCAGCTTCCTTTTGAAAGTACATTAAGGAGAAATTCTGGAAAATCAATAGCGGTCTGCATTTGCGAGTGACTTGAGGGGTACATGAAAAAGGGGAAACGTGATACCATTTGCTTTCTTATCAGGAATTTTGTCGGTCTTGAATCTAAACTGCATCATCGTAGTCCTCTCCTTTTTTTTCTCTCGTTGACATGGGAACTCTTCTTCCTTCTCTAAATCCAGGTTCGTCGCTGCCTTGTCGCCTCCGTGTTCAGGTGCATCGCTGCCGCTTCTCATCGTTTTTAAATCTTCAGTCCGCGTTCATTCAGCGCAAATCTCTTCTCCCAGTCTTTCTTCTTCATCTTCCTCGACGTTAAAAGAAAGAAAAATATTGCCAGTACGATTTAGAGCGAAGGGAATGGGCAACGAATGCTTACGCAGCAGCAGGAAAATGTAAGAAGGCTGCCTGGTGATGATAATTGTAGACGAGAGACAAACGACGTTTCTCATCGGACCTGAACAGTCTCTATTTATTCGTTTTTACTGAACACACTTTGGCAAAGGCGGTGCTATTTGTTTGGAAGAAGCAGCATGATCCTCATCGATTGCGAAGATCGTTTCGCAAAAGTCTTTATTTTAGTTTTCTAGGCTTCATTTTTCTGGCAAATGATCCTATGATGCAGAATGGTCAATATAAAGTAGAAAAGTCTCTATGCTGATGAATGTACAAGGCTTAAACAAAACAGTGAAAACGCTGGCATCTCTAACTGGGTCTTGCTCATAGTAATGGTTCTGCTCAACTACTTAGGATAATGATCATCTTTTGCTTTGCCCGGTTAATGTGGATCTTAATTCAAGTACTCCAGATTATTCCAGTTAGTTGCTCCAATAGAGGTATCGCGATATGCGGTTTCCCTGCAATGCTCCAGTTCTGGGCATTGGCAATATAAATTTTTTCTCCTTCCTGTGGGCAGTGTCTCTCTTCGTACTAAATCCAAATACAATTTTTTTTTCTACATTCAGAAAATGGAGGAAATGGGTGAAAAGTAACATGTTTCATCCACGGATACGTGACCAAGTTTTTCTTTTTCTAGTATCCGAATTACATCCATGAGCAACACAGCGATAATGAGGCCTATTTCAAATATGCCCTCCAGGACAAAACTTTGGAAATTTTTAATTATTGCAACTATTTATAATTAAAAAAGTAAAATAATAAGAAACTGGCTAAAAAAATTTCCAAACTTTTGTATCTGTCATTGTTTACTTTTTTAATTTTTTTAAATTAATTTATTACTAACTTGCTTGTAATAAACGTTATTTTAGACGTAAAAATGAATGACAAAGTCGATTTTCTAATTTTTTTCCCCTTTATTTAGCCAGTTTCCTATTATTTTACTTTTTTAAATACAAATAGTTGCAATAATTAAAAATTTCCAAACTTTTGTCGTGGAGGGTAATGTTCAGGATGACTCCTCCATTTTGAAATCCTGACCACAATCACGTGATTTACTGCACACTACGAGGAGTGTGTTAGGCCGTGACCACCGAGAGAGAAGGCCTCCGCAATGAAATTGAATACATTGTCGCATCACATAGATAGTGCATTGTTATTCGTATGTCTACCAATAATAAGCTCTGAATTTGCACTATCTATGATGATGTAACAATGCATTCAGTTTCATTGCGGAGGCCTTCTCTCTCGGTGGTCACGGTTAGGCAGGGAAGCCGCATATCGCGATACCTTCTAATCACGACTGTTATTACGTCACGGATTTTTTGAATTTTTCGTCCGTTATGGAAGTCGAGGGATGTCCCAGTCGGGGTACATCTTCAATTTATATTCCATCGCTCTTAAAACGAGAAAACCACTTACAAACCCTTGCCCGGCTTCGAAAATTGCGGCAGTTTCCGCTGCTGATTTCTCTGAAAAACAGGAAACAAAATTTGATGTTAAAACGTTGCTCTTTCATGTCCACCATTGAAAAATCACCGAAGATGACCAATTGCGCTCACGAAAATTTGACACAGATCGCTCAGATGTTTCACCAAGGACGACTCTTAGCCAACTGATATTGAACAATGTCTAGTCGTGACCACCGAGAGAGAATGCCTAGTATCCTCTCTCGGTGGCCATGGTCTAGTGCAGATGAAATCGGAAAAAAGTATTTCTCGTTATTTTGCACCCCCCCCCTTTCCCTTTCATATATGCTGCATTCACTTGAAGGCATTGGCTACTGCGGGAGCTCAGATACATCAAAAATGTAAAGGTTAAATCAAAACATATCAGCGAGTATTAGAAATGAAATTTATTAAGAATCCAACCGATAATCTATGATTTTTAACTATAATAGCGCTCAAAAATAAACGAGCAAAAATGTTTTCCTCTTTATGTTTATCAGCTAATAAAATGCAACCTTAGAATTGTTCACTTTAATGTAGGCGTACCGAAGGAAAAGTATCACGAATTAAATAAATAAACAAATAAATAAATAGTGTAGATCATTGCATTTGTATATTTAAAGTATTCTCTTTCATGATGCTCATATTTAAGCGACCAGAGCATAATTGTTCGTTCAACTTTGAAAAATTTGTGTAATTTACAGTAGCAAAAGATGTATCGCAGTTACCTATCATCATCTCCTGTAAAGAAATTAATGTCTGCGATGGCGATGGTGTACAAAAAGGAGGAACTCATCGAGCAGTTGCCAGGCATTTTAATGTGACCAAAACGACTGTGACTCAACGATATGAAATGAGTAGATCGCTCATGAGCTGCTTTCAGCGCCACCAACGCGTCCCCATTTGAAAGCCTGTCGGCCATTGCTTTGGTTGGCAAAAAATGGCCTTCATCGTATGTTTACGTTTGAAGCTTGCGTAGACAAACACAGTAAAACTCAATGTCGATTTCTTGTCCAGCTTTAAATTGTAGTAATAGATATATTAAAGGTTCATCACTGACCTTTCACAGGTGTGTTTTTATCTTTCTGCATCTTAAAATGTTTTTCTCATGTAAAAATCCTGGTCATCTTTTATATCGTGGTTGTTGATATATAAAAGATGTCGATATTCAACCATGTTACCGTCGTTTCAGTGATACCAGAATGATTGTTTAGAGGTACGAGGGGAGATCAAAAAGTAAGTTGCACTAACTCGCCGCAGGAGCTCTGTGTGTCGCAATCTTGGGCAAAGCGGAGAAAGGGACATTAACTGCGCAGACGTCGGATAGGACGGTTGCTGTGGTTTCCCGTCGTGTTTTGTGTGACTAGCGGGCTAAAAGCAATGGCGCGTCAACTGGATGTCCACTCCAAACAATCCGAGCAGCAATCCGATTTCTATGGGCCAAACGGGTGAATTGCACGGACATTCATCATGAAATCACTGCTGTATATGAAGAGCGTGCAATTTCCCGGCAAGGAATTGTAAAGTGGTGTCAACAATTTTAAGCAGGACGCACGGATATCACAGACGAAGATCGCGTAGGCAGGCCCGCAACGTCCTATACAGTCCCGACTTAGCGCCATGCGACTTTCGTCTTTTCGGTAAGCTCAAAACGGAATTCGGTAGACAACGATTTCGAAACGATGAGGAGGTGAAAGCGGCTGTCGCCGTGTGGTTACAAAACGCTGGAGGAAATTTCTATGCATCCGGAATCGAAAAGTTGGTTGATCGTTCGGATAAATGTTTAGGGTCTCTTGGGAACTATGTGGAAAAGTGAACCTTACATTGTATGCTGCTATAGCCGTGTTGCTTTTGTATAGGTGGTGTAATAAATGGCCATACCGTGGAAGTGCAACTTACTTTTTGATCTCCCCTCGTATTTATGAAATTATATACCGCATTTATTAAAAAGCATCTAAATTTGTGAGAGGTCGCTTAAGAAATTTCAGACTACAAGCACGATGTTGGTGGGCGGGGGGGGGGGGGTGCTTTCTCAGCTGGCGACAAAGCGGATATATAGTAATGGCGCTTTGCCTGGCGGTGTTGTTCTGCCAACCACAGTAATGGCGCCTACACTAACAATAGAGATTAGTTCCACTTTTCGCCGCCTTCAAATTGCCCCAAAGATGGCGGCCACATAAGCGATCTACTCATTTCATATCGTTGCTGTGACTGAACTTTTTCAGAGTTTCAAGGCGAGAGGCACTGTTATCCGAGTTACACAACCCAGAAGTCCTTAAACGATCTACAACAAGGCACAGTTCTTAAACGATCTACAACATCTCCACAAGGCAAAGTCCTTAAAGGATCGTCCACCTGAAACCGTCAGTTATCGGCTACTGAACTCAATCACGAAAGACGGACATATCACGACGTTAATATGAGCTTTAGCACTACGAAATGCCGCCTATGTGATATGGGTCTTCATTGGACGACGACCTTTCAAAAAAACCCCTATGTCTCACAAGAACCGTATGGCTCGATTGAAGTTTGCACGAGAACACAGCAACTGGACGACCACCGACTGGGCTGAAATTGTTTGGGGTAGTGAATCCAAATATATATTGTTGATAGTGATGGCATTATGTACGAGGGTTGTTCAAGAATTTTTGCCTCCTGGTCCGTAACTTTTTTATTTTCTAACCGATTTTCAAAATTCTTTTTGTATCTGATACTTACGTTTGTCCTCTATGTAATGCACTATTCACTTTTCGACATAGTCCCGATCCCTTTTCACGCATTGCGCCAACGCGTGACTAATCGGGTGAACGGGTTGGAGAGGGATCCCGTGGTTTTCCTCGACACGAGGATTGAATGGCTGCTTTCACCTCGTTGTCAGAACGCAACTCATGTCCCTTAAGGTGCTCCTTCTTCTTTGGCAAGTGGTGAAAGTCACAAGGTGCAAAGTCTTTCATCTGTGAACTGGAGTTTTTCATCTTTGAACTGTAGGCACTGCAACGCCTCTTGTGTGTGGCGATCGTGTGCGGGCGGACGTTTTCGTGTTCCAGAAGACTATATCTGATTTTTAGGTTCAGGTTGTTTATTTTGTCGACGTTACAAACGAAAACATTATAGGTCGTTTAATTTTGAGCGTTAATGTAGATTTTAGTTTCTGTTTATGAAAACGACTAAATTTATTGAATTTTCGGTAGATTTTTTAAAACATTTGATATCATTCGTGTATATTAATAATCCAGTAATCTTAGCGCATTGTTTGTTTGCATAAATATTTATGCATTAATTGGAATTTCTGAAGTGCAGGATAACTGAATTCATTTCAAGTTACTGTTTGCTGATAATGGTTTCATAATAATAAATAGATAGGACGTATGATTATATGAATAAAGCATTTCAATTTTCAATTCAATTTTCTTCTAAAAATGGATAGGCGTATGTTACGTAGCGCTACAGAGAATTGAATAATTCTCATTTTGTAATACACGTAATTGAATTTTAATAAGTCCTTATAGAGTGCTGTCTCGCTTTTGCACTTCTCTTTTTCTTAGAATTTGCCTAATTTGCCTTTTCGATTTGCGTTGACTCTAATTGATTTAGTATTTTTCATTAATTGAATACAGAGTGGAAGAAAGAACGCTGTAGCAATATCTGTCCACAAAAATAATTTAATCAGCATGTCATAAATGTAAATTTCGATCACATAAGTTTCAATATGCGTCGTTAACCAATCGACAATCGAACAGTGGAATGCACATTTGTTTGGATGGGACGGAAAAAGTGCTTCCACAAAGATCACTCTACTCCAACAGATAACATCTGTACGCTGGGGTAATATTTGGAGGCTCGTCGAAGATTTGAGCACGCCATTCATCCATTATACAGGGTGGATAGCAATAATTGACAGAATCGACAATGCCAATGCTTTCCTTTCCAAGATTGTTTTTAGTCATGAGGCAACATTCTGCGTGTCTGAAAATAGTTAATAGACCCTATGGCAGTACTTTGGGATCGGAAAATTCAGGTGTCACCCGCGAACATAAGAAGGACAGCGAGAAAGCGAACGTGTGATGCGCACTATAGCGAACGGAAGTGATAGGACTGTTCTTCTTCAGTAAAAAAATGAACAATACATATTACCAAGACATGCCAGAAAATTACGCATTACTAATCATGGAGGAACATTTTTTTCCAAATGGACAACGCACCATCTCATTGGGGAATATTATTCGGGAGACTCGATCACCATCCATTTCTCAGACAAATTGAGAGGATGTGATGGGCCGATCTCTTGGCAGCTACGTTCACCCGACATATCACCCCTCGATATTTTCTTGTGGATTTATGTTAGGGATAAGGTATATAGCAAAAAATTAGCAATTTGCCTGAACAGCGCCGGAGAATCGTCCAAGCCGTATCATTCATCACCCAGAAGATGCTCAATAACACTTGCAGAAAGATTGAGTACCGCCTAGATATTTTATGGGCTACAAAAAAGAGCTCGTATCGAATTGGGCTGCTTCATGGTGATATAACTATGACTGGTATAAAAACTTTGAGAGTGTCTGTTTTGAATGCCAAAAACTGCATAGAGAGACTTTTCTAGTTGTAATGTTATGAACGTTTCTTATGGTACCAATAATCTATGCCCACTCCGCTGTTCAATTTTCTATTGTCCCTGAATCTGTATTCTCACTGAAGAAGAAGATAATCATCGAAATGTACCTCCGTGCATGTTATTAAACGATTTTTGTAGGAAAGTGTATTGAAAGAATTGTCTAAAGGTTGACTACACAGGAAATAGCACTTTCGAGAATCCATTCAGCTGCTTCTCCGTTGTTTCAATAATGGTTTCAACAAGCACAAACAATGAGTTCCTCTTTTACTTTTTACTTTTCTCTTTCACCGCAGAAGATGGGTACCTGTTACCCTAAATACGTATCCGTATTTCAATTCTCCTTGTGAATTAGAGGTTTCCCCTCTTTAATTGCTCCATTCCACAGTTTTTGCTTAATTCTTGTTTTGTTTTGAATGAGTTCCTTTTCGAAGTCAGTCAGACTCACCCAACTCCTTCGTAAATAAAGAACCTCACATGACCTCAAGCTATTTTGCCGACAAAAAAAGGATTACAACAAATTTAAACGCTTGCACACTTTCTCATTCAGTAGCCAGTGTATGTAGTTCAAGTTCTGAGAGTTTTTTCAAATCTTAAGAGAGAAGTTCGATGCTTCGGCCGAAAAACTTTGACGACGCAAAACCCAACACTGCTATTTTCTCGTTTGCAAGCAGAACCTTCGACATTTTGTTTTTCATTTCAAATGGCGGAGGTTGCGCGCTTTGCAATGTCAAATGTCAAGGAGGCTTCAAAAGCTTTAGCATTAATAAATTAAAGGGAACGCGCTGCTTAAATGGATTCAGGAAAGGGTGTAGAATAAAATGGATTCTGAGAATATGTAGAATCAGAGTCGTAGCCTGGCTGGGTTTTAATTGTTTGGTCATGTACTGATGTCCACGAGTTTTTCCATAATTTGTCTGAAGCTGCACTGAATCCGCAGGAAGAAACCTTGATTTGAATTCGTTATTGATTTTCCAAACATTAAAAAGGCAGCCTTCGACTGAAAGGCTTTGACTTTTCTTTTAATTTGAATGTGTGTGCCTTTCCCTGTTGTTGTTGTTGTTGTTTTTGTTGTTGGATGCAGTCGTTAGCAGGCCAGAGTCGATGTCGGCCTTCCTTGTCTTGGGTTCTGTCTTGTTTTCCCAAACAGCAGCAGCAGCAGCTGAGAAAGAAGAGGGAGCAGAACATTGGAAAATCGATGGGGGCTTGCACGTGAGAAGCGATTAAGGCCCCCGTAGCATCCAAGCGCCCTGCCGTCTTCGACCTCCCTTCAAAGTCATGTGTTGAGGGAGAGAAAATGGAGGCAGAAGATCGCCAATCTCTTTTCATCCTAAGCTCCATTTCAATGCATTGGGTGCAAAGAGCTGCCGCACGAGAACGAGAAACTGGAGAAGGGTTCATAGAGAGGAGGACGGGAGAAAAGAGGGCGTGTTGTCTGTCTTGGCTTCCGAAGTGGAAACATTTTTATGACCTCTCTGTACTGTAGTGTTACAATTGCAGCTGCGGATAGGGGGAAAAAGAGAAAGAGGAACACTTTTTTTTTATTTTCTTTATCCGGGGGACCGTGGGAGAACAGAATTGGGGGATTGGAAGGAGACTCTCTTCGCGAAGGGTGTTTGATTTATGTAATAGGCTTAACGCCCTCGATGCATCAATTGCTCCACCCACCAACACCATCTCTTTCCTGTTTCCAACACTTTTCCAACACCCCCCGTCTATTGCCCCTTCTTTCTCCTCAATCTCTACGACCAGGAATCGAAGTTTTATTCAGACGTTTACGAGTAAATCTCCATGAAAGAGCGGAAAACGATGCCGGCCGATTTTCGTTGCGTTTTCGTGGAAAGCGTCGTGAGAAAACGCCGAAGAGCGAAAATTAAAGTTTCCCTACCCGCCCGCCATTGTACGCTCTTGCTTAATTAGAGGAGAAGCGGAATTATTGGGTTCTGGGGAAAATTATTGCTGAGCCTTCCCCGATAAAGCGATTTCATAAGTTGCAAAGACGATCAGTTGCTAATGAGAGATGGTGTTGTAATGCATTTTTGAAAGGGAGGTGGGGCTTCGGTTTCACTCTAAACGCTGAATGTGAAATGATCCGGTCGATAATTTTTTTTTAAAATTGCATTATATAAATTAATTACTCTTTTATATATATCGACTAGCTTACACTTATTTGATCATCACGAAAACAAGCAATCGACGTTATCTCGTCTCTTTTGCGAAAGGGAAGAAAAGTCATGTGTTAAAAAATTAAACGCCTAAAAATTTCAGAATTTCTGAAAACAAAATTAACAAGAAACATATTGGCAACTTTGCATAAAATTTTGTTTTAATTTTATTTTCAATTTTTAATTTTAACAAATTATTGACGGATCTAACATTTTTTTCCATACTCATTAAAATGGGAGATGGGAAAAGAAAGGAAAATATTTCTTTTTAAATAATTGTGCCTTTCTTTTTTTTTTTATTAATATTAAATGCATTTATGTTAACTCGATAAACTTTTAAAATGTTTATAAATCTTAATAAATGAATAAATTTTATAAGTTTTAATTTTTTCATGTATAAAATTCTTTTGTTAATCAAAATATGATTTTTTTCAAGTTATAATTTTATAAAAATTTTTCATCTAAAACATAATTTTATAATTTTTTTGAAAATTTTAAAATGTTACTAAAATAAAAAAATGATAAAATTTTGATAAATTTCTTCTATATAATTCCTTTATAAATTTGGTAACAAAATACGTTTTTTGAAATTATTATTTTATTTTTTTATTTTATATTTTTATTTTATAATTTTTTTTATAAAATTTATTTTGACAAAAGAAATGTATGAAATTATAATTTAGAAAATCACATTGAAAAAAAAAATTATAAAAGCATTTCATACATGAATTGTAAGTACAGAGTATCTCAAATTGATGTAGACACTCTTTGAAACGTTATAACTCAGCAACGAAATAAGATAGAAATATAAAATTTGTTGTATTTTATACCTTAAACTTCCTTAAGCCCGTATAGGTTCAAAATATCCACCTTCTGCCACGGTACACTCCCAACACCGACGTTGAACAGAGCGACATACCGACTGGATTGTAACTTAGCTAATGGAATATCAATGTAACCGGAAAAAAATGTTCAGAAAATTAATATTAAATTAATTTCATAATACTTTAGATACTTTTCTAATTAATAAGCCATAAAATAACAATACATTAATTAAATGATAAATAAATACATAAAAGAAAATAAATAAAGCTAATAATCAATCACTTAATCATATCAATAAGCACTAGTTCACTGGGGATAACGGAAATGTCCGCAAAAAAAGGACTTAAATGAAAAAAATTTCGTTGAAAGGAGTAGCCCCGGGGAGAGAAGCGATGATGCAAGCCGCATTACCTCTCTGGATGTCCAGGGAGATTCTTTGGCGGAGAAACTCCATGGATCTACTATCCTGGGTAACGGCGGAAAGTCTGGAAACGAGGTATCTTAGGAAGGACCGGGCAGTAGACCCCCAGGGGCCGAAAGTCTCGAAGCCAATGGGTGCGAACAGAAAGTTATTTAGTAGTTCAGCGTAATTCGACGTTTTCTTGCTTTCTGCAAGGTTCGCAGCATAACGGGCCTCCCTTGAGCTTCCGTCTCAGCAGGAGCAGGCGAGGGTGTCTACACAGGTGACGTCCCATAGTAGCATCTTCCCTGACTTCCAGGCGGAGAGGGTCACTCCGTCGGGATGTTTGCCATCGCTTCGAGAAAGTCCGGTGGGTTCCAGTAATGATGTAATGCCTTTGATGGTGAGGGCACGATGTATCCTGTCAATTAGATGACTATGGCGGCTTCTACGACCAAAGCTGTCGCAGCTAAGGGGGTGGAGGGCCTGTTTATCAATAGTTGCACCGCAGCGGCAAGGGTGTAGAAAACATGGGCGGGCATTTAAGCGAAGGCCGACGGCGATGCGGATGAACTTTGTGGTTTGTGGCGCACACGGTATTCTATAAAGTTTCCCAAAGGTAGAAGTTGAGAGGGGTTATATCAGGAGATCGAGGCGGGAACTCCGTAGCACTTCCTCTTCGTCCTATCCATCTGTGATTGTGTGATCGAGGAAAGTTCTTACATGAACATGAAAGTGAGGTGGAGCCCCGTCTTGTTGGAAGTAAACCTCATTTCCATTCTCGAAGAGATCATTAAGACGTGGACTCATGAGTTCCAACATTTGCAGGTAAGTCTCTGGAGGACAACCACACCACACCATGCTTTTCCAACGCCGTCTGGATCATACACAACAAACCTTATATTTCTACCTCATTTCGTTGCTGAGCTATAACGTTTCAAAGAGTGTATACATCAATTTGGGACACACTGTATATTTGATTAAGAATTATTTTTAGAAATTTTAATATGACAGCGCCGTAAAATATTTCGAAATTGTCACCCAAACAGGCAAAAAGCCCAAGTAGGGGGGGGGGGGAGGTTCTAAATAAAAAATATTAAAAGATGACGATTAAACAGTTTATAATTTATTCATTTATTTAGAATCTTTTGAGGTGTAAATATTAAGATCATATATTGAGGTGTAAATCAACTGAAAATCTAGTTAACCTTAATGTAAAAGTAGCTCACCCTCACTATTATTTATATATGACTATTAAAGGGATTAGAAACAAATGAAAAGGAAATTAACGTTTTCAAACTGTATTCCAGCTGAGGATGGTTTGAGACCGAAACTAGTCTCCGTGATTAATTATTACTGCTGCAAAACGGGACCTTTCTCCTTATTTATCTATTTAAATAACTACATTATTAATCAATAAAATAAATGAATTAAAAAAGTAAAATAATAATTTCAATTTCAATTTTATTTGTTTTAAGTGTGAACGAAAACAGTTAAAAATAAACCTTTAACAACGAACACACTAAAAATAAATAAATAAATAAATAAATAAATAAATAAAATAAGACAGAAAATTTGAAAATAGATACAAGTAATCATAAACAGAGGTAAACAGAACATAAGAGACTAAACCAAAGGCAAAGTATATAAGAGGTAATCAATTCATGCAGTTAAAATAAAAAAATCCGTTACAGTACATGTGAAATAGACAAAGAGCTAAAATTTGCTCGTTGACATATTATCGAAGTAGTTTAAAAATTCATTAAAAAAGCATAATAGAGTTAAAGATGTCTACAAAATCACTCAGTTTGTTATGCTTTAAGAATAATCTGGTAAACACATTAATTGAATTGTATTTCTGAACATAGCAAATATTTTTACATCGTGTTTGATATATGGAAGTATTTAAGTTAAAAGTAATGAAAAAACTTGGGATATTATGAATCGCTTTGTACAGAATATCTAGATCATTCCTAGTTAGGAGTTGAGAGAAAGGAAGGCAACGAACTTCTTTAATGAGTAATGAATAGGTTTTAAAGGGGTGGTTTTCAAAGAACCAAGCACTGCGACCTCAGGTCTATTGTACTATCCCCAATGATGATGAAAGAACGATTATGAACGGGACAAACACAAACACAAACACAAACATCCATGCCCTCGGCGGGATTTGAACCCGCGACTCACTGGTGTTGAGAGCGGAAAGACCTGTGCCTTAATCCTCTCGGCCACCGAGCCGGCATCTTCTTTAAGTATGTTGTCTATGTTAAAGTCCATATGATGTATAAAATGGCGTCTGAAAATTTTATAATGAAAGTAAAATATTAATGAATATTATTGAAAATAGAATAAAAAATAAATGAGTAAATAAAAATAAAAGTTAAAAAAATGATAATAAAAATAAAAACGAAACCTAATAACATAAATAAATAAAATAAATATCTAAATAAGAAATGACGAAAACGAAAACCAAGGTTTTGTTTTACGAATTAAAAAAAACAAATCTGGGTCGCGGTTTTGAATCCAGCTGAGGATTGTTTTTACTAATCGTTCTTTTAACTTTTACTAAAGTTTTTCAGATTTGTATTTACTATTCACGAGAAATTTTTACTTTCACAAACCTTAACTAATACTATATAGTTCCTGAACTATAAACTTCACATAAACTTGACTCTTCAGCAGAAGAAGATTAAAAAAAAAAACTCTCCAGAAGTAAACTTTATTTTTTCTTTTATTTTTGTGGAAAGTGTTTAATTTTATTCTTGTTTATTTTATCACAGTTTGTGACCTTCCATCTTCTTTTCAGCAAAATTTATAATATTGGGTTATTGCAAATGAAATGGCGGATTTAAAGTATGAGTTATTCAATTACCCGGCGCATTTGGGGTGAAGCGCAAGCTGCGGATTATGCAATTTTGTGAAAGTTTCTTCTTTTTTTTTAATTGCATAAAAACTAAATATTTCAAGCTGCGAATACATTTAAGTAAACAATCTTTTTTTTTTTTCTTCTCATTTTTAGGTAAGGATTGAAAACACCAACAAGTTAATAATGTTCATGTCGTAGAAGTTTTATGCAGTTAGAATTTTCTTTATTAACATCGACGACTGAATTCGTGTCAGGTAAAGGCCAAAAAATTATATATATATATATGCTTGAATGAACAGTGTACATTATTCATGGTTTCCCAACCTTTTATTATGACGAACACTTCGCAAATCCTGAAATTTTAACGGAACACCTTGTTTATTTCATAGAGTAGGTAGATATTTAGATATTAATAATAAATAAATGACATCTTCCTGCCTTTTAATCTAACCAAGCCTACGCTTTATAAACATTTTAAGAAAGAAATCCATTTTTTTTAACATTTATTGAATGTTTGTGGAACACTAGTGTTTCATACAATTTGTGAAACGCTGAGTTAACATATGTAAAATTCAATAAACATAAACTGTTATTTTTATAATTTTGAGTATCAATAAACGTATAATTATTTATCGTTATCAAAGCTGATTAATTTATGCAATTTCACAGTTGTTATAATTTTTATAATTGAAATTATCATGAAAAGTTCAATAAGTTGTGAAGTTTTATTTTCTTTAGTACATTTTATAATATCGTAGGTTTGTAGGGCATTTCTACATTTGTTTCACTTTATCAAAATGTTATATACAGTAGAATAAGAATGTAATTCTTTTGGAATGTTTAAAAATTTCAAACAATTTAGCTTCGTGTTTAATACAGCGAGCGCCATTAAATGTGACCACTTTGGGACAAAGCCAAATTGATAACAGTAACTAACTGATAACAATAATCGAAGTTGAAAAAAGAGGCATTACACTGTACACTCTTTATAAGTGAAACGAGTCTTTGTGGTCATTGTAAAACTCTTCAATAAATAAGGATACATTAATACCAATCAATGCCCATTGCCTTAGAGGGAAGTGAAAAGTGGCTATAATAAGCGGAATTCGGGAGCCAATCCAAATATTTTTACTACTTTTAGGGAAAAATTTGATAATGATATCCGAAGTTTTGATCACAATAAACGGCGTATTTGGTATGTTTAGATACAAGCTTTCCGTACCAAGTAAAAATGTTAACAGTAACTGATTGATAACATTAATCGTATTAGCACTCCGCACCACTGTATTACATGTAATTGTACCTTACAGCTTTTTCAATTTTTGCTGCTGGATATATACAGTTTTTAAACTAGGCATACTCAGGAAAATTTCTAACCAAGCGAAAATTAATTTAAAAGAAAAAAAATCTTCAAGCTTACTGCTTTTTAGTTTTAATCATTCATTTTGTGACTCCTTTACAGAGGGTGTGATAACACTTAAGAAAATGCGTTTTATCATAGCGTTCATTCTTGATATTTTTACAATATCTGTTGTACATAATACTCTATATGCTTTCATAATGTTTTCGCTTATCTTTTATTCATATTCCCTTTTATATACACTATATACACTTTCGATTTTAGACGTCTTGTCGAATATCTAGAAAAATACTTGACGAATTATCCTGAAACTTCAGGGGTATAAAGAGCATATTACACCTCGTATATTTCAGTGAAGGTTTTTTCCCGAAGGCAAACAGGGGACCAGCAACAAAATGAACCAAAAATAATGTTTGGAATCGCCCTGTAAAATATAATGAGTAAAATGTGTGATAGCTGTAGCATGTGATTAAGAGGCTTTTTTTTACTTTTCTGTGTTCATTTGTATGAGAATAGCACGTATATTCATGGAGATATAAAGTTTTCTTTAATAAAATCGAAATGTTTTCGTAAGTTTTTTGTTTATAACATGCAGGGTTTTCAATCCAATGCGATGCCATTTTCAGGAAACTTGACAAACTACAGTGGAGACAACACCCTGCAATCAGAATATTAAAATATTAAATATTTGATGAAATATGAGCATTTTTACTAAATAATGTTTAACTGCGCATGTACAAGCGTTACCAAATTGTCTTTTGCATAATTTATTAGCCAAATGTATAGAGTTACTCTTATAAAAAGCCCAAAGAAATATCATGAAAATTCAGAAAGATATCGCCGATAGAATAGTTGAATTTCAATTGTTCTCAAACAAACAAACAAAAAAAAAAACCAACTATATTGGGTTTTCTCCAAATTTTTATTTTTGGACCGGACACCAGTATCAATTTCTTCTCCTTATGTCTATATCAAGGCATATTGACTTGATATTGACTTCTATAAATCGTAACTCGGAAACCTCTATCAAATTTTAAAGGTATACACAGTTGTATGTACCCTATTTTTCTCCCAAATTTCATCATCCTAAATTTTATAGAATCTGAGTTATTAACTTATTGATCTTGGTGGCGGCATTTTTATTTCTGTTCAAATTCGGACTTGTGTTCATAACAACTTTTTTGCTTAGAATCACCCATACCACTATTTACCAAATTTTCGTTCACTCATTACGGGACACCTGTATAATAAGATTAAGGTGTGGAAGGACAATTCGTGACAATTAAGAAAATTTTAGACTCTGATTTGTCGAATCCCCCCAATCATAAGACGCAATTTAGACCAATTTTAATCGTTTTATGGACTCACAAAGTCTACAGTTGACATAGCCAGCTTTTTAATCTATTCCTTTGAGATGTTAATATAATAATAAATAAATACAATTTATACAGGGCAACTCTATGGTTACATACAATTTTATTTAAATCGAAAGATTCCTTACAAAATTCTTGGCATATTTAAAAAATTTTAATTCGAATACTAAATGTTTAAACGAAAATGTTGAACTTCAATTTCCAATAGCAAGGAGTCTATCTTGAGTGAGGCCATAAGGTCAACGGTGTCATGATGTTTGCTTCACAGTTGTAAATTAATATATCGCATGCAAGATTAATCATCGTCAATACATACAAAAATTTCATTTTATTTATGTATGTATTGATGATGATTAATCTCGCGTGCGATGTATTAATTTTACATTGTGAAACAAACACATGCCTCCGTTGACGTCACAGCCTCAGCCAAGATGAGTGCCCGTTATTGGAAATTACGTTTGCATTTTCATTTTTTCATAGACTTAGGGTTCGAATTAAAAATTAAAAATGTCACCGTTATTAATTGCGCTACGCCATTATTAATGCGCTAATCTTTGTATTTAAATAGAGTTGTCCTTTAAGACGTTATTGACGCTGAGTCCATTTGTAATAAGAAATTAATTGTTTGGCATAATTTGGTAAAATTTATTAATAATAGATTATGTATTAATTTTAAAACGGGTATTAACATTAATAATTTTATATTGGGATAGGTTTTTGCTCAGTATAAAACGAGAAAAAATTTTTATTCATTCGTTTGTGTGTCTTTACTCGTATTCACCTTAAGATCTTTACCGGTCATTTAAGAACGGAACCAACAAATCGCTCTTAGTGGCCGAGGAAAAGACCAACTACGGCTGATCCTTTACTACAACAACTAATACAGCCACCTTTTTTATTAATCTAAATTTTTTCTCCAGCGTCTTCTTTTTGCCTTTCACGCGTGCTGCTCTTAAATTAGGCCGTTGGAAGATTAGCGAAGCGCTTTTGCCACCAACACCGCTTGCAAAGTGAAACCCGAAACGGGTTGGCGACCTGCTTCGCCGATCGATTTCTTGTGTTTGCAAAAGGAAAAGCGATTGCGAAAAATCGCCAGGACCAAGTGGAGGAAGAAGGGAATGGCAAAGGAAGCGAGCGAGCGAGGAGGAGGAATTCATCTTAATTCCACCTGTAGCTCTCGGGAGACATCTTGGCTGCTTTATTGGATGCCTTGTATTCATTGTCTTCGCGCCAAACGCTTTCGTTTTTCTCACTTGGTTTTATTTTCCCCACCCCTGCCGCCTTTCTTCCTAGTTGATATTAACTGTCGTTCTTTATTTCTTCCATTTTAATCTTTTTTTTTTCTTCTCCTTTCTCGGTTTCTTTTTCCTTTTCGTACTTTATTCTTCTTCTCGGATGTTCCTAGCTTCCGTGAAATTATTTGCAACAGAAATTTATTTTGCCAGAAGAAGCTAGAACGGGAGAGGAAATAAAAAAAGCGCAACCCCTTTTTATTGATTTAGCATCAGACGGGCGAATCTTTTTTCCTTCTTCTTGACGAAAAGCAGAGCATCGACGCCTTCAAAATCTGCTTTTTCCCTTTCTAGATGGTTTCTGTCTTGTCGTTAAAACTCTTTCCTCTCTTTTGTTTCGAAGCTTAAAAATGAAGATAAACATGGCGAGAATCTAAGCGCCGATCTCTCGACGACATGCTACTTTTGAGGAGCCAATGCTAAAATATAGCTCGCCTCGTTAGCAAATGACGGCTGAATGCAAAAGCGACAAATCTCTCTTGCTTACATACACACGCAGACGGAGACACACAACCACACACACTCCCGCACACAAACACAACACGTAAGCGCTTCCTTTTCCGAACTCACGTTTGGTTAATTATGGTTGGAAAAACGTTTTTTCCCGGAAGGAAAATTAAAAGTAGTTGCTAAAAGACGCGGAAGGAATCCATCACCGGTGACTTTAGGGGTTAATGGCGGCGAGGACTTAATTACAAGTTTGCCAACTATTTTCGTCGCCCCTCGACTGGTAAACCACGGTGAAGAAATGCTCTGTTTACAGTGAGACAGCGATTCATCACCGGAAAAGGAAGAAAATGAGAGGGAAGTTCGCCTAGGAATTGCCAGCAATGAAAGGAAAACAAGGCTTAAGTCTGACAATTAATCACCAATGAAAGAGGGGAAAAACGGGAATAAATTAAAGGAAAAACTGCAGGAAAACATTCCTTTGGGCTTAGAGGTGTTTAACTTAAATCCTCTCAACGTACACAAAGTGGGATACTGGCCATCAACTTAACGAGTGGATTGTTGTCTGATCCTAAAAGGTTAGTAACTCTCGCTTGTTTCCACTTAAATAATTAAACTTTGGAACTATAAAGTATTAAAGGTCGTTAAGTGAAGGATTCAAGGTGTAGTAGAATGTAGGGGCACTTTAATAGAACTCATTCTAGAATAGTTGTCGGGATGGTGCTTTCATTCAGTTTTTGGCATGAATGGTAACGGTTGTAGGTTGTAATTCGATGGCTTTCTTTCCTGATTTTCATTAAGATGATTATAACTGGATGTTACATTTGGTTTGGTTTTAATGTCACGGCTAAGTAAAATATTTAGTTCCCTTTGCCGAACTTTCAACGAACCTGAAATCTAAAGGGTTTCCCAAACTAATGTAAATTCATTTAATGATTTTAACTTAATACACGAGTCACTTAGGCTACCGATTTCTGAGGTGTTTGGGGTTGAAGAGGAACTAGTCCATAGTCGCTACATCTTCAAGAGATAAAGCACATTCTCACTATCATTGTGATGTCTTATGGTTCCATGGGGTAGATGGGTAGAGGTTTTTTCCAAATCAATTATGCCATTGTGATGCCTTGGTTAAAGGCGTTCACGTTCCACAATTCACATGGAAAAGAAAGAAATAATTAAAATAAAGAGAACGTAAAAATCAGAAAAAAATCTTTTATTCTGTTTACTGCCTATCTATAATTCTTTATTATAGAAAGTTGAAGTTTAACAAGATAACACGATTACATAAGTAATTCATTTGATTTCATGTAAAACATTAATATTGAAAAATGCAGCTGGTCGCAACAACTAACAAAGGAATTCATCTATGATTCGGGGCAGCTCGATGTATAGCTCGTTCCAGAAAACCAAAAATTCACTTCTATGTTGCAAGTCGGATGGAGGAAGAGATGGCATCCACACTGCATAAAAACAAGGGACAATTAGAGGCTTAACTTTACAGGCGGTAATACTATCAAGAAAACTAACGTTGAACATCATGTCCACAGGCGAGATATAAAACGTTAAATATGGTCCAAAAGGTCCCAACAACAATTTACAATTATAAAATTGACCGTTACGTATCAATAATGCAATCAAAGGCCAATAAGAAATCGATTAAATAATCTAATAACCAATAAGCAATCCTTTAATTCCAATAAGCAATCCAATCATACCTTGTGTTATCCTTACTTAATTTCCCTCCTAATAAGACTCGTTCCAAGACGACGGCAAGTGTTCGAAATCCAAAAACAAATCACAAGAGATCCTGGTTCTATGCAACATTCGCCTAGCTCGTCGTTGCAGAAGCAGTACCCAATACTTTTTTCTCATCGGTGCATGTATACTTACGCAGCTAGTATACATAACCATAGGCGCTTCTAGTTAAAATATTAATACCACGCTCCACAATCGGAGGCATGTCCGACGTCCATCGTTGTCCAGAGCCTAGATGAATCTTATTCCAAGCTGCTAGTAAAACAGAGATCATTTTTTAATAATACATTGTTACGTGATGCATCACGAACTCGTGATAATTACGAACATGGGCGAGCTACATGAGACAAAGGGCTTTGTTGCTCAGCTGCAATAACATAACAGGTTTAATAAAGCCAGAAATTAATATTTCAAAAATAAAAAAAGGAAAAAATACAAGTGCATTAATAAAAATGCCAAGCAAATTCTTACATAAACTCGTGACAGAATGTATCTGCCACACAATCATGATGCGAAGGTCTAACCTGTGAAAATCTGCCAAATGGATTAGGCGAACAGGTAGCATTGAATTTAGAATGGTGAAACATCAATAATAAGGTTTACGTCGAAGAATTTGCGGCAATTGATGCATTAGATGTAGCAACTGAAAGAGAATGAACCCAATTGAAATGATTCGTGGTGCTTGCATTTGCAGCTGCCCGCTTTATAAGCAGTGTCTGAATCGAGTGGTCATCCGCACGAACCCATGTGATAACTCAAAGATTCTAAACTTGTCTTCTTTGACTTTGATTATAAAACTTAGCTATTTCTTAATCAAATTTTTTTGCTTCATCCTGTATAAATCTGCGAGTCTGTGCTTGTGTCCGCAAAAAATGTTTGGATTTTGAAATTTTGACTTCGGATTCTTGAAGATCATCAAAAAATGGAATATGAATGACTGTAAGATCGACCTTCTGTATCTTTGTCATCATCGATAAAATTGAGTTCAAAGTCTAAAGTTCAAAATGTCTTTGTTTTGGTAATGCAATTTTCTCATTGGTTGGCGCATTCTCAACTGTTTCTCCCCCCCCCCCCCCCTAATCGTATGAATATTTGAAAAGTTTAGATTTCTCTCTCAAAATTTATTGCTGCCCTTATGAATTGTTTCCTTTATGACCAAATAAACATTTTCCATTTTCCATTTGTATTTCAATGGATGTTGGACGAGTCCTTTAAAGAGGAAATCGACGCCACTGAAGCTCACCTTTTGCACACCCGGCTTTTGGCGAACTCTCAATCTTTAATGGTTGTTCCATTTTCCGCATAGTTTCGACTTTTACTTTTCCATTAAATTAACAGCGTTAAATTTTTCAGCGCAAACAAACGCTCGTGCCCTTTAGAGAATGGCTTTTTGATGATACGCCTTTACTAGTAACAAAGAGTAAGCAACAAGTGGATTGCTGGTCAGTTGGAGCTCTTTGCAAACTCAAAATAAATGTTTCCGTTTCCTATGTTGGTTTGCACCGCAAGATTTAACGCTTGGAGGGATTTTAAGCAGAGGTTATCTTGCATATCAGTGATCGACTTGGATTCTTGAATCATATGTTGATAAATTATGATAATAACTCTAGACTTCTTAGAGCTCTTTTGGTTGGCAAATAAACATTTGTGAAACTGCATATGATAGCATTGAATTCGATTTTATTTATAACTGCTTGACCTCGTAGAAGATTAAAAAAACCCTACGTAGGAAAAAATGTATCAGAAATGCTGGAAATATTCAGAGCAAAAATGTGAAAAATCATGGATTAATAAACAACCGAAGTACATCCGAGATTGAAATTCTGCATAGCCTTGTAAAAGATGTAATTTAAAGATATGATACCGTTATCACAGGTGAAGAGAGGAAAACCACTATTTCGCTTTTAAATTTTTAATCACTCATACCAATACCGCCTACGGTAGGGACAATTTCGGGCTTATTATTGGTAGAAATATGATTAACAATACCCTACCGTAGATGATGTAACAATGTATGAAGTTTTCGCGCTCAGGCTTTGGTTGCTCATACATGCATTTCATTCACAAAGTAAGCTTAACGAAATGCGTATACGAATCTATAAGAACTGTACATGAGGAATAGCAGTTCGCTTGGCACTTATTTTGCATCCTATTTTCGTTATCATTTACCTCACATTAATTGACCTTTTAACTTTTATTCTCATCATACAAATGCTCATTTTCTTTTTGTTATTTTTATTTTTATTTATTAGATATGTATTTTTATTCTTGTATATTTTATTCTTTTATTCTTTTTATTCTTAGATATTAATTTTATTTATTTATTTTTAAAATTTTAAAATTAAATCTAAATTTATTTTTTATTTATTTCACTTTCGTTTTTATTTTTAATTTTATTTGTTTTTAATTGTTAATTTGTTTTTCTTTTTTATAGTCGTTTTTTATTCTATTTATTATATTCATTAATATTTTATTTTTATTTCTTTAATTCACTGACCTTAGTCACCAATTATTTAGTTGAAATATAGAAACTCATGATCTTCAACTTGGATTCGAATAGAAACCACGAATACCCAGGCTCAATTGGTAGAGCAACGAGCCCGGATATTATTTATTAAATACAAGACGCGAATCATGAGTTTCTATTTTTCAATTATATCATTATTGGAATTTACCGAATACGGGGTGCGATCAAAAGGTTCCAAGATTGGTTTGAGCATCTCGCCAACAAATGGCAGCACAAGTCCACAAATAAATAAAGGATTTTGTTTTATGTGCACTGGGGACTGAGAAAATACTGCTATTGTGATCAAATGTGTGAAGTCGTCTGCGATTTTATCATAGACATTAAATTTGAGAACGAGCAAGTTCGAGCAACGAGCATTCTGAGGGAGGACGTTCGGCGAAAGCGACGAGATCTATGGCGTCTGCCACGACAATGCAACTTCTCACCGAGTTCTCCTCACACGTGAATTTCTTGCGAAAAGAAACATGATTTTGCTTCCACACCCACCCTACTCGCCAGATTTGGCTCCTGCAGATTTTGCCCTCTCTCTGAAAATGAAGATCCAGTTGAAAGGTCGCCGTTTTGATACGACTGAGCAGATCCAGTGCGAATCGCAGAAGGTGCTTGACTTGTTTCAACAAAAGAGACTTCCAGAACACTGTCCTAAAGTGGCAGGAACTCTGGACTCATTGGATGGCTTCGCAAGCGGACTATAACTTGGAAACATGACGTGATAGAAAATATCTAAAAGCAGATTCGGACTACGCACACTAAAAATCACAAGAATAAGGCAAATTTATTCAAAAAGTTTTTTCTTCGTTGGCCTGAACGAACTATCTTTCCTAAACTAACCAGCCAAAAGGACACGTAGTTAGGGTAATGCTTCCATGTCCACAGTGGCTTAATTGGTTATGACTCAACGCGATTAGCTGAAGATTCCTGGCTCGAGTCCAAGCTGTGGAATTTTCTTTTCTATTTTCATCAATAGATATAATATGTATTATGATTAAATTATAATTAAACCTCTGAAGTATGGCGTATAATCATTCATAAATTCTCATGAAATGCAAATAAGTTTTTATGACTAAATCAAAGGAAAATACAGTAAATAAATAAAAATAAAATAATAGGTAATAATAAAATAAATATAAAAATAAATATGAATATAAAATTAAAAATGGAATAAATCAATGCATTAATGATGTTCATAGTTGGTCAAATTCAAAGTTGATTTGGTTATTTAGTAACAAGTCTTTATTATTTATCTTTTGCTTAAAATTTTCAGTATTGCATTGGTTATTTGGATTTCCTCTATTTATTCCTTTATTAAGACAGCAATACTAGACCACACAATAGGAATTTAATTAATAATGGCAAATAATTAAATTATTCACTCGGTTAAGATTCCACTGCATTTCATTGCATATAAGATTACTTCGTATAATAATTTATGTAGGAAATAAATATATAAAACTGTGGAAGTTTTTCTTGTCTTCGTGTATTTTTAATACACATGTTAACAAATAAATATTTTTATTAATCGTCTTTTCTCCTCGTTTCCCACGAGAGTTTCCACTCATTAGTTTTCTCTCTCTCTCTCTCTCTTCACTTTTTTTTTAAAAAATTACTACGAAAACTTAAACTTAAAAATTACTACCATTCTGTTATTTTGTTTGTATAATCTACATGTATTTGCAGCAGGATTGCAGAGCTTTATCGTCATTGTAACAATGATTTGCATTGGGAAATTGTGTATTGAGATAAAAAAGAAGTCCACAGCGAACTTTTATTTCGTTCAGAGTTGTAAGTTGTTGCTATTAGATAGAAGTTGTTTATGGATAAAAAAACTTGCTCGGAAAACGAAAGTAGATTACAGAGCGTTCCCTATTTCAAAATGCTCAGTTTACAAATGTCCTCTAACATCTTTGGAATTTTGACCCTAAAGGTTTGAGATAACCTGTATATATTTTTTATTTCGAATGAAATAATTTATTTATTTATTTATTTAGCCAATGTGAAAACCCAGAAGGAATAACTGGGAATTAAGAAGTACCAAACAAATTTTTCAAATTAAAATAATTCTCTTCAAAGTTTTTACATTGCTTAGAAATTTTCTTGATTACAAAAAACCCAATTATTTCATTAATTAAATAAATTCTAATTGTCTTTTACATCGATAATCAATGTAACCCTTCTTCATTATTACTTGGTCTTATTTGTACCTGGATTTATTAAAATCCAATTATTTCGTCAACCTAAGAATGTTAGGCTATTTCTTACTTTTTTTCCCTATTTAGCTCGATAAAAAAATTGTTATTAAATGACATTAAAAGCTCATTTTTGTGATTTAAATTCGATCCGTCGTCATTATGTAAAGAGGAATAAATAGTTAAAGAAGCAAAGATTAACTGGTATGGATTTATAGCCTCTTTTGATGGGGAACTTAGTCTTACTCCTTGAGGATATCTTATTTACTCGTAATTTCCGAAGGTAATCCGAGCGAATTCGAAATGGCCTATTTTTCCCATTGGAATAAACCCATTCATCAAAACGACGTAAGACATAAAAGCATCTCGTGTTTTTTTGTTTTTTTTTTTGAACTGAATTCTGAGAGAGAAAGGCAGGAAGGAAGAGGACATTATGGAAGAAGGCAAAATAATAAGGAGAGAGAGGTTGTAAAAGACGTGAGTCTTAAATCATGAAACGATAAAAAGCATCGTAACCACCCCTATTGGCTTTCCTTATTAACTTCTTTTTATGTATTTATTTTTGGGACGTCTTTTCGTAATTAAGCTTTCGAACGGAAAGTCTTTAATGTCGAAGCACCTGCTGAGAGGGAGCATGGATATTTATAACGTGGAACCCTTTTGGCTGAACGCGATTAATTGTGAGATGGCAAAAGATTTTGGTTGTTTTTGACTCTTCTTCGGGTTTTTTTTTAATACCTGTATGTAAAGCTTATTCAGCAGTGGCCAAGTCATGCTACCATTATTTTGGGCTCTATTAACCAGAAATAACGCTATGAAAAGAAAGATAACAGGCTCATTTTAAACGTTATGTCTCGTACATTATTATCATATACTTGCTTACTAGGTATAGTCGATAATACATAGTTTAATCAATGTTTTTTCTTGATAAAGTTTAATCTCAACCTAAAGAAGAAATAAATTGGATATAAAATTTATCATTTACATAAGAAATTTTATTTAAGAATGGGTGTTGTTCATATATTTATTTTTGTAATTCAATATACGAAATGGAACCCAAAATATCCGAGAATTTGATTAATCCGCCCAAACCAAAAACATTACGAGATTTTGCTGCCAGATGCCTCTTGGTGCACCTTTCAGCTGCTGCTCTGCCAGTTTCGTAATCGTAGGCCCATTTCTTGTGAATTATTGCTGTTTGTATTGCAAAGTGTTCTTGTGCATCTGCGAATTTCCAAATTATTCCATCTGGTCAAACTGTCAACAGAAAGTTTTACTGAAGAGACTGATGGAAATTTCGCGCAAATCGCCCGAGTTGTGGAAGAGCAAAGACTGGTTGTTCCACCATGACAAGGCGCCCGCACTGGAATTCGTTGTGAAAGCAAAAATAAACGCGCCCGCACTGGCAAAAAAGCAACATGGTAACGATCCCCAACCCTCCCAACTCTCCTGATCAAGCCCCCCTGCGACTTCTACCTCTTCCCTAACATTTTGACTCCATTGAAGATATCCAAGTGGTCTTGAAACCCTACAGCCTTCGGACTTCCAGGAGTGCTTCCAAAAATGAGAAAATTGTTGGGATCGTTGCATACTTGCCGGAGGTGATTATTTTGAAGGTGACAGCGGAAATTAGAGTGCAAGGTACGTTTTCTGGTTTTTACAAGAAAATTCTCGGAAATTTTGGGTAGCACCTTCTATGTGTCGGCTTTATGGCCGAGAGCGCTAAGGCGTAGGTCTTGTAACTCTTGAAACCAGCGAGTCGCGGATTCGAGTCCCGCTGGGGATATGGATGTTTGTGTTTGTCCCATTACTAATAAACTTAGAACATCAAGCAAAGCTTCTGTAGGCTACTGGCACTGATCTTACCAATTGAGCTACCGTGTATATGAACCGCCATGCTGTTACAAGATATCCAATTGGACTTCCATGAAGCTATCAAGCAGCTCAATCGGCAGGGTAGGCCCCAACTCGCAAGTCGGGAATTATCCTTACCCTTAAAGCATTAAATAAATTGATGAAATTTATCTCAAACAGAAGATTATAAATTAACTGAAGAAACTTCTTCAAGCATAGCACAATATTCAAATAGAAAAGGAAAGGATAAATTCCGCGACCTGATCTAGGAGGAGAAGAACGATGATGATAGCAACGAGCATTTTGTGCCAATAAAATCAAGGAATGACGCAATAAAAAGGAGAGATTCGTGTCAATCTTGTTTTGTAGGCCTTACAATTTGGCGGGTTCTATTAAAAGTAAGGTTCACTTAAAGAACTTGTAATGCTGATGAAGAATCCACTTCCTGAAAGTTCTTGTTGCACAAAAGAAGACTGATAAATTTAGAAGCTTTTATGTATAAATGACCAAGCTGTAAAATAAAACTATAAGAGAAAAGGCCTTTTAAAATTAGCCTACTCCCATACTCTGATAATTTTTATTGATCATAGTTGGAGTTATCTTCAGCTATTTTGTACTACATATAAGTGCATTTGGCATATTTCCGTTGAAAGCAATTTTTTTCAACAGCAACCCCCCATGTTGATATTTCAAGGCCTTCAAGCGTTCTCTTAGGCCGCTAGAATTCTTTAAGACCCTGTCTCCTTATTACTACACACATTGCATCATGCTAATGAATTCTTTCTAAGTTGGAATGCAAAGCCCTTTCTACCCCCAAACTTCCTCCTCATGTGCCCACCCTTTTAGCCTTTATTTTACAAATGTCATCCGAAACTGCTTTAATCTCTGTCTCTCCATCTCTGTTCTTTTCTTTCTTCTGTTTTTCCCTTCTGTGTCTGTTTCTGAGCTGGGGCAATCACAGCCGGGCTCTTAGCCGTCTCTTAAGTCAGGAGAGTCCCGCTGGGGGATTCATCTCCGGTCTGGATAGTGGCTGATACCCCCAGGGATCGTTGCTCCTACCGCCATCTCGGTGGAACGAAGTTATCCGTGGTCGCTCTCCGTTTCCCCCTCGAGAGACATCCTGATGGGGCTTTACAGCCGCGACTCTCTCCAACGACAGACAGACTGTCTTTCTCAACTCGCTTCCACTTTAATTCTCTTTGCCTCCTTCTCCTCGTCAACCTTTTTTTTATCCCGTCATCCTTACTCTTTCTTCTCTTCTATTTTTCATATTTTTATTTCTCAAAAGAATTTTGATTCCGTCTCGGATAACTTTCTCGCCCTTCTATTTCTGGGCTCCTCTTTACTTTTTTTGCTCCCAGCTCTCTATCGTACTCCCTATCAACTCTCTTACCAGGATATTTCCTTCCTCCCTTCGCTCCCCTCATCCTGTATCTCCTTGGCAACTTTCTTGTCGTTGAGCACAACAAGTTCGAGCGATGAAATTATTGTATAAATAGCAACTAATAAAAACAGGATGCAACGCGCGTGGATGATGGAAAGCAGCAGAACTGTCATCGACAAAGGATGACGGGTGACTGAGTGAGTGAGTGAGTGAGTGAGTGAGTGAGTGAGTGGAGGGAAGAGGGAAATTTGAGAGTCCATGGTTCCACCCACCTGAGTGGTGTGATGCCTTATTGCTTCGGAGAGAGGGCTTCTCTGGCGGTGAAGGTAGCTACACCTCCTCCTCCTCCTCCTGCTTCTTCCAGCGCACCCAAAATATGAGCATCGAAAAAACAAGTCGAGTGCAACTTCCATCGTTACAGAAGCCTCCTGGTTGCCTTCAGATAAGAGGAAGGATGTCGAAGGCTCGCCGTCGTGCCATTATAAAAGAAAGAAAAGTTTATTTATGCCGCACTTTTCTACTTACATTAAGTTGACGTCAAAACTTGGAAACAAATTTTTCTCGGTGGTCCGTCTCGGGAAACGTATAGATAAAAGAATTCGACATTAAAGTGGGCGGGGGGGTATTTTTTATGTATTTCCATTTTAAAGGTAAAAGTTTTCAGTCATAACATAAGTGGTGAATTAGCTTTAGTCAGTTTAGATGGATATTGCCCTGAATGGTCGCGCAAGTCAGTTTTTTAAACCGATAATGATAAGTTTTTATTTTGTAGAGTCTCAGACTACAGTGGACTGTCGACTTTTTTTTTTTTTTTTTTTTTTTTTTAGTATCTACTTTTTTAAAAAAAATCTATTATCAAAGAAACTTTCTAACTTTTTCTGTATGTCTCACTCTCTATCTCTCTCTTTCTCTCTCTCTCTGCCTCAACAATAATTCACTGTACTCTATCTAGGTAGTGTTAACTCTGTTCAACGAAAGTTTGACTAGGCATGTTAAATTAAATTTCCGATTTCAATTGTTGCGAATTAAAATTAACAAAGTCAGTTGGAAATTTATTTAAACCGGAAATTTAATTGGACATGGCCAGACAAACTTTTGTTGGACAGAGTATAACCATAATTATTAGAAGTTAGTGGTCTACCGCCGAAGTCTGCCGGCTATTACCGCCGAAGTCTACCACCAGATGACACTGACTGACAAAATAGTCTATTTTCAATGGATTCTGATGCTGAATTGAAGTAAAAAATTTTGAAAAAATGCGAAAAAATATTATTTAACTTTACATAATCAAATAAATTCAATTTTAGAAGACAGTCTTATAAAACATCTTGGTTTTGACATTACAATTTAAATACTTTTTTATAAACATATTAATCAACAATCTCATAAACGACAAAAAATGAAAAATACAATATTAAAAAACATTAAAAAATTATTTTAATATTAATTGAAGTTGAAGTTATTTGGGCGAGGCTTAGTGGCCGAAAGCGCTAAGGCGCAAATCTTGTTGCTCTCAGACCAGCGAGTTCGAATCCCACTGAAGGCATGGACTTTTGTTCTCCAATTCTCGGATAGCTTTGTATGGTCCTCCAAGAAGCTCGGAGGTCCATACAAAGCTTCAGTGGGCTTATTCCCCTGCTAGGTTAAATTTCAAATAGATCCAATGATTATTTAACATCTTCGACACAGAAAAGGTGAAGGAGGAAAAGAAAAGTGAAAGAAGCTATAATAAATCATCTGTTGAAATGCAATTTACATACCCGTGATGATTTACAAAACGTGAAATCCTTTCGAGGAATCGGATGTTGCCATTTCAAATTAGAAGGAATTTGAAAAAGATCCTCTTTTATCTTTACTACAATCATAGTCAGAACATCAAATTACTTGAACACCTGAAGAGCATTTTTATAATTATAAGCTTTTTATAACTTTGCTGTGTTAGTTTGTTTAGGTCAAATCTTGTAATCAATATTAAACCAACTTTCCGACAAGCTAGGGAGCTGCAATTTGACACACTTATGCAGAATCGATGACAATTTATGATAAAGAAAAAAATTTTCAAATCGGTTCATTGGTTCGTGTTCTAATGGTACTAACTCATTACTACGAATTGATTGTTGTAACAATTGGACATTTCGTTATGGCGAGAGGTAAATGTATCTATTGTTTATTGTTGCAAAATTAAGCTGTATTGTTGCCACTAAATAAAACATTATAAAAGCTTGGTTTGATAAAACCTTTTTCCTCTTATCTTGTTAAGAAAATAATCACGAGGAAAGGTCACTGACGAAGATCTACATCAAAAATAAGCTTAATTCTTGGCGATCTATGGACTACTATAACGTCGAAGCCACCTAGTGAGAGCAGTTTACCCAGATTAAGTTTTTGACAATGGACAGCAATGGAGTTGACCAACCTCTAACTTCTAATAACCATAGTATAACATAAAGTACAATAATTTCGTTGTAGCAGAAGATTGGAACTACTTTTGAAGCTAAGATAGCCCAACTTGAATATTTGCAATAACGGAAGAAAGGGCGATGGAGCGACTTTTCCAAAAAAATAGTTATTTAAGTAGCGGAAGAAAGGAGCTACTAATTTACTATGTCCGTCTGTTCCGTACATATTTTCTACATTTTTTGACGTAGAATGTTAAAATCGGAATGTAGTTTATTAAGGCCAATTGAACTTCCATGAAGCCTTTTCTATTTGTTATTGTGATATGGGGAGGCCGTGGTCTAGGGGGCTTTCGCAGAGCAAGCCAGCTCTGCAGTAAGAATCGCCTAGCACGGCTAGTCACTGGATGGGTTAAAAATGCGGAAGGCAAGGGGAAACCACCGCATTTACTTATCCCAAGAAATCTCCTGAGGGTGAACCAACCTACGGACTGAATACACAAAACAGACGTACATTGTGCTATGTTTGAAGAAGTTTCTTCAGTTAATTTATTATCTTCTGTTTGAATTGAATTTCATCAATTTATTCATCCAAAATCGGAGGTGGAATATTTAATGTGATATGACTAGCGCTAGCGATGCCGCCCGCCCAAAGGACAGATGGTAAAAAAGCTTAACAGCAACTAATAATAATAATAATAATAATAATAATAATAATAATAAATTTTATTAGCTTGAAAGACTCCTTTAAGCAATATCTACATTGATATGAAAGTAGGGCCAATTTGTACCAGTGGGGTCGGAGTTATGGGAGTAGCGGTCTTTGTTTTCAATGGCAACATCTCGCATGTGATATGTCATACAATCGGAAATAAGAAACGAAAAAAGATAGAGCTCTTTTACATTTTCTAAATACTACGTTCGAGAAAATAAATTTGTTGTTTCAAAAAATGGCTGTTAAATAATGCGGATTAAAGGGGCAAAAAAATTGATGCGCTCGGGGCTTCCTTCTCACGGGGGGGGGGGTTAATTTATTGTTACGTAGCGGAAGAATTGAACTGCTTTTTGGTTTTACCATGTCCGTCTGTCTGCCCCCTTTATTTTCTACAATTTTTGACGTAGAAGGTTGGAATTCGGAATATAGTTTTATTGTTGGCCTACCACTCTCTGAGTGAAGGCCTATGGGTTCGTTTCAGAAACTCAAAAATTTTTTTTTTGTTGAAGCCGACTTAAAACTCATGATTCGAAAAGTTATATTGAAAATTTTGTGCAGCTAACTCCTCTGAAACGGCAAATAGCAGAACCAAATAAAATTATACATGCTTAGAGGGTACCTTATATTGTGCCTTAGCGTAACTTTTATGTCAATTGGATAAGCCTTTTTAGAGAAATTAATTGTAGTGTTCAAACCAGCGAACCAAACTCAACAAACTTGACATGAACAGACTTCTCAGTAAGGCGAATTTTTTTTTGTAAATGACTTGTTTGGCTGTGATGAGCCGTTTTGGAGTTATTAACTATCCCCCCCCCCCCAAAACACCCCCTCAAAAAAATTTTTTTTTTTAAATTCATTAATATTTCGAGGGGTCCTTAAACTATGCATTGACGTGTTTTTCTTTGAAATGGGCTAAGCCACTTTTTCTCTCCAGACACAATAAATACGACATGAACAGCTTCTCTAATTGAAAAACGAATTTTCTTTTTTGAATCCGTATCATCATCTCGTGGTAGGCCTGCGCGAATGTTCCATTCCGTCATTCCAATTTATTAAGTTTGGTTTCGCTTGACCCAATGGGGTCGGAGTTGTGGAGTGAGATATGGCAACATATGGCATGTTATATATCATTCGATCGGAAATGATGAGAAAAGAAAGAAGAAAAAGATCTTTTACATTTTCTAAATGATTGTTTGAGCAAATCATTGTTTTGATAAAAAAATATGGGGGTTAAAAGTGCGAATAAAAGGGGTAAAAATGAACTTAGATCTTCCGCTACTTTTCTACATCCTCCTCAGAGGGATTAATTCCTTGTCTTTATCTGAATTATCAGAATTTGATCATTTCATAAATGAAACTTTACCAGAACTGTCTGATTGAGTTATTTTGACTCCTAAAACGACGATGTGAACCGAATTAATAAATTAATTTTGGATAAAACAATCGAAGAATCAACTATTGAAGGGCCATATCACTAGCAGTTTTCTCATTGAGAATGAACTTAGTAGTCGCAATAAGAAGTTGGATACTTTTTGATGCCGTCTCGTATGAATAAATGTTTATCTGAAATAAATTTGGCATTTTGTTTCTACTCATACATTCATAATAGGCAGCAGACAGATAACGGAAGCTCTGAAGTTGTATATCTGGCTTTTCTCAATTCGTCTTATTATCTTCATTGCTCTGTATTGTCTTTTCCTCAAAGTAAATATATTTCCATTTAAACACACCTATTTACGCGTGTTCAGCAAGTGATATTGAGCGTGTTTCATTAATGGTTGCTAAATCTAGCAGAGAGTGCCATTTGCGGCAACGTTTTGTCAAGTTGCTTGCTGCTGGTGGAGATTAGTCCTTGGAACGGAGACCACCTTGTTCCATATTTTATTCTTTCCGTCTCCTATTTAATTTAATAGTTTGAAAATTCTGGCAGCCGCTAGGAGTCCTATCAATTATGAATGCCATTTCCCGTAGAACAGCAGCCATGCGCCCCAAATTGCTGTTGAAATGTTAACTGTGTTCTCTAACGAAATTTACAATTTAATGTTTGCGATTCGTAAAAATTTTTGTCTGTGGCTTTAGATTGGTTCTTCTTCTTCTTCCTTCTCAGGTTTGCAAAAATGCCTTCGCTTCTTCGTGCGCTGTTTATACAATTGATTTTCGTTTGGAGGAATGCTTCAGATAACCTTGCTTAACATTCTCGTTTTTTTATTGCTTTCGACCAGTTCACAGAAAAGTGAAAAAAGAAATAACATGAATGAGGATGGTGAATTTTTTTTTATTCTTCCTCAACCTCCCCCCTCCTGTTTCTCTTTTGTGTGCGCACTTTTGTGGAAAAGAGCGTTCTAGTAAAAAGAAGGATAAACCGCTTTTACAGTTGTTGTTGTTTGTTATCTTTTTGCCTACGAATATATCCAACTGGGAAAGCGAGACATGAAGAAAGGGGAAGTTCAAACAAAAGAAAAAAGGGAATGGGGCGGGGAAAGATGAATTTCTTTCAGTTTTTTTTAAACTATTAATTTTTTCACAGGAATCCAAATCAAACCAGCTTTTCCACAACACTTTAATTCACCATAAATATGCATATTCAAGCCACCATGTGGTCATATTTAAGTATAACTGAAAACGAACAAATGACATTCGAACAGTGTAATGTATCAATATTCAAGTTGAATTGAAGATTAGCTTTCATAATCTCATCCTTCATAAACATATGCCAAAAGACATAAACTGAACTAAATGAGAAGTCGATGTACCCAGAAAGATCATCCATAGTGTAATAGAAGAAAAGTTTACCTCGTCTTGGTGGAGGGTGATTTGGTTGACGATTGTCTGAGCTAAAAGCATATCACTAATAATAGCTACACGCACGAAAACCTATGAAATCCAATAATGGAAAGTTGACATTATACTTTCAGAAATTCGCATTAAGGACACGTCTTGGATTATGGTGCCTTTTCCACTGTAAGCGTGTTTTAGGATTCCCGAGACAAGTTCATCCATGAGTCCTTGGACATAATTTAAATCATTATGTAATTAATTTATTGCACATTCTCCGATCTATTTGTGCTATGTTCCTTCTAACTCGCCTTGCAGATGGTGGCCCTGATGGGCATGCCATACAGTAGGATGACAATCGAACAGTGGAGTGTATATTTATTGGATGATACAGATCCAGTGCTCCCACTAAACTTACTCTCACTCAACAAATACTACAGGAAATACGCTGAGGTAGATGAGAAACCTTATGTACTCAAGAGGTCATCCACAAAATACGAAAGAGAAAATAAGATTGACGATTGTCCGTCAGGAAACAAAACCAAAATTGAGGAAATACAGAAAATAGAGGATAGAAGGATGTCACAATTTCCAATAATCTTTGCTAATGTCCTTGAAATTCGCATCTCGAATAATGTGCCTCGGCTTCCGATACTTCGTGTACCACATTATGTCCAGCGATTGACTAATCATTCCCGCTACCAAATTGTTGCTATGAGCCTTCTCATTCAGAAGCATATTCACCAGGTGGTTTTGGACGAATTCCTCAGTGTGCGTCATTTCGAAGTCGCTTCGGACCGATTATTCAGTTCTTCTGTCAAGTTGAGTAATAGAAACGATTGAAATTCTGCAGATCCTCACCCAAGTTGGATTGCCGTAGAACAGGATTGTCCAAATAAAAATCTCGTTTACGAGCAGGTTGCTGTCGACTCCAAGGGCAGAAGTGTAATCCACAATAGGAATGAAGCTCAATTTAGCTTTTTTTTGGCTTTGTTCAGTCGTACGTCTCATGGCGATTCCAACAGGTAACTTCATCCCTGTCAGGGATTATCTACGTAAGTATAAAAGGACGATACGAACAGTAATCTTATACACTGAGTGGCCAATTTTTTATGACCGCCTTTAAGCAATTTACGAGGCCTACGACAAGAGACAGGCCGTGCACTCAAAAGTAACCTGACCATCGGGGTATGAGCAACGATCCAATCTTCATTGTTTCCAAATACGAACACTGATTATTAAAATCCAAGATAGAGACAATAAAGGTTGTATTGTTGCTCAGACCCGATGGTCAGTAATTTTTTAGTGTCAAGACCTGTCTCTCTCGTAGGCCTTGGCAAATTAGCTATGACGTTACGCTGTTGTCCCTAGAGGGCGAGACTGGAATTAAAAAGGAAAGTTTAATGCTTACAAAGATAGTAGTAGAAATGATTTGTTTTTGAAAGTGATATGGATAAACAACGCGATTAGACAGACTTTAAATATTGGATGATTGTAGGAGTTCGGAACCATGGAGCGAGTATCAGCGAAACTACCAGATTCGTGAAATGTTCAAGAGCAGCTTTTGATAAAGTGTTTAAAGGCTAGACTGTCAACGAAAAAACTGGCTCTCCATGTGCACCTTGTGGTCGTCATCGACTAGTGAACGCTCAGGCGGAACGGAGTGACCAAAATTGTAAACAGAGCCGTGCCGTGCTATAATGCAGAGAGGCGGCTGCATCAGGCGGCACCGTAAAGGGGCGCCATAAGAATATGCATAGACTTGCATCTTACTGAAAAAATATCGCGGTTGTGAAAGATAACAAACGCAACAGTGCAGCAAATTAAGGATTTTCCCGGAGTCCGTGCCAAAAAGAATCAACACAATATTAAAGGGGTGGCCCAACGAAGTACTGAGGATGTATAAAAATTCAAGATAATATATAGAATCTGGAACAGCAGATTTCTAAATTTACTTGAAACCGTTGAGATTAATCGAAGACCACTCAAATAATTTGGATCGTGGTCCCTTCAACCTTTCAAATATTTTAAATGACATCTGTTCTCATTGATTATTATATTATTACATTTTTTTCCTACCGTTTGTTAAAAAATAGCCTGTTTGTAATTTTTATTCATGCTGAATTAAAGGATTATGGAAAAGCGGATTTGATTTGGATTCATGAGATGTTATTGATATCCACACAGTAGAAGATAACTTGGTGTTTTTATCGCCTCTGTTAATAATTTTCTTGTCACTTCCCCATTGAAAAAAAAAACTCGCTTTCTACAGTTGGGCAAAACTAATCTATTTTCAAGTCCTACGTCTAAAAAAAGGAAATTTTTAAAAGAAACAAGAGACGGATAGAAGACGATACTTTAAAATTCACTGCTCACGTGACATGCTTGCTGGAGAAGAGACGACGACAAGAGAAAAAAAAGGGAAAAAACAATGGAAGAAAGAATGAGAGAGGAACTAAAAGAAAAAAAATTTCAATCTTTCTGCACGAATGGAAATGATGAATTCTACGATTTAGAGATTATCAGTTTAGACATCTCGAAATGAAATGACGCGAATCTCCCGCCTCCTCTTCCTTACCCCCATCTTTCGTTTCTCCTTTTATTCTCATCATGCATTTGAGCAGGGGCTTCCGCTGTTGTCGTCTTATTTTTTCTCTTTTTGTTGCTTCTTAAGCAGAGTTTATTTTCTGTCAGACAATAAGGAATGCGCAAAAGAACGCCTTTCAACGGCTAAAGCCCCCCGATGCCTATTGAGCGGGGGCTTTGGATGGAGGGTGAGGGGAAAAATAAATAAATAAAAGAAAAAAGGAAAAAAAAAGAAACAAACTCGGATCAATAGCGGATGAAGGATTAGTTTAATAGGAGAAAAAAATGGGCGAGAATTGCTGTTGTTCCAGCGTCTGTTCCAGTCTTCTTTTTTTTAAACGAAGCAAATTGGGCCTTAATTTCTATGACATAAGGGAAAAAGAGAATAATGAGGAAACATTATGAGATTGCCAGAATGTTGGCACCTCTTTTCTAACGACTCTTTTCTTTTTACAACTTTGTTTTTTTATCGAAACCATTAATACATAGATGAAGCATTATTCAGGCCCCATTGCAGGCTTACCGTACAACATCAAGACGCACTATGTGTATGGCCAAAAAGAGTTTGCTCATCAAAATAGTCACCATTACATTCGATAACCTTCTACCAAAGTGATACAAGCTCAAGTATACCGTTGGTCAAATGTCCTGTCTTTAGAGACAAAAAACCAGGCCATTTCGAATTTATTCTCTGTATCATCAGGAAACTATCTCGTTTGCATGTGGATGTCCAGAACACGGAACAAATGATAATTCCTTGGTGAAATATCTGAGAAGTAAGGTTGATGTGGCAGCAGTTCCCATTCCAAAGCGGTAATCGCATTATGGGCCACTTTCACACTGCGTGGTCTGGCATTGTCCTGCAAACACTCACCTGTTTTCTGTTCATAAGTGCTGACTGTTTGCGACTCAAGGAAACCTACACTCGTTTAAGTTGTCGATTGTATATCGCGATCATAATGGTTTGGCCTTTTGGAATGGAATGCGTGTCCCTGAAGTGCCTCATTGCAGTGCATAATTTACAAAGTGCCTCAGAAGCGTTTGTGCCGAATTTGATTTCGTATAACAAATACGTTCGAATAACGGTACTTTTCGCAGACTTTGCGAAGGTGCTCTTCTACACCAGCGCTATTCTACAAGCCGAACACTGAGAAGCTCCTCGGGGAGCAAGCCTTATATGTGAGTATCCGATGCAAATGCATACGCGATCATCTCGACTCTTACAGCGAACTTCATCGGAAAGCAACAAAAAATTTTGGTCACCTGATACAATTAATTATTTGTAATCTACAAGGCGAATCAAAAAGAACGTTCCACTTTTAAACATTTATTACGGACAAAATACTTATGATATAGGACTGCAAGTAATAAATAGAAATAAAAACTCACAAGATTTCGTTTGAACTTGGACCCACCTCTTTATTGCATTATCTAAATGAGCATTTAGCACTTAACCAGTGCCGGTAATCTGGCATGTCGTAAGTGGCCACTGAGGTCACAAGACCTGACCTAACCCCTTACTGAAATATCTGGCGGAACGACGAATCCTCATCGCAAGACATCGATATGCAGTTGCGTATATGACAGGAATTAGACTTCGTTTGGACGAATGTTCTGTTACACGGCCCCTCTCATATTGAATAGTTGTAATAGAAAAAGACACTTCGTGAATTCTTTCTTCTATTGGAGTCTTATAAAGCCCTTTAGTATAAGTATTTTATCCACAATACATGTTTATAATTCGATGACCACATTGGAGGGGTGGTAGTATGGCTGATTCTAAGCAAAAAATTTCATATGAAGATGGGCCCGAGTTTGATCGCTAACTGAGATATGAACAGAAATAAAAATGGCGCCACCAAGATCAACATTGTTAATAACCCAGATTCTGCAACGCTTAGGATAATGAATTTTGGAGGGATAATAGGGTACATAAAACTGTGTATATCGTTAAAATATGACCGAATTCCAACGAGTAGTTTCCGAGTTACGCAGTCAACATCGTAACACGTGCTGAGTAGTACCCGCATGTGAGCACTGTTACGATTTTGAATGCGTAACTCGGAAACGACTCGTTGGAATACAATCAAATTTTAACGATATATAGAGTTTTATGTACCTTAGTAGTTCTCCAAAATTCATTTTTCTAGGTGTTGCAGAACCTGAGATATTAACTTGTTGATCTTGGTGGCGGCATTTGTATTTCTGTTCATATCTCAGTTAGCGTTCAAATTCGGACCCATGTTTATATGAAGTTTTCTGCTTAGAATCACCCATACTACCATCCCTCGTCGAATTATACAACACCCTGTATAAGCATCCAATGGGGGCTAAACTTTTGTCCGAGTCGCATATAGTTATGAATAGTTTACTGATGCTATATATCAATTTTATTCTTTTTTTTACTTTCATTTTTTATAAGGAAATCATAATTTAAAGGTCACTTCCGATAATATAAATTCATTTTGAACTTTGTCATAAACTCCCGCAACAGCATTGCTTGTGACGTCTTGTTTGCCAAACCGAGGCTGACAAGATTTACACGCCGTGACGCGATTCACAGGCCAGCGCCTCCTATAAAGAAAACCTCCGCACTGAAACGTTATACATTGTTACATCATCATAAGTCGACCAAATTTAGGGCTTATTATCGACTTCAAAAAAGGAGGTTCTCTGTTTGACCCCGTATATACAGTATATGTATATGTATGTTCGCGATTTTCTCAAAAACTACTGATCCGATTTGATGGGGTTTTCGCTATTCGACTGAATATTTTTCTGAGAAGGTTTTTGACCCATGAACTCGGTTCATTTTTGTTAAAAAAGCTCTTGTTATTGGTAGAAATACGAATAACAAAGAACGAAGTATGATGATGTAACAATATATGACGCTTCAGTGCTGAGGCTTTCTTTATAGGAGGCGTTGCACTGGCCCAACGAGATTTACAGGGCCTATAAATCTCGTCGGCTTCGGTTTGGCTAAGATGAGGTCACGCGCAGCTAACGTTTTTTGAATGGAGGGGGCCCCCATTTCGCTTATTTGTTGCCTCTTTCTTAAAAAATTTATAACTTTTTCCATAACTTGTTGTTTTCTTTTTTTTAGGCTACATTCTTTCTGATTATTTATTATCTCGATAGCGAGATTTTTGGTGTCATTTTCCCTTTCTTCCTAATCATTCCCATTAGAAAACTATACTTAGCTGTGTTTGTATCCAAGATAGGAGGGAGATAACAGAATTTTGACTCAGCCTGTATACCCAACAGAGTAGGAGGATTAATTATACTCAAATGTCGCCGTGACCTTTCCAAAATTAACTTGCTTGCATTTTAGCGACATTTATTTTTTACTTGAACTCCTCCATATAGGTTTAAGCATAAATCGAAAGCAAACAATCGTTAATGACGTTACCCGTTAATTTATGTCGATATTAATTAGAATCCCTTTTATTTTCATCATTACAATCCTGAAAAGAAATCCATATTTTAAAACTGATCCGATATACAGCTTAATTAATCGCATACCTATTTGAATTGAAGCGGTGGCTTATTTTTCATCGTCGTTAGAGTCGGCTGTATCCAATAGGAGCCTTTTTTTCTCGTTTGGCAAGAGTTTATTATTGATTTCCGAATGATAACAGATGTAATGCTTTTTACCGAGGCAATAGGTTTCTCGATCGATAGCAGACTTTTATTTTTTAACAAGGCCAGGGAAGAATGAATTTGAACTAGAACAAGATCCGATATTCAGTTCAGTGCTAGTAATTAAAAACTGTTAAGCGTATTATAGGAAAGTTAAAAAGCGAAAGACAATGGAGGGAGTTCGATTTGGTAGTTTTTTTTTTTTTGTTCGGTGCTAAAGAAAAAATTACTAATTTAATAAGATGGAGGAACTATAGATGTCTTATCTGAAATAAGTTTAATTAATTTTGTCTATTATACTATTAAACTTGGAAGATACTTACACACACTGGTTAATAATTAGAAACATCTGTGGAAGTAAATTTATTTTAATCCACTTTTATCACAATTTCAGATCATGTAATTCAACCGTGTACTTATTTAAGAAGGAGCTGGACGATCCTAATCACAGAACTTACAGATCGAATTAAACGTTCCATAATATACACCTGACTGACTTCGGAAAGGGACACATTGTTGATACTTCTCTAGCTGGAGCCACGATTAAAACAAAGAAGGATTCTCGAAAGGTGCGAAATCCAGAGTATTCAACCGTTGGATAAATGAACCTAAGTCTTTGTCTAAAAGGTGGCTCAAAGGCAATCCATCATAAGTGAGACCAGGATAGCCGCTGGTTTTAATCAAAGCCGTTTTCAACCCATATAAGGCAGAATCAAAACGGATCCACATCGCATGTCTAAACGAAAAATCCCTGAGTTCTGCACAGAACAGAAAATTCTCTACAGTGGTGTTTGTAACGTTGTGAGCGACCACTACAGCATGCCTTCTCAAGACAACAAGGTTCTGATTGTTGTGTCATGGTAGGGTAATTGGACCAATGAATGATGACCCTTTGAGCAAGATATCAACTTTCCCATTTTTTATTAAATAGTTCTGGTTGAAAAATGATCCTTTTTTCGTGTGTTTATTAAGTTATTGGCAAACCTTATAATTTTTTTAAAAGTTTTATGTAATGTAGCAAGAGAGAGAGAGAGAGAGAAATACAAGTATTGCAAGAAAGTTCCATTGAATTGCCAGTGATCACTATTCAATAGATGGTCATTTACTAGGGGGTGGCATTAATTGGCCATGTGATCCTATAGAGCTTTTTCTGTTGTTTGCTATAGAGCTTCATGGAAGGTTAGGTACCCTCCTTCCAAAAGAGTTTTGAAGTTTGCCATGTGATTCACTTAGGTGAATGATGTTCGGCTTCCTTGCAATACATTAAACCAGTGAAAGGACTAGGCTTCTTTTTTCACCTAAGTGAAAACGCTTTTGGAATAGGGTGTACGTTGAAACTATGTGAATATTGTTACCGACCAAGTCCATCCTTCATTGTTACATTTTTATCCTGCACATAACGGCTTCTCTATGGACGACATGGTTGATTCATTAGTGTTTAGCGAGCATAAGAATGACTTGCGTCAGTTATGCTGGTTGCCCCAGAGCTGAAATCTCAACGCCATAATGTTATTTACAGTCAAACCCCGTTATTACGAACCGGTTAATACGAATTCCTGCTTAATACGAATTGTTCCTCTGGTCTCGTCCCCTTGAATGCTATTTCTAGACAAAATTAGTCGTTTAATATAAATTTTTCTATCAACTCCCAGATCATATGAAAAAATTCATTCCAAAAAAAGTCACATTAGTTGAGATGTTTATTAAAAAAAACTGTGAATAAACTTTTGTATAAACAAGGAAGCACGTGTTATTCCATAAGCGCGAATTCTGATCATTCTTAGTGTAAATGAACAATGAATTGGCTGGCTGGGTCGCTTTAAACAGAGGCATGGGACTGTTTATGAATCTGTTTCTAGAAAAACAAATGCTGTTAACCAAAAAAATGTAGATGAATGAAAAGAGACAGAACAGCCCACCAAATACGCCGTTTTCGAGATCAACGTTCCGAGGCACCGGGCCATCACGATTTGTCCTTTGTCTAAGTCTGATAAATCTGCTCTTTTTTCCATACTGCAGCCGAATACTCTACATTCAGAAACTCAGTTCACCGGCGATTTATATAAACGGGTGGGTCATTAGCACTTTCCATAAATAATTAAAAAGCACACACAATAAGGTTCTCGATAAGCAGTAAGGTACAGTATTTATTAGCCGACAGATTTCGGTTTACCCATCTTCATAGGCTATACAGCTACAAATTGTTTGAACACAAGCAACGAAATTTATAGTACATAGAGATCTGTGTCTGCCGTGGAGATACGGAAGCATCACTTAGAAAATCCGACAGTGTTATTATATAATCAGATTACTTTCGAAAAAGATCTGATTCTGGATAATAATAATGGATGCCAAGACAGAAGTATCAACAGGATATGACCGCTCTTTATTCGGTCCACTGTAAGTCCACCATAAATTTCGTCCTACCTTATTGCTTTTCCAGGACCTTGTTGCGTGTGTTTCTTGATGCTTATAGCAATATTGGACAGCATGGGTATTATGCATAAATAATTTCTTCTACGATACTTAGAATTGTTGCCACTATGTATTATGTTTTATTGTTAACACTTTATTAAATACTCTTTGGAAAGGTAACGGATATTTCAACAGTAAAAGATCGAAAGTGTCTAGCATCGAGTATCGTATACTTATAGTGAGTATCGGGAAACAACACTAGTGATATTTTTTTTTTATTTATGTCTTGAAATAAATTTAATATTCCGAAAGCAAGTACGATGATACTTTCAAAAATTCTTTGTACCTGTATGTTTTGCATACGAGATCTGTTCAAAAAATAACCGAACTTTTTTAATTACGCCGCAACGGATTTTGGCAGCACTGCGATTGTCATATCCTTCCGCCTAAAAGTTTGGTTTGGTTTGTTTGGTATTAACGTTCTTTTCAACTGCCATGGTCATTTCAGGACGGCGTTATAGGGGCCGCAAATTTTGCCTCGCAAGGGTTCTTTAACGTGCAGCCAGCAAACGACTACACGGGATCAACGGCTTTACTTCCCTTCTGAAGGAAGTGCGTGATCTCAGGATTTTCCCCCTGAAAAAATCCTCGTCGTCCTCGGCCGGGATCGAACCCGCGTACTCGGGCATCAGTTGCGATCACGCAACCACTGATCCACCGAGGCCGCTCTCCACCTAATGGAGTATTTACAAGTTTTTACATGTTGTTTAGTTTTAGGTGTTATAGTTTTTACATCATTTGGGTGCAACCTCTTTCAGTGTTCGTGGCGATTTTTTGCAATGTCCGATTTACGAGAGCAACGATGCAACATGAAATTTTGCGTGAAACTGGGGTAACCTTCACGCCACTGCAAAAAGAGACCACTTTGTGGCAAGACAATTTATGGTCCCTTCATCCTGACAATGTGCCTGCCCACTCAGCCTCGTTAATTCGCCAGTTTTGTGCCAAAAATCAGATGACTGTCCTCCCCCAGCCTCCCTACTCCCCAGACATAGCTCCCTGCGACTTTTTCTTGTTTCCAAAATTAAAATCAGTGCTGAAAGGACATTGTTTCGACACCATTGATAACATTAAGAAAAAATTCGTCGCTGTCATTGAAGGATATTCCAAAAGAAGCTTTCCAGGACCTCATGGTAAAGTGGGAACACCGCTGGAACAAGTGTGCGAATAAGTTTGAACAAAGAGGAGGAGAGTACTTTGGAGGAGACAAAGACCAATATTAAGCTGTATATTAAATAAAAAAATTTAAAAAAAAGTTCGGTTATTTTTTGAACATATGTACGAGCAAGTTCAAAAAAAGCAAGTCTGTAATTTCGAACCCTTGTAATATTGGCTTCCAGATTTTGGCAGACGAAGTGGAAGTGTGGATACTCTTTCAGATATACTGGTTAAGTAAGTAAAATTTTGGCCATGAAAGACTGAATTGCGACGGCAGTCGTCTACAATGATGTAACTCTAAGTGCGCTTTTTAGCATAATCACCAGAATGTATGCGATTTCACCTGTACTTCTGTTTTCACGTATACTCTGTTTATCATTCATCAGTATCCAGCTCTAATAGGCTCTCTTCTCTAATGCGAAAAGCAATCGATAACGATTTGCAGTGATTGAACTGTACAGCAATTGCAGTTGTTCTGCTGGAATTTTCAGTGAAATTCAGGCTTAGAACGAGATCTATTTACACGGAAGGGTTTGTAAGTCTGTGCGTGTGCACGTGTGTGTTGAGCTTTCCTATTGGATTTAAGATTTGAAAATTCCATAGTGAATTGGTTTAAATTGTAAATTTTGCCATATTTTGATGTTCTTACTTTGTTTTCATCCCCTTCTGAAAGGTCGGTAGATGTCGCTTGTGATTGCTTTCTCACTCTCCTTTAAGGTCTGTTAGCTTCAGAACGTTTTCTTTTTTTTATCCCTGGTGGCAAGGTGCTTTTTTTGAGGAAGGTGAAAGGGGAAAGGCATTATCATTACCAATCACGGGTTTCTCGTCTGAAAAGGGATAATGTTGGCACGGACGAGATACAGGCTCCGGCGCTAGTTGCCATGACGACGACGCTTTTGAAAGGGACTCGAATGACTGGACGACTTTCTGGCATCTTTTGCCTCCACAAAAGGACGAGAAGATGACAGGCGCTCGCGTGGGAGGAGTTGTTGTGCCTGGCGGCGACCGCTTTTCAACACGGCTAATTTTCTGTTACGAGTGGATGAGAGATGAGGGGGTCTTGGGCAAAAGAAGGGGTTTTGGATGACGCCAGCGCGGGTGGCCTGAGACAAACGTGAGGAGGACGATGAAAATTTCGCTCGGTTTGTTTTGTGTCGGTGCTAAATGAGGTCGTGCCCCCTCCTCCACCCTCGCGTCAACCAGTTTCAAAGCGTCATTTCGACTTAAGACGCCTCTATTGATGACGCAAGCTAATGCACATCGCCAGGAGAGCTTTGGACACGTTCCAACCGAGACTTCAAATCCCCTTCTCCTTCATTTCCACCTCCTCCTCCTTTGCCTCTTGATCGATTCCAGGCATTCGTCCACAGACATCGGTCGTCTCAATATTTACGTGTTTATACGCTTTGAGTCCCTTGCAGAGCACTCACACATACATACATTATACACAAACTATGCACATGGTTACTATGCTTATCTTTTTTAATCAGTAGTTTTCTAACCAAATAGCAGGCTAAGAATAGAGAACAGTTTTTAATAATAAATGAAGAAAATGTTCAAATAAATTTTTCTGTCAAATTTTTCTCTGCTGGCAATATGATTTTTAGGGATGGTTTTGAACACTATATTTGTGATATTTATTTATTTATTTTTTATTTATTTAGTTTGGTATCGATATTAACGCCGTCATTGTACTCTGCAATACCGGCGTCAAGCTATTAGAACCCATGGTGGTTTTTTGGAATGTGGGTGCAGTATTATAACCAGACTATTGATGTTCTGACCCAAGGAATATTTTATCGATTTACCTAAAGCAGTCATGACCGAAAGATAAAAGATAACACACCATAGAATAGTAAAGTGCCAGATTTTCGTAGAAAATTATTTTTGGATAGTTGAATAACAATTCTTAAGTGGAAGGAGGGTATAGGAAAGTAACGGAAGGTATAGGATAGCCTACTTAGCCTTTTAAGAAGAAGGGATAATATGTGAGGGTAAAAATAGAGTTAAAACTAGGGGATAAAGAAAGTATAAAAAAAAGTGGGGTAAAAATATCTTACTACTTTTTATCCTATTCACTTCATTTTTTTATTACTTTTATAACGTAATAAATTTATTTCTTGTTTTTTTCTGGTTATATCCAGTCTACCATTTTACATAATTATTAATACCAGTATAAAAGTACAGTTAAACCTACGAGTACAATACAATTTAAAATTGTAAGCAACAGCTAAGTACCCGGTAACAGCTTACATCTAAACAATTACAAAAAGAGAGAGAAATTGAAGTAAAATAGAATAATAGATTACATAAAAATAAAAAATAACAATCATAAGAAATTATAAATAGACAAAAATAATCAACGAATTATGAGAGAAATATTTCAAAAATATGTTGTTGTTTTTTTTAAATTGTATAATCTCATATCAATTAAAATAGATATATTACACAATTTTAACATCCAGTAGAAAAGTAGATTACTTATAATTACATATATTTTCTTTAGTAAGGGTAAATAAAAAAATGTCATTGTTTCTGTAATTAATAAATTTAGAAGAATAAATATATGTCTAATAAGTACTACTCTTTCCAATGTCATTGGTAATATTTTTCTTAATGTCCTTAAGAGGATTGTTTCTGGGGCTGTTTGGATGCCCGAAGTTCCTAGAAAAATCCGTCATAAGTATCTTACTTTAATAGCTCCTAGTACGAGAACAAATATTGGTGAGATTATTCCTTCTTATAAACTTGTTGCTTTGTATAATAGAATCCTTTCTCATAAAGATGTAGACATTTTTAATGACCCAACCAATTCTATTTTTAAGATTTTAAATATCTGATTTTGAATTATTTGTTCGGTAATGTTTTCTTTTTCTTTTGTTCTTTTTTTTTCCCGGTTGGGTTCTTATAACCTGTAGGGGCAGTTTATATTTGCTTGTACATTCTGATCTGAATAAATTAAAGTTAAATTAAATTAAATTAAATTAAATTAAATTAAAAATTGCAGGATGAAAGAGTTTGAAGAGATTACGCAAGAAATTTGTTTGTACTTTTTCCAAACTTAATTATAATATACCATGAGACGGAAACCAAATAATGGAGGCATATTCTAATATTTTATTTATTTATTTATTTATTTATTTATTTATTTATTTATTTAATAAATTCAATTATAAAATTTCACAAGAGAGTGAGTACAATAAAATAAACAGTAAAACAGGGAGTACAAGGGGGTTTGAAAGGTTGAAAAGCTCCCCGCGTCCCATCCACAAAGAACTAATTAATACAAAATAGTTTTAATAGGTAACAAAGATTCTTAAATTAATTTAAATAATATTTTTACACAAGAGATCATTATTAAGAATCAGTTTCTTCAGTGAATTTTTAAATGTATAATAGCTAGTAGTTTCTGTTAATGAAGAGGGTAAAAGGGTCCAATTCTTTTGACAAGATAAAACTGGAGCACGGCGGCGATAGTTATTATTCGCAAATGGAAGACGAATCTCTTTTTGTTTCCTAGTTGGATAATTATGGTAATCAAAATTGAAAGTTAATTTTAGAGGGCTAGCTAATTTTATTTTATTATGAGTTAATTTATGTAAAAAACAAACCGATTGTAGGAAGTAGGTGTCGTAAATATTCAAAAATTGGAGTCGATGAAATAGATGTGTAATTGGTGTTTTATGCGGTACATGCAGAATCATACGTACAGTCATGGACAAAAAAAACCGCTCCCTCGCTCTATGCTGCTATATTTTTAAATGAGCGTTTATTACTTTACCGCTAGGTGTCTGATATCGCTTAGTTCAGTCAGAAAATTATCTGCATTTTTAACCAATAACATCATACCATCCATTTTAAACGCTCATTTAAAAATATAACAGCACAGAGTGAGGAAGCGTTTTTTTTGTCCATGACTGTGAAAAATTGCGATGTGCGTGCATAAAAAACCCCAGGAAAAAAACCGGAATTCTCCATTATTTTGACCATAAAAGTGGAAGAAAAAATTCATGCTACCTATGAGGAGACTGTTTACAATTAATTTAATTAAGCTGTACACTTTAGTAGAGAAACCATGTTATAAGAGTATCGTTATGGCAGGACTGTCGCAATTTTTATTCCGCGTTATATGGAAACCGCGTTGTGAGAATATCGCCTTATATGAGGATTGTAGTTTCTCTAGTTTCTCTTTTTTTATTTTATTCTGTTTTTTTACTCTTAATTTCTAACTGGTTTTTCATCATTAAAAGAAATGACGATTTTGAGAAAGGATTAAATTCCGAATTTCGGTTGGGGCCAACTCTATCAGCTGGCTATGATGCGACTCCACGGAATTCCAAAAGCCAACATTGCTGTTAGTGTTTCCGTCGTAGCTCAGTTGGCTAGAGCAGCGACGCGTTCCATCCAGGTCACGGAATTTATTCAACCTTAAAATCTTTCTTTTGATTTAAGGCTTTTTGATTAAACTGGGTTTAAAAAGCCCATTTAACAAATGCGCATCCGCTGACACATTTCTAGATCTGGACGATTTTTAATTTTTTTTTAATTTTTTTTTTTTTATGCAGAACGTGACCTCTGAAAATGAGATCCGAATTATTAAATTACTTCTAAAGGAAAAAGCACCCCTCTTGAGGGGCTTCCCTGGCGAACATTTGGTCTGCAACGATTCTAAGACTGGAAATATAATCGAATTTTGTGGTAATAAACGAGATAACATTTTCATTTGGGAGAGCCAAGAAACTTGTCGAACTACTGGCAAAATAAGTTTCCTTTTCTTTGCTTTTCTCATCAACGTCATCATCTGTCTTTCTCTCCCTTTTGTGTAGCGTTCCATTTTCCTCGTCCATCTATTGTAATTAACATGCTGAACATGTACGGACAATGGGTTTGTTGGGGCCGACGGAGCCTCCGAAAGGAACCATCGAAGCAGACGTGAAGGTCGCGAACTGACCATCGAGCAGAAAATTACGCTCGGCTTCTGCTTGACTTTATCGGCCGGAAATGACTCAATCACTTCTCTAATGCATGAAATAATTACGAAACGAAGAGAGGCAACTGTCTTGAGAGAATTTGACGCTTCACGATTCAGCGCCATCTATCGCAACGACAGCTTCACCGACCGAGCCCCCAAAAGATGATGATAGCAGCCGGAAAAATTGTCCAAAAGGGGCCAAAAGGAGGTCCTACCTTGGGTAATTTGTGTAATTTGAAACTATTTTGATTAGGTTTAATTGCAGGGAGAGTTTTACTTTTAAGCTGAAGAAATGTCCTGGAAGAAAGGCTTAGGAAAAGAGTTTTGGATTCGCCGTTTAGTATTCATTAGATTTGCTTGTTAAAATGAAACTTTAATGCTGATGCTATTAAACTCGGACGCTTTCTAACGTGAGCTTCCCTTTAACCCCCCCCCCTCCACCACCACCACCACCACCACCACTACTACCAGCCCCACCGTGATAAGTAAAACGTTCATCACCTGGAGGGAATGGTTGAGCCAATTAATTTCAAGAAATACGCCAATCGTCAGTCTGTTTAATGTCAGCGCGGGAGAAGAAAATGGCGAGAGCAGTTTGGAGATCATATCAACTGCTTTCACATGAAAAGTAATTAAATAGAATTTAAAGTGCAGTTTAGCTAAAAAATGGCGGGAATCTTTATTGTGAATATTTTTAAAAGTTTATTATAGAGACCTTTTTCTAAAACCCTTTATCAGACGCCTACAGTTGAACATGTGAAAGGGTTATATTCAACGTATTTTCTATTGAAGATAGCGACATAATTCTAATTCCTAATAGTTTAAATCATGATCCTCCCGTTCATAAAAATGTGATTTCTTTAAGTATTGAATATAATTATTATACAATATTAAAGAGAATGTTTCAATGGTCATTAAAATTATAATATGAAAAAGAGATAGTCACAAACATGAAACAAAAAAATCACCAGTGTCTCTTTCCAATGATGTTACATATCCCACCTGTTGGACGGCGACATCTTCAGTTCTAAGAAAAAACAAATAACAGCTTATGTAATACCTGTGAGCATTTTTATTCACTTTTACTTAACTCAAAGGTTCTTTTCTTTCTGTCTGTCTGTTTCGTTCAAGTCTTGCGCACTTTTGAATCAATGTTTTCACCCATTTCCCTTTGTTCAAATGACCCCAAATTTGGCGCACTGATTCATTTCCCGTGACAATATAATCCAGAATGAAAACTTTCAAAACTTTTTTTTCATTTAATTTACATCCCAAGCAGAGGGTAGGGTTACCAATTCAGGTTCTCTTCATTTTCACATATTTGTAGGAAAAATCATGGGTTAAAAAACTGATTACAAATCCAAGACTAAAGAGAATAAAATAAAAAAATTTAAAAAACTTTTTTTTAAGCTCAAACTTTTATTTTGAAAAGTACACTAAAAAGTAAAAAAATATTCCATGTCTCTTATGTAAATAGGAATTCATAAAATGTAAGAAAGTTAAAAGCGTCGTGGCGCGTTTAGCATTTTCTAAACTTTCTTTCAATATTTTGTACGTGTAGAGTATAGTGAAAAACCCAATTCATCGTGTATTTATACGGAAATATATATTTGAAATCACAATAATATCAAAGGAAGGAACATACACTTTCCTGTTTAATATTAAACGCGCCGTCACTCTTTTACCTTTATTAGGAGCTTTAGCAAAAAGCTACAGGGTGATTCAGTCAATTTCTGACCATTTTACTCGAATGACGTGCATTAGGGATAAACAATTGAAAGAATATGAGCGCCATATCGAATTTCTAAATAGTTGGAGTTTGTATTGTTGCAACGGCGCTGCATGAAAATCGTATTGTTGAAAAATGGCACCCGCTTTATCAACAGAGCAGAAATGTAAGGCTGTCGAATGGTATTTCGAGACAAAATCACCTGTAACCGTGCAAAGAAAGTTCCGGAAGGAGTATAAGTGTCGAGACGCACCAGGCAGGCAAGCAATCATGGATTTTGTCAAGCAAAATGAAATGCTAGACTTTCTCAATCACTAATGAAGTGCTAAACTTTCTCAATCAGAAATTCGGAAATCGTGTCATTTCAAACAGGTTTCCAAATCGATTCGGGAGTGGCTTTCTTTGGTCCCCTACGAGTCCTGACCTAAACCCATGTGATTTTTATCTCTGGGGGTTCCTTAAAGACAGTGTGTTCACTACAGCACCAAGAACCCTAGACCAGCTGCGACAAAGCTTCGTCGACTGCTGCACCCTTGTGGATGCAGAAATCCTGGATAGAGTTATGAACAACTTCACCATTCGGCTGCGAGCAGTTCAAAACGTTCGTGGTGGCCACATTGAGCATATCATCAAGACTTTTCCACGGGAATAAAAACTCCAAACTGCCTAAAATATCATACTGAAATGCCAAGTTTGTAAACATTAATGGGTCAATAAATCATAGTACTGAAATGGTCAGAAATTGACTGAATCACTCTGTACTTATATGAATGTGCATAGCTGTATATGAATTGGTCTGTACGTTTATCCGGCCGTCCGCCGTTTGCACGATAACTTGAAATCGGATTAACTTTTTCAAATTCTGTTTTTCAGAAATATGACCATCAAAGTCTTAGCTCTGCTGTATCAACTTTTCAGAATTTTTCGTGGACGCCTTCAAGTCGAATTCACGTGCTAAAACAGTGACTGTAAAGAATACCAAGATAATGGCATACCATGTAACATTCGATTTGTCAAGAATGAATATATTGTTACTTTCTCTTCATATTTTAAGTGTTGTTGAAGAGCGCACGCGACGGTCGCTTTGTCGACGCACGATTGCTCAAGTGCTCATAAGCTATATTATTAAGTAGCGGCAGTATGGAGCGGAGTTTTCTAATGTCCGTCCGTTTCATAATTTCTACATATTTGAGGTAGAAGCCTGAAATTCGGAATGTAGCTTACTCTGGGCGTGTCCACCTTCACTATTTAGTTTGGTTGTGATTGGTGCACTGGGGTCAGAATTATGGAGGTGGGAGTCAGAGGAGGACAAAAGATTTATGTGCTATTTAAGTACATAAAGGAGTGAAATTCAGTATCCAGATTCCTCTATGCAAGATCTACATTACTATGAAGTTTAGGCCCAATTGTTCCAGTAAGGTGGGAGTTGCGGGGGTGGCAGTCACTTGGTCTTTAGAACTATGCCAACATATGGATGTGATATGTCATTCGATCGGAAATGATGAGAAAGGAAAGAAGATACGAACTTTTTTACATTTTCTACATGTACTAGGTTCGAGAAACTCAATTTTTTGATGAAAAAAGTTGGGGAGGTAAAAAGTGCAGATAAAGGCGTAAAAACAAGTGAACGCAGGGTCTGCTACCAGCCTTACCCTACTCGGGAGGGGGGAGGATTAATTTCTTGTATTAAATGTATAATTGTATTTCTGCTTCATAGCTGAAGCTCCTCCTGGGGATGTTTGCGAGATTTTATTTAATTTTATTTAATTCCTATTTAATGAGAGGCACCAAAAATTATTTTTTACTATTTAGCGCACTTTTTTAAGTAAAAGTGTATGCTTAAAGTTTTTTAATATTTATTATTATTAATATTGCTTTCAACACGTGAGTTTTATGGAAGTCACACTTTTAAAGGTTTCAAATAATCATTCAGTGTAAGCAAACTCGTATCATTTTAATAATAAGCGTGTTCATATTTTTAACAAAATTGATTAATTTATTGAATGGCTATCGAGCATCTACTGAAGATGGACTCTTTTCTAATCATAGTATTATTTGAACTTAATTTAACTTTACACACTGTCTATGAACTAGAAACATGTGTCAATTTGTTTTAATCCGTTATTATGCAAAATAGTTTGAGGTCATGTGATTTAAGCGGGTACTTCTAAATCTTTGGTCCGTGTGTATATTCGCAACTATTTCTTTCTTTTAAAGTTAATGTCATTTCTGAAAACTTTGCTCTTGGCTATAGGCGACATCAGGTATGTTGATACGAATGCAGAGGGTTCAATAAGGTTCATTCTTCCTTTCGATTGCTTTGTTTCAATGCTAAACCAAAGTCGACATCTTGCTGAGGTCAATGCATAGTCAAGTATAAAATTCAAGCGAAGACATTTCTTTCGGGTGTCCCATTATCACGTGACACAGTAATCAAGACTGTTTACGGAAGAGAAATGAGGAGAGGGAGTTGTGTTTGTATGTATGTGTGTGTGTGGTATGTGTGTGTGTGTGTGTGTGTGTGTCCTGGAATTTTTTTTTTGGAATGAAATATGAAAACACTGATTGATCCCATCTCGAACGACACGAGTGGCCAGAGTGGCTGGCGGCAGTGCACGCTCTAATGCGGCCAATCCCAACCCAATAATAAGGGCATTAGAGGCTCGTCGCCGAGCGCAAGGGGACCATTTCGTAGCGGTGCTCGCCTCCGACCTTTTGCGTTCGTGGCCTGTGGCGCCCGTGCGCATCCATCTGCTAAGATGCTCCTGTCGAAAAGGAAGAACGAAAGGAAGAGAAAGGGAACGCACCATTCCCTGTGCCCATGGCAAACAAAAGGGGATTTAGCGTCAGGCCTCGAGCAGGATTCTTTGCTTTTTTTATCGAAGAATTTTGGTCCGTGGAAGTGAAGAAAAGTGGAAAGAATATTTTTTCACGTTTTGAGTTAACATTTCAGAAATAGTACATGGAATGTTTAGTACATACACTGAATAGTGAATTAGAAACATCTGGTTAACATTTTATTGAATCCCTTTATAACCCGAATTACAGTATGTAAGCGGGATGGCATCGAGTGAATAAAATCGTGTAAACATTCCAAGGAGGAGCTTTAGCAGTGAAGCAGAAATACATTTATTAAAAAGAAATTAACCCCCCCCCCTCCTACCCCGAATAGGGGAAGGCAAGTGGCAGATCCTGCGGTCATCTATTTTTACCCCTTTATCTGCACTTTTTACCTGCCCCAAGTTTTTTAATCAATAAAATTGATTTTCTCGAACGTAATATGTATAAAATGTAAAAAACCTCGTATCTTCTTTCCTTTTTCATCATTTCCGAACGCATGATATATAACATGCCATATGTTGCCATAGTTCTAAGGACCAAGTGACTGCCACCCCCCCAAATCCGACCTCCCTGGAACAATTGGGGCTAAGCTTCATAGTATGTAGATCTTGCCTAGAGGAAGCTAGATACCGAATTTCACGCCTTTACATACCTAATGATGATATAACAATGTATTATGTTTCAATGCGGAGGCCTTCTCTCTCGGTGGTCACGGTACAGACCGCTTTCCACGCAGCCATTTCCGTGTGACATATTTGTGCTGAAAGTTAATGCAGCGCTACAATTCTGGTGTAAGGACCATATACTATATTTCATCCACGTAGGTCGTTTAGTTTTTGAGTTATCGTGTTCATACACATCCCAAAGTCAAATTTCCTGACGTTTACAATACTTTCTCTGTCGTACACGAGAAAGTAAAAACGTAGCTTTGCAGGATGAATTTGGCAACAATTTTTCAGTGGAAATGCATCCAACTTTTCAGATATGTCAGAGGACCAGCAAAAGAAACTTCATACCATGACACTAGCACGGCAACCAGACTCTCGATAAAGCAAGCTGGATCAATTGTTTCATGGGGCTGTCGCCAAATCTTCAGTCACTACGAAACATTGTGTAGCGTGATTATCAGACCACATAATTTTATTCCAGTGTTCACGTGTCCAGTCACGACATTCCAAATGCCAATATAAATGAATTTTCCTGTTCTTTGCAGAAATCAGAGTTTGCGTTTAGGCAAGCGACTGCCGATTTAGATCCACCTCATTCTCTGCTCACGGTTCTATCAGATTTGGGTCGGGAACAGCCTTGGTTAAAATTGGTGCGCAGTGGATATCCCGTTTTAAACAACGGCGGTGTCGATCATGATTAAGACAGTTACCCCCTTATTTTTAGACAAAGACTGTGGATGATTTTTCTAAGGACTGAATACCCTGGATATCGCAGCTTGCGAGAATTCAACCAGCTGCTTCGTTATTTCAATCATGGTTTCAGTTAGACGAGCACCAACAATGAGTCCCTTTTTAAAGTCGGTTATGTCCTTCTTTTTCCCGATGCTGCTGAAACTGTTTTGTTTATAAACGGATTAAAACAAATTTAAACACTTATTGGGCGGTGTTTAGAGCTTAAAATTAAATTCATTGTTTGAAGACGTAACGACAATACATTGAAGCCATGACGATAACTTGCAGAAGCCAAGATTTCGTTCTTCTTAAATTAATAAAAAATACAGGAGAGTTTTTGTATGTATGTGCGTGCGTCGGTGTCTGTCAGATTTTCTTCAAGTAGATACATTTGGTTGAGTCTGGTTCTTAATGTAGTATTTGTCTTAATCATTATTTGCAAGAGCTCATTAAAAATGAAATTTAGGCCACGCATCGAGCTAACAGTTTTTACTTTTGCCTTTTCTCAAGTCTTTCTACGAACACTACCATTAGCTATATATAGGATATAAAGCAATTATCTATAGAATTTTCAAGAGACACAACGCTGGCTCCTTTATCTGAACCTTTCAGTCAGTTCCGTGTCGGCGTCGAGCATTTAAGGAATTTGTTTTCTTCAGAAACATTTTTTTAATAATGCATTTTGAAGGGGTTGCGGAGGCAACGGTTAGATTAAACGATGCGTAAACGAAATTAACTTTGTGATTTATTAGTTAAGTTTTGCGTAGGCTGTTGGTATCCTATGAGGAGGGTATGTTTGTGTGCGTGTGTGTGTGTGTGTGTGTGTTTATGTGTGTGTGTGTGTGTGTGTGTGTGTGTGTGTGTGTGAGAGAGAGAGAGAGAGAGAGAGAGAGAATAAAACTGTTTATAAAAAATCATACTTTCGTAAGAAATTGAGCAAAGAATAGGGATTTAAGTTGGGGGTACGTCTTGAGAAGTGGCGGAACAAGGCATATTCCGTGTTCGATGGCGGCGCTTTTCTTCAGCATGCGCGGACACCGTTTTTCCATTTAGGGAAATGAAATATTGCAGGATGGGGATATTTGGAACCGACACTCGCGACGACGAGGATGATGACATTGGTCCCGACAGAGAGAAATTCTCTCCTGCAAGCTATTTCGAATTCCGATGCAGTTTATATGCATAAAAAAAGCGGGTGCGTTTTATATTTTATAGAATTTAAATGAACCGGGCGAAGAAAACAAATCAGTTTTTGGGGAAAGTGAACTTTGAGGTTAAGAAGAGATTTTTATTATTTTTGAATGGTGTATTGTTATTGTTTTTAATAGGATTTTATTGTTTGTGCTCTTAAAGGAAAAGCAATTAAATAGTGCACGCGAATGTTTATTCTGTATCATTTAAACGTTTGTTTTTTGTTTGAATTATGTATTCATTGAATTTGCTCTTGAAGTTAAAAATGAATTATACATGCTGTTGAGAAGAAAAGAATAATTATATTCACAAGAAACCCAAGAAAAAATATTTCCATGAGAATAATGAAGCTAATGAAAGACTAAGGAAAATTTCAACCTGAAAGCAAGGAAGGAGACGAAAGGAAATTTTTTGCAATTCATACAAGTCCTAAATTTAAATAATTGATTGAATAAAATTTTTAACGGGTCCAAACTAGCTAGCGTGGGAGATTTTTTACATTTAGTCCTAAAACAGTCTTACAAGGTTAGATTCACTAGAAATCGTTAAATATTGATGCAATATCTATAAACTGCTTTGCCAAAATATTGGGATGCTTAACAAACTAAACGTTTATAAATTTACATATTAAATTATACATTTTATAAAGGTTAGGGCATGGGAAACAGATGATTTTGAAATAATCACTAGGAGAAGAGGGAGCATTTGATGCATAGATAGGTTAGTGATAACTGAATAGTCTACGAAATTCCGAATGCGACTATCAGATAATGTTTTCAATATATATTGCACATGTCTTCACTTCTAGGCGATCTAGTCGGCTAAACATGTTTTTGCTGTCGTCGATAAAAAAAACGAAGCTTTATACAAGATTGATTTTAAGTTGCCGCATTTTAACAGAACTTACTGCTAAAAATAAATCAATTTATCTAGTAATCAATATTTGCCATTGTTTTTCAATGACAATTATTCAGTTTTTAAGTTACTTTAGAAATCGAAAGCTAATGCTTGGGATAGTTTGATACAATTGCATGCGGGGCACTATGATGCGCACCAAACTGCCCCATTTGTGTATAATTTTGCCCTTAATCATTTATATTTTTTGTTTCAGTAAAAATAGTTCGAAATTATGCACCCAGAATTAAAAGAAACAAAATAAACGAAGATGATATAAACAAAGCAATATCAGAAGTGTTATCCAAAAAACCTATCAACTCGAAAATAAGCCAAAAAATACTATATCAATGCTTGTATTCTACAATATCGAATAGAACAAATGCGTGAAACGACAGGGCAAAATATAGAGCCAAGATCTAATCTATAAAGCTCAAATTATTGTATACAGTCTCTGAATAATTAAAAATTAAATACAGTCTTGCAAAGCAAATTTTTACAACTGAACATAATAAAATGTTAAGTGATTATATTATTTACCGCAGCAAAATGCATTACGAATTGAGCCTAAACCAGTCAAAGTTAGTATGCTAAACATTTAGGATGTAAATATCCTAAATCATGGGATGAGAATCAATGTGCTGCCAGAGATTGGATTGCTGGATTTAGGGAAAGAAATGAAAGTTTAAGAAAGCCAGAAAACAAAAGTACAGCAAGAAGTTTTGGTTTAAGTGGCAGATTTTTGAGAAGTATGAAATTTTTTTTTGACTAAACACAGCTTTACCTTGAACGTACAATAAATTTGGATGAACTGGAATTACAACAGTCTTGTCAACGCCTAAAGTTCTAACACAAAGAAGTCAAAGACAGGTAGGACAGTTACTAACAAGCGAAAGAGGAGAGTTAGTTAGTGTCCTTTCCCTAGTTTACGTATTCCCAAGAGTCCATTGTAAATAGCATTTTTGAACGGTGCTCCAGAAGGGAGATTGGGCCTACCAACCCAAAGTTGTTGGATGACTGCTAGGTTACATGTCGAAGTGTTGAAACATATCCAACATCACACTTCTTCTGAAGATAATCCGTTCCTTCTTTTATGTGACAATCATGGGTCTCATGTATCAATTAATGCAGTTAACTTCAAAGTGCCTCTTTAGGTGTATACAGGGTGTTTCTAAAGGAAATTACCAGACGTTACACACGGTTAGGGGACTCAAAAACAAACAGTTTTTACCATAGTATGGGGGGTCGGAACCGTACCATTTTTTGGCCACGTGGGAGAGACGTGATCACATTGGTAAATTAAGATAATGAATGCACACGACTGTGCTGTGCGAACTCCTGGAGGATGTACCGCTGGATATTCTGAGACTGATGTGGTTCCAACATGATGGGGCGCCCGCACACTTCACTTGTGTTGTACGTAACCATCTTAATGACACATACGGTAATTGTTGGATGGGTAATGGTGGACCAGTTGCAAGGCCTCTCAGGTCACGGGATCTTATTACTCTTGACTTATTCTTGTGAGGTCACATGAAGGCACTCGTCTACGCACATCTGTCACTACCGTTGAAGAGCTGGTTCCCCGCACTGCAGTCGCCAGCAAAGAAGTCCGTGAAATGCTAGTACTCTTTGGAAACATACGGGGGTCAATGTTGCGACAATGCATTGCATGTATCGAAATGGCTGGTGGATATTTTGAGCACGTTGTTTTCAGGTGTCAATAAACTAACTGATATGACGTTGTGTTCTTTCAATTGCACGTTACATCCAAATAAACCTCGGAATCTATACTTTTCTTCACATGAACCTACAAAGGTCACAGGTCATTCCAAGAGAAACAACCACACGTTATAACGCTTCTATCGCTAAATTTGACAGTTAGCATTCTCCATATACCCATATGCTACCCCCAGACTTCCAAAGTGTGTTGCGCGATTCATCGCTCCCTCCATTCAATATGTTTTCCATAGCGATACAGTCCAGCAGTTGTAACCTTTGGAAAATTTTAACCTTCGTTGAGTACTGGTCTTCATGATCTTAGACTTATGGGCAATATGGGCAGCTCTCATGGCGGACCATCTATTTTAACCGGTTTAGAACAGTTCTGGTTCCTCATGCTTGTCCCTACTTGCTTAGTGATTCTGACAGCAGAAGCATACAGTTCACGCTGGTCTCTATTCAGTCAATGATTAGTTTGAGATCACTGCGCTATATCACAATCATTGCTCCTTCACGTTTCCACTTTACAATGACACTATTCACGATGGACTTGGATAGGTTAGCAAGACTGAAGTTTCACGAATTGACTTCTACTTAAGAATATCCAACTACAAAGTTGCTGACTTCTTCTGTTCGATTCATTTTAACTTACCTTTCTTCTTTGATAACTGGCCTTGATTGATATCTGAAAGCTATAGTTATGCTAATTGCAACTTGCTTCAATCTGTCACTCGATCTTTTATGGGGGTTATTCCGGTTTCTAGCTGGTGGTCATAATAATGTGACTCGGTGGTGTAAATATCTCTTAGGTATACTCTGCGCTAGTAATAGGGCATTCAGGGCAATGCCGTTTATTATCACTTATACTTTTGACAGTTATGTTAAGGCTTCAATTATTTCGTTCACTAAAAGGAAATTTAAGAACCGAGAATAAAAAAAATTAAAGTCTAATAAATTAAATTATCTTGTGTGTGGATGTGTTTTATAAATTGTTTCAAACTGCCATCTCCTTTTTGCATTAGCAAAACCAGATGACAGTTAATGGATTTGGCGAAGCTTGTCATGGAGGGAAATTTTGAACATTACATCCTTATTAAAGTGATGGATTATGGTTTTCGATTTTTACAATATGTAAGCGAAATCCAGAATAAATTACTGCCAGAAAGCTCACGGTTAATGCTCTTCAACCGTTTGGCAGTCGATTACAGAAATAGTCTATAACAGTAGTTACATCAGGTTTGAGTTTATTCCAGCCAAGAGGAACTTAAATCAAATTAAAAACTGAAAATCAGACGACAACAGGCTGGCACACGGTTTTATTTGAATTCGGTCGACTTCTCTTAAGTGATGCCACATTAGTGATGATGAAGATGAGGAGAAGTTGAGAACTGCATAGAAATTATCTGTTCTGTAAAAAAAAATGTTGATGGATATTTGCCTAGTTTTGAAAAGCGTGACATAGTTCTTCTTTTAATGGCCAAGCTTTCGGAAGCAATTAGAAAAGGCGTATCTTGCTGTTCTTTGAACGAACGCCACTTGCTTTGGACTTTGTCTTTCCTATTCACTTTCAGAAATGCATTCTTAATTTATTAATATAAAGAAGTTATTAGCATTTATAAGTTTTAGAATATTTACAATTTTTTATAAAATATTAGAATTACATTTTTAACTTTAAAAATTTATCTTTTTAAGCCAATTATACAGAAAAATAATTTGATAATTTATATTTATAAAATTCACATTTTAAACAGTTTCAAAATTAATTTTTGAAAATATTTAATAAAAAAATTATACTAAGTAAATTAATTTATATTTTGAAATTACAACCTTCATTGATTATTAATTTTTTTTCATTATTAAAATTAAAATGTCGTTTTTGATTATTAAAATGTTTTGTTGTTGGATGCGTAATAATTATTTTTGTTGGATACCTAATAATAAATAGGTAAAGACCATAGAGCAATACAGTGTATTTATTTAAAAACAAATAAGACTGACGTGATTTTTCGATATGAGATAATCAATAGAATCATAAGACTTGAAATCCAAGGGAAAAAATGAAAAAGTCAAATCGTGAAGATATTTGATGACGTAGTAGATGAAATAGAAATGATTGGCTAGAAAAAAATTCAAAATGATTACACAGAGTTTACATTAATGACATCTTTTGTAAGTTTTAATTTATTAATAAATAAATAAATAAATAAATAAATAAAATAAATAAATAAAAAAGAGTTCATATAAAAAGAATCAAAAATGAAACAAAGAGAATGAGAATACAATAATTAACAGAATGATTTAAACAAAAACAAGATACATTGTTTAGGCGTATAAATAAGAAAGAAATGTGTAATTTACGAAACAAAGATAAAATATCCAGTCCAGTGGTAACATCTCCTAGACAGAAGCCCTGATAACGGGAACGTCATACATCATCATTTAGGGCTTATTATTGGTTGAAATAGGATTAACAATGGTCGACTAATGATGATGTAACAATGTATGACGTTTTCGTTATCAGGCCTTCTGTCTAGGAGGTGTTGACAGTGGGCGCTGCTTAATGTAATCACTTTGGAATCAAGCGCAAGTTGATAACAATAACCGAAGTTGAAATAAAGAGGCGTCGTTATACTCTAGTTCATCCAGCGTTAGTTTGCGCGAAATGTGATGGACATGTTAATTGTTAGGTATTGTTTAATTTCTGTTGTAACAATGTCCAACAATTGAAACGGCCATCACATTTCGCGCAAACTAAGGCTGGATGGAGTATAGTAACTTTACAATACCATAGAGCCTTTATTACATACTACACATAAACAAGAATTAATGAAGAGTGCTTGCTAGTTTTTCGTATTATATCATCAATTTTCTTTTCATATGCTACTGAAAGTTTCCCACGAAATGAACTCTTTTTCGCAAAATAGTAAATGCTTTGCGCATTAAATACAGTAGAGCACAATAAAGTCAGTAAAATCAATCATCAAACTATAAATAAAGGAGAACATGCGAGTTCGTCCAACACCACCTTATTCGGAGAAAATTCAGGGCTTATTATTGGTGGAAATACGCTTAACAATTCCCTACTGAGGTGATGTAACAATGCAATGACGTTTCAGCGCCCAGGCCTTATCTTTAGGTGGTGTTGGTTCGTCACGGAAACAGTTTTGCATTGTTGTTGCACGTTTAAGCTTGAAGCACACACCGGAACTGAAAAGTCACCTGACCATTGTTTTCTGAGCAACAATTTTTATTTAAATCTTTACTACATATATATATAGGGCTGGAGATCGTAGATTGTAGTGACCTCTAGTGGCGTGTTTGTAAAAAATGAAAGTGATAAACACATACAGCTTCAAACGTGTAGCGTAATGTCCGTGGTTTTATCGTGAAGTGGAAACTCTTCTAATCAATTATGGGAAAACTTAGAGAGTTGGAAGGACCATTTGTTGCGTTTATGGATGCATCAACACGTAAGGAAAAAATTTGGAGGCATCATTCTATTCAGTTCCAAACGAGAAATGGCATCAAGACAGAAGAAAAAATGGATCCAAGCTGTAAAAAAAAGAGAAGAAAATATTTGATCGTTCTAAATTTTATATTGCTGAATATTTAATTAAATTGTTATTTTAATGTATGATTTCATTTCATTTCATGATCCCACAGACTGGACACCAAAGCAATATTCGAAAATCTGCTCCAGACATTTTGTTGGCAACAAGAAAAGTGACAACCCAAATCATCCATCATAAATCCCCACAATATTTATCCATAAAAATAAAGCAGAAGAACTCTCACCTGTAGCTGAACAATAGGCGGTTTCACGCTTCGAATAAAACCGTTTATTTCGGGGGAAAAAACTGTTTATGTTTAAACGATCGAGAAAAAACGGAATAAACGAAAACGACACCGATGTCGTTATTTTCGTTCGTTTCTTTCGTTTATTTGCAACATTTCGTTTTTGTGAGAAAAAAAAACATGGCTGACTACGCTTCGTCGAAGCGGCATCGGATCAGAGCTTGGGATTTGAACGAAGAGCTCGCAATTGCGAATTATATTGTTGGATTTCCATATTTAGGCAAATGTCAGGTAAAGTAAATCATGTCGTTAAAAAAATCAAATTGTTAAAACATGTTTTGTAGTTGTAATCACACATGTACACTACACTCAAGGAGGCTGCTATGATTATAACAACCAGCTCTCTCTGCAGTCAAATTTCTGAAAAGAAATAAACCGTTTAAAATTGTAAAGCTTAAACCACGGTTCACGGTTTTACCCACTTAAACGGTTTATTTTTAAACCGATTTTTCAATCCGTTTCATAGCGTGAAACCGCCTAATGTTATACACGCGTTGTAAACGAACCAAGCGAATGAAAACCGATATGAAGATGCATGGTGGAAAATGAGTTTTCCCAAGATCTCTTTCTTGGTTTATAAATAAAAATAAACTACTTCTGCTATATGTTTACATTTTTGTGATGCCCCTGCTATACACTCACATATAGCACCTACTATGGTTCTTGCTTCTGTAAGCAGAATAAAAACAGATGTACAAATAAATATTGGCAAAATATTAAAAAAAAAATAAAAGATTAAACTTGAAGAAAATTATACATAGCTCAATTGTCACGTTATAAGGCACAGAATTCACTCCGGTATATCGTAAACATTTTCCATGTACCTTAGACTCGGTGTCGGCATTTCTCTTCTCTTTGACACTAAACACATGTCCACTCTCTGATAAGTCTAGGCCTTTATCGGAAGTACAATTTCTAAAGAAGTTGTCGCAACAAATTCTGTTGAAACCAACAAAAATTTCTGTCTGCGATGCCATGAAGATGACTGATACTTGTGAAAGCGATGCGTGCTATCACTACAGTTTTTTTTAGTTATTGATGCGAGGGGCGCCGTTGTTCCCAAACTATCTACGATCTCGAGGACTATATATCTCGTCAATCAATCACAAACTATAAATAAAGAACATGTGAGTTTTTCAACAATATGAATTGAATTTGAAACTAATTACCGCGCAAACTGCGGATAAAACTAAATTAATAAGTACAAATAACAATAAAAAAACAACAACAACAGACAATTCCTTGGCTCAATCGAGTATAATCTCGGTAGCCTCGGCTCTATGATTGGCCAAAATCTCCGATTGGCTGCAATGGCTTAAATAGAGGCCTTATTACGGGGCTTGTAATTGAGGTTTTTTGATTGGTTCCAAGGATTTGAATCTTTGCACGTGGAATTTATACGGTAAAAATAGGATAGCAATATCAAACGTTTTAATTACGGATTTTCAATGTATTTGTATTTATCCATTCTGTTCCGCACAAAATTGAAAACAATAGTCGATTGATAACATTAACCGCGATTACAGTAATCGGTACCCACTGTATAAATATAATAAAATACATTCAATAGTAAATTGATAATCAAAATTATAAATAAAAGAAAAATACATGGTTTATACGTCAAATTAGGTTTGTGTTTTTTGTAATCGTATATAAATTCAAAGACCTAATCAAACTCAAAATTTGTTTGAATAATTTGTTTGTTGTTCCCTCCCCCTTAATTTGAGCTTTAAAAATTCGATGTTTTCAAGGAAGTCGAGGTTTTACTAGCTGGGGCAAATTTTGGTAGTTTAAGCAGGTTTTTTTTATTTATCAGTAGAATGATTAGAATCCAGGAAATGTGTGGGTAATATAGATTTGCCATCTCTGTGCTTTAGTGATATAATGTGCTCTTTGAATCTTATTTCGATTTGTCTGGAAGTTTTTTCTTAAATAATAGTGATCGAAACTGGAACATTTTATGGTCTTTATCCATTTATTAATTCTCCAGCAATGGAAGGCCCTATCTGTATAATAATCACTTTTTTAATATTAAATTGTCTTAATGATTTTTAGTTGAAGTTATTTTTAGATATTTATTAATCGTTATAATTTTGACAGGCTACGCTATTTTTTCCTTTACTCGAAGAATTTATTTATTGTTGGGTTTTATTTACATACTTTTAGCCAAGGTGTCTTTTTTGTATATTTTTATTTCTCTCTTTACGTGCACTTCAATTTTGTTTCCCGTAATTTGAGTTATAATCACGAAGCTTTCTCGCAAAAAAAGAGGAGAAAAGAAGAAGAGAGGAAAAAAAAAACGTTTTGCTTTTGGCAACTGTCTCCGATGTCATCAGGAAATAAAAATAAAAAGCGGCGAAAGTCCGTGGACTGTGAAATATGGGGGAGCGGCTTAAAGGGAACGCGAGCAATGGGTGACAGGCAAACGTGATTCAAAGCGTCGATAACATTCGCCATTCATGAAAAAAATTAAAATGATGTAAGGAGTTAGGGAGGAAAAAAAAAATGGAGAAATATATATATATATAAGTATACGAGGGAGGGTTTTTCTACGAACGAAAGGATGATGAGAATGGTTATTATTAACTTTGCTTCTTGAATGCTGACGAGCCTGGATGCAACAGAAGATGATGTTGAAGGGGCGTTGGGGTGGGGGGGGGCCGCGGTAGGAAAAAGATTTTCCGCGGCATTGGTCACACACTTCAATTGGAGGAAACGACAGTTTGTGCTGGAAAAATGATTCTCTGATATAAATAGGCGATAAGGGTTGGAGAAAATACGATGGAACGACCATCACAAGGGAGAAGAAGAGATGGAAAACTGAGGAAGGAATATCACTAATCATAATGGAAATGTTACATTTAAAAAAAGAAAATAAAAGGCAGACATGAGGAGGGAAAATATAGGGAGTGGAGAGATATTAACAGTCGAAAACATCTTCGTCCTGGAGTTAGGGAAAAAGAAAAAAGAGAAAAAATAATTAAATAGTGATGAAAACGCGAGATAGATAAATGAAAAGTTGGATCGCTGGGGAAAAAAAATGAAGATGACGGAATAAAAGACAAGCTCTGCACTAAAAAATAATTAAATAAAAGAAGACGTTGTTCTCAAGTTAAGGAAGAGAAAAAATAGTGCTTAGGTTGCAGTTTCATGTACGTAAAAAGGGTATAGAAATAGGCTGAAAGCAAATTTTGATTGCTAACTTTAAAAAAATAAAAAAGATGCACGTATTCGTTAAGACATTTTTGTAGATAAAAATTTAAAATAAAAGAAAAGACTTGACATAAACTTTTTTTTTTAAAGATATGAAGTAAAATTCCTATACCAGTATTTCTCAACCGCCGTACCGAGCTCAATGATACCATGCCTCGAGAAAATCTCTTGCAATTTGCCATTTTAGTTTTCTAAAGATTTTACATGAAAAAATATTTTATAGCGAAAATATTCTGAAAATAATGATATTCGTGTATGTATCGTAAAGCTCAGATCTAAAACTGCACTGCCTAAATAATTCATGTATTTTTAAATTTGGAAGTATTCTTGAATAATCGTGAATTCTGAGACATCGAAATCTTTTATAAACGGTCATAAAAATCAGTTACAATAATGGATCTTTATTCGCAAATTCTATTATGAAACAGATGATTTTTATACAATTTTGCTTAACTCACAGCTACTGTATGCCTGTAATCAAGTTGACACCCACTTCCTTTTGTTAAAAAGGCTCCAAATTTGAAACAGTAATTTATCTCTAGCGACAATACAATCTAATATAAAAATTTTCAAAATTCGAATTCTTAAAAATGGATTAAAATGTTTTTCGTTTACTTTATCATATATTCTGGCCTTCAAGTTATCTTTATTTAATTAAAATCTCTTGGCTGGGGATGGATCAACTTCAGGTTTCCACGATTTTCTTTAAGTTTTGTTTTGTTTTTTTTTTTAATAAAGACTAAAAAGAATAAAATATAAATTAATAAAAAGAACTTACTAAGATTACATTTTTACTTTAAAAAATGCACGTAAAAAGTAAAAAATAATTTTTAGTGCCTCTCATTATAAATAGGAATTCATAAAATTAATTCATAAAATGGCCCCTCTCTCCCCACACACAATTTTTTTTTTATTTTATGAATTTCTATTTAAATGAGAGCATCAAAAATTATTTTTTTATTTTTTAGTGCATTTTTTAAAGTGTAGATTGTTAACTCGTTTGTTAAAGAAAAGGAGACAGCCCTTGGAAATCATTCAATTTTCAATTATCATAAAGGAAAGTAAATTAATTCTATGAGCAATAAAATATACAGGGCGTCTACAGCATTTTGCTTGCTTATAGCTCCGGTTTTTTGTAGTTCGATTACATTTGAATTTTACAGACATTCGTTGTTTTCTTAAACTTCAACTTGTGCACCATTGCGCACAAGCAAAGTTTATATCTGACGGAGATTGCTCCCACGTACTTTCTAGCATCTCCAAAGTCTACGCATATGAGTGACTATTCAATGACCTAAACAGGTAATAATCTGTGGGAGAGATGTCAGTTGAGTACAGAGGATAAGATTCCCACCCAATCTTCGAACGGGTCTGTAAAGCTGTTTGAGGTCTTTTTTTTTCTTCTTCTATTTAAGTTAAAGAATTACAATTAAACCAATCAGGGCCCCCGACTGGTAAAGTAAAAATCATAAATTATAAAGTTATAACAAAAGTTCAGTAAAATATATGGTTTTAAAATTTTAAATAACATTAATTTGAGAAAAGGAAAAATTGTTGGAAAATACAAAACATTTAGCTGTACTTTTTTAAACAAATTGTAAGATGGCAGAGAACGAACATAGGTAGGTAGTTGAGACCAACCTTTGATGCTGATATAAGAAATACATCTTCGTTGGAAATTATGCCTAATTAAAGGAAATCTAAAATCTGTTGCATATCTAGTGAAATAAGTATGAACGTCTTGATGATTAAGGATAGTAATAGGGGACGATAAAATTAGTAAATAATTAACCGACTTAAAGATAAACGAAAAAAAAAATCGGATAAAATAAATTTGGGTGATAGTTAGCACACCCAATGGTGCAAAAAAATGAGCGACAGAATGAGACTTCCGTAATTTGAAATGGGTACGGAGAAACCATTTTTGTAATTTAAGAATCCTAGTGAGATTATAAGAAGTGGAAGATCCCCAGAAAATAACCGTAACTAAAGAGGAGTGAATCAGAGAGTAATACAGGGGTAATAATATGTGACCCGGAAGGTAGTGCAATCGTGAAATCAACCCTTGACTTTTATTGAGTTTAGTAAGTAACTAGATGGAACCCGCCAAAATTTGACCATTGAATTGCTTGAATAAATTGATCTTGCTCTAAGGCCTCAAACTGCTGCCCAGAAAACAGTTAGCAACACTTTTTTCGTCCGATTTCCATTAGTCGCCATTAGTTTGTATATAGATGTTGCTTTGGGATCTTTCTAGTAGGATCCCCTTATGACAAGAGTGATGAATATTATTATAGAGGACCCAAATTTCTTCGGTCCAGCACTGGGTTAATAACGTTGAGCAATGAAAATGTAAGTGGTCAGGCGTCGCACTTTATTCGTTACTGACAGCGCATGAGGGACCCATTAATCGAATTTTTTGACTTTACCCTATATGATTATGCACAGTTTCCTCTATTACAGAGAGTTATCTGGTTAATTCATGTCACATTCGGCGCGGATTACTTTCAATGAGTGCCTTCAGTGCTATTTCATTAACAGCAGACGATCGTCCAGAGCGGGGTTTATCTTCGAGGGATTCAACTCCATCCCAGAATTTCCAAAACTAAAATTGAGATTTTCTTGTTGACAAGGTATCTTGTCCATGTGCTTGACATGCATTTCGGCGTTGCCTCAGTTGCATTGTGACCCATTGAAAAGGCAATGCTGCTCGAAATTTAACTTGAGTAGTTGCCATTGTAGATTCTCATTTAACGCTTCTTATTTAAGATCAAATAATTTACACAAGACTCTTCTCAAAGAAATTGGTGTGAGGATGCAAATCGTGTAGGACAGAGCCATTTCTGTTAAAGGGCTTTAGCATCTATTCGTGGTTAAAGATCAGGGGTAAAAATACGCAAGAACTTTTTTAAATGAACTGACAGTTTCATTACAGAAGTGGTTTATTTTCAGCCTTTAAATCTAGGCTCTCAAATAAAAAATAGAAAAATCAAAACAGTACAGAGTCACTTCGAAAAGGAAAAGAAGTATATTTAGTTCTGGGATTCTTGTAAAATACATATTTTTTGACGTAATTTGGGAAAGCATTCACGATCCCAGTGTGCGTGCTCGCTTTCCTTATGTGTTATTGGCAGTCGGTGGGGTGGGAGACTGGGCGATGAGGTGGGGGAAAATGGGTCGAATGTGTCGAGGGTTGATTTCCCACAAGGACAGAGGCAATCACTCAGAGAACGTGCAGAGTTTATTAACGAATAATTATTAATCCGCTTAACATACGCGATTAGCAATCGCATTATTAACTGCTGATTAGAAGAGAATTGGAGGCGGAACTTTCTAATGATCTGTGGTTTGTCTCCCGATTGATTAATTTATCAATTCTCTATTTCCCCACCTCATCCTCCCTCTCCACCTTTTGCAGTTGCCGCCGTCGTCGTTTGACCGATTGTGCGTGTCTCTTTTGCCCTCTTCACCGGCCCCGAACCCTTGACTCACCAGATGCAAATGGCGGGTTTTGCCACCACGTGTTCAGTTTCAGATTCGTCAATTAGTCGCCGATTGATGAACCCCGACTTTTAATCCGTGCAACACAAATAACTTGTCTGCTCCAATCATGGAGAGTTTGGGGAGCGTTGCTGCGTCTTTTGAAGTCTTCGGTCGTTGTCGAAATTGAATTTTGCTCTGCTCGAAATTTTTGGAATCTCTTCCAGCTTCCTCGGTTGACACAATAAGTAATCGAATTGATGGCTGAGCGAAATTGAATGAGTTCCAAAGAGAAGGGGGGCGGGTCGTATCGAGAATTTAATTTCTTCTTCTTCATCCGCCCACACCCTTAATATTATTTGTGTTTTTGTTGAATTAATGACATTGCGAGTGTAAGTTGAAAAGGGGAATAACAGCTAATCGATTTGCCGATCTAATTCTAAACAGTTCTTCAAAGTTGCATCTCGTCTTCAATTAATTTATTACTTTGAAAAATATTATGCTTCTGCGAAAAACATGGAACGCTTTTGTTGAGCAATATTTCCTAAGTGTTTTGATCTGTTTAATATTAGACCTCCTCTCCCCAATTACACCATTCATGTCGATTGGCAGAGTCAATAAGACGATGTAGCACTTTTAAATCAATGGAAGACCAGGTTTTCACCAAACATTCTCTTATTTCTCTTAGCAGATTTGTTGGAAGAAGTTATTGCTGTCGGATATGTCGTTCCAACATGTCCCAAAAATCCTGCGCAATGGAAGGGCCAGGAAAAAAATCGTAAGCCATCCCTCGATAAACCACTGCTAAATCAACCGTGTGTAATGAACGATAGAGTTATCGTCCATGAAGCCGTCGGCAACAATGTTCAGGCGGTTCGTAGAGCCCAACCGACCTTACATGAATATCATGGGATCAGTTCCATACCAGAAGAAGAAGCTCCATACCATAAAACAACCATCATCAGAAACTTATCTTGATAAAGTATGCTGGATCCATTGCTTCATGGGGCTCTAGCCAAATCCTCTGCCTACCGTAGCACATAAAACATAAAGCCCAAATAAAGAAGTAACTTAAAAGCGATTGAAACTTAAGTTTTCCTATAGCCTAATACAGGTTGCAGCGTCCCATAGTAGCTATTTTATTCCCTCCTTACTATTGATAGCGCCATTAGTCAGAACTCAGGTATCGCACTGATCAACTATTTGATGTCATCGCTCTCTTGTGATACTTTAGATGTTATGTGAAATTTGGATTTTATACAGTGGATTTCTGATCTAGCCTTTAGGAGTTGCGGAAGGATCAAGTATGTACACCGATTATACAAAAACTTAAAAAAAAAAAGTTTGGACATCCACTTTTATATGAAAGAGTGTTTGTGTAAGTGTCGGGCCATGTCGGCCAGTTATTTTACAAACCTCATTTCCATAAAAGTTGGAACGGGTGAAAACATGCGATGCAGCCAAAACATTGATACACTGACGTAAGAATTAATTTTATTTCAAAAGAAGATAGTTTATTGGGTAGGTATTAAACATTTCCGAACCAAAAATTTAATTAATAGTAATAAATATTAGGTTTTTTGTGAACTGGCGTTTGCAACACACTCCAAAAATGTTGGGACAGTGGGTGAATTACCATTGGCTGACATCTCCCATCCTTCTGATCACGGTTTGTAGCCGTCGAGAAACAGATGAGACCAATTTCTGTACTATTGCAATGGGAATTCGTTGCCGTTCCTGCAGCACGAAAGTTTTCAGCAGTTGAACTGTTCGGGGTCGTCGTTGACGTGTAACTTCCTCTTAATAAGTCGCCATATATTCTCTATTGGGGACAAATCTGGACTGCAGGCAGGCCAGTTTAACACTCGAATTCATCTATTATATAGCCACTGTCCTGTAATGCGAGCAGTGTTGGGTTTAGCATTATCTTGCTGAAATAGAAGGGACGGGTTCCAAAAAGACGTCACCGAGAAGGAATATATGTTCTCTAAAATTCCAGTAGGTGCTTCTGCATCAACGGTGCCGTTGCAGATGTGCAAGTTCCCAATCCATTGGCACTCATGCAGCCTCAGACCATTATTGAAGCTGGCTTCTGTACATCACGTCGGTAACAGGCAGGATTGACCTATTCCTCTTTGGTCCTAAGTATAACGACGATTTTCGCCAACAACAACCGTAAATATGGATTCATCGGACCACAAAACATAGATTTTCGTCCACTTCCTATGGGTGTGTATCCGAGCCAGGCGCCTATGTTGCTTTTGTGTGTTTACGAACAGCTTTTGTTTTGCATGATAGAGCCTCAACTTACATATTGTGATATAGTGGCGAACGGTATTCAACAATAAAGGTTTTTGATAGAATCCTCGAGCCCATTCCGCAATTACTGTCACTGTTGAATGTCTATTTTTAATGCAGTGACTTCTGAAAACTCGGAAGATCACGAGCAGTCAGAATTGGTCTTCGTCCTTGCCCTTTACGAATGGTGGTATTGCCTCTCGTCCTGTACCTATTAGTAATATTATGAACTGTAGATGATGGAAATCCAAGATTCCTGACTGTTTCGTGCTGAGATAAGTTGCTTCCAAATTGCTGGCTTGTTCTATTGCGCATATGTTGACCCACTGCCTTGCCTCGACCCATGTTGTCATGTAGGTCACACATTTTAGTTGGCATTTAAAGAGGGCAAAAGTTATGACGTAATGTCCTCCAAAAGTTTCGAGAATATTCATGTCACTTCTATGGTTTCCGTTGCTGTCTTTTCCTTCTGTCCCAACTATTATGATGCATGTTGCCAATGGCAATTTCATTTAAAAATTATATACGACCAAAAAAGAGATCGGCATTTATAAAATGTACATATTTTACTTCAATCACTTCAAACGCATTTATTATTTTTACTTTTGCTAATATATATTTACTCAATCTTGTATTATTTGCCTTTTTCATATTTTCCCAACTTTTGAGCTATCCCTAAAAAGATTCCGTTAAAAATATCCCATAAAAACACTCCCTTTTGTTTAACATAATTTTAAAGTTCTCTTTCACATAAATTACGCAAAATTATGTTATGCATATAAGCCTACTTCTATTTATTAATCTTCACAGTATATATTTGATACTTCCATAACTCCAAAAGGCTAGATCAGAATTCCACTGTCTAAAAATCCAAATCTCATATAACACCTAATGTGTCACAAGAGGGCGACGAAATCAAACATTTGACCAGTGCGATGTCTGAATTCCGACTGATGGCGATGTCAATAATAAATGCGGAATTTGACTAAAATAATTGTTTTAGATGCATCATGCATTATGCTTTATGAAAACACAAATTTTAACTAGGTAACTACATGATATGGATTTTTGGTCAGCTTTTGTCTCTGCATCGGTAGAAAACTACGTGTATTGTGATTCGTCAGATCACAACGTTCCAGCCACCACTGTAGACAAACTTTCCTTTTCGTTGGAAAATCCCGTTTGTTGTGTAGAAATTGTGGACCTTTTTTCCAATTTCGTAACTTTCAAGAGTCCAGTTTGTTGCTTCAAACGTTCTCCATCTAGACAAGCAGTAACAGGGAGTTAGATCTTTTTTCCCCATGCTGATTAAGTTCTAGACATTCACCGAACTCCTTCTTAAATAAGTACACGTTTGAATTACATGATCCTAAACTACCCTGTATAAAAAGGTTAAAAACAAACAAACAAACGCATGTTGCACAAATATTTCTAAATCATTGGCTGTCACAAAGTGTAATTCCTTTTCTTTGGCTGCGTAGTTCCTTTTTCTCCTCTTAAAAGTGTTTTTTCATTCGGCTGTTACAAAGAATGCACTGTGATAATCCAATGGGCTTTTGCTTTCCAATTGCGGTGAACAGCAGTACTGCGGCTGAAGAGTGTAATGTAGAAAAGGGCAGGGAACAAGGGATTCTTTGCTGCTATAGGTGATTGGATTATTCTTTTTCTTTTTTTCTTACGTGGTTGGCACGAGAGCTGCTCGTGTTGCCTCTGGGCAACGATTATTTTGCCGCTTTTGTTGGACGTGACGGCGTTGGATGCGCCTCTCTCCCTATTGGCTGTTTTGGCTGCTGTCGACTGTGCGCATCATCTGATTCGCTTGATCTTTACAAAGACACTTTATCTCGTTATCAGCCGAGCAGAATACACGGAGACACAAAAGAGGGGTAGCGAGGAGCAAAAAAAATGCGGGTAAAAGGAAGTTGAAGAAAAGAAAGTGATAGAACGAAGAGAAGATCGATTCTTTATTTTTCTTTTTTACCCCTGACTCAGTCGTCCTTTCCTTATTCTCTCTCTCAGTCTATCGTTTTCTTTCGTTCGGTTTCCCTGATAAATGGCGGCGTAATGATGCGTTGACGAGGGGGTGATGGCGCTGGGGGCGGAAGACGAGCCTGAGACAATCGACAAGAGCGACGTCCTCTGACCAGTGGCCACTCTTCCGCCGTCCTGACCTCTTCTGAAACTATTTCCTCTTCTACCCCTACCCGTTTCTTGACTAGTTTTCCTCACCCCCACCCCCCTACCCCCTCCCCCCCTTGAACGAGCCATTGGTTTAATGAAGGGGAACCGCCGAGGATTGTTAGCGTTCGAAACAGCGCCGCTCTAGCGAGAAGCTGCAAAAACAATACACGCATCTCGCTTCGATGAAAACGATCATAAGAAATAATAATCAGCTGGGACGGAGGCGCTGGAGGATGAATGATGCATTGCGGGAGGAGGAGGTTAGAGGGAACCCCTCCTCCCAGTTCTTTTTCTTTCTTCCATTTCTCTCTCTCTCTCTCTCTCTCTCTCTCTCTCTCTCTCTCTCTCTCTTTTTATCCATCTCTCTTCTCGAGGGAGAAGCGAAAGAGAAATCGAATGAAAAAGAAAATAAATGGATCGGTGACCTAAAGAACCCGGAGAGTCCCAATAATCAGTTAAAAGTGGCAGTGAAATTCTTTTCTTTCTCTTCTTTTTACCTTTTGTTTTTTTTTTTTTCCTATTAGTTTCCCCTCCCATTTTGATGGTTAGTAGAACTGGAAAAACATGAACAGAATTGGACAAAATAATAGGAAGGCTATTATATCCGACTGACTCCAGCTCATACAAATCGGCCCTGCCCATGTACGAGGGAGAATCGGAAAGTAACGGGAATTTGCATTTCATAAGTCAATTTCAAAAAATCAGCGCGAACCAAATTGTATTTTGGAAAATTTTATTTTTTGTCCCATTTTTCAACATAATCGCCGCATTTGTTTATTCAGCGGTCCCAACGTGCAACCATGTCAAAAAATTCGTACAGTTGATAGCGAAGCCACTTTCGGACAGTTGTTTCAAGCACGCCGTACACTTCTGCGCTGATTACGTTGCATGTGGTAAAAAAAAATTCACATAAGATAACGTCATGCCTAACCCAAAACACCGCTGGATCTTACCAGCACTTTTCGCGGCCTTGAATTTTTTCCTTCCCCGTGATGATGTGTTTTTTCACATCGTACTTTTTTGTTTGTATTCGTGTTGATAATGGGAAATCCTGCAACACCCATCCCTCCTTACAGCCAGGACCTAGCACCAAGAGACTACCATCTGTTCGGTCTTCTAAAGAATTTCTTAGTGGTTAACGTTTACAGACTGCGTTAGTACCAACAAGAAACTTACAGCTATGAAATTGACTGCAGAGCTCAATCTGCATTTGCGCGAAAACGGTGCTGCGGAGGGAAGTTGATGAAGGAAATATTCATGGACGAATTGCTATTGCCAAACCATTTGCCACCAAAATCAATGCAAAACGGAGACAGCCGTGGTGTTGGTTAAAAGCGCTAAAGCTGGTCTGTTGAGCAATTTCGTGTGGTGAAGTTACCATTCTGCAGCCTCTCTCTGAAAGTAAACTTGCACAGGGTCTGCATGATGAATAGCTGAACATCCCATTAGTAACAACCCAGGCAAGCACTGCTGCTCAATGAAATTGAACCATCCTAAAATTTCACAACTTTATCCCTATTGCTGGAAGTTAATATGACAGTTCACTTGTCTTTAATATGACATCGTCTGATTTATATACACAAATTAGCTGATGCAAGAAGCATGAACCTTGCACGACGGTAAATGTGCGTAGCCAGGATTTATGATGGGGAGGGTGGAAGGGGAACAGGATACCCAAATAGGATAGAGGAGAGTCAAATACCATGTAGAAAAGTTATGTGGCAACGGTACATCAAATACCATCTCCTTCTATGACGTGTGCAGAATAGAGCAGTACTAATACTCCAAAATTTCCCCGTATACATGTTATTTCCATTCGCAGAATCAAGTATTTAAGGAGCGGAGACTCTCCCCCCGGATATGCCCATGGACTAGTCCAAAAACTAGACTATCAAGATGATTCAGCAAGCAAAACACAGACCTTTACCTTACTAATTAAGTTTTTTTTTTTAGATATTTCCATTATTTTGTCCAACCCCTGTAGTGTAATGAGGCTATCACTGAATAAATAAATATGTATAACAAATAAGTCAATAAGATATGTTTTCTGTTTGTAATGACTTAGACATCATCATAGACATAAATAAATGAATATCCATTATTTTGTCCACCGCTTCAATTAATTTTGTAATTATGGGTTAATAAGAGAAGGAAAAATTACGCGACCTGGACTTAAACCAGGGGCCATGACTGCTGTTGCTGTTCTTACCAGTTGAACTACTGCGGACACTGAACAGCAACGCTGTTACGAAGTGTCTTTATGGAGTTCAATGAAGTCACTTGATAGCCCAACAGGCAGAGCAGGCCTCTGATTCGAAAGTCGAGAATCCTGCTTACTCTGAAGTCATCAAATACGTAGATGAACATTTGTAATAATCAAATAATTGATAAACTTCAGTAATTTGATATTTTGCTATTGAAAAGAGCCTCCTCTGCCAGTTGGGCTATCAAGTGACTTCATAGAAGTCCATAGAGACACTGAAACGTAACAGACCTGCTCTTGATTCCGCGGTAACTCGACTGATTAGAGCAGCGATAGCGATAATCGTGGCCCCTGTTCGAGTCCAGGTTACTGAATTTTCCCTCTCTTTTCAATACTAGAATTATCACAGGCACGTAAAGTTAGGACCGTAACATCGTTTTGGAAGATGTCCGGAAACTTTTGATCATGTAGTGTAAATGTTTCTGAAACGTTAAAGTAGAATAAATTTCCAACGAAAAATTATGATGTTCTTAAGATTGGCATGTTATTGTAGAAGTTACAATGAAAACAAGCAAGCTATCTGATATGAGGCAGCTTTGCTCTATGCAAGAATAATTCCGGAAATGGAAAGGGAGAAAGCAGATGGTGCTATAGAAAATTGTTATTTGAATAAGAAAGCAAACATGGAGCAGGCGAAATCAATTTTCTAATGGAAATTAGATTTATCATAAGCTCACTCCGATGTGGATATACGTTTTCCATTAAATAATTCTTTAAAAAAAGAAACCAAACCTTGAATGGCCTGTGGAGACAAAAACAGTAAATATACATTAGGCATGAAGGAGGAGGAAAGCGAAAGACGGGGGAAAGTTTTTTTGGCGTTCGTTCTGAAAACAAATAATGAAAAGCTTCCATGAAATTGCAACGGCTGCAATATTGGGAAGCAAACAAAAATGAATCTTCTGGTGACCCCTCGTCTGAAAATAAAGTTGAATTTTTTTGTTTTATTTTATTTTTTTAAGGTTTTTTTTCCTGGAAGAGAGAAAGAGAGAGAGAGAGAGAGAGAGAGAAGGTAGACGTTTTTCTAAGGGAAAGTCCAATGTGGGTTCGGGTGGCCAGGACCTCTGCCGCACAGCCGGATCATTAGGCACATGAATTTTCATCAGTTCCATCATAAATGTTCATGTCTTCGATTGTCGCCAGAATCCCAACGAGGGAGAAGCGCATGCGCGCTAGAGGACGAGGCGGAGTTGCGCACTCGACTCACGTCGCTGGGATAACGGTGGGCGAAACTGTTCAACTGTTCAACGGGGTTCGTCCGAGCGATGGAGCCCTTCTATACCCCCACCCATTGCTTCCAGACCCCTATCCTCCTCCTCCTCCTCCTCCTCCCAACTTTTCCTCTGCTCTGGACAAGATAATCCAGAACGTCGAGTGATTCTTCGACGGCTTCATCCTCGACGATGCGACCCCGCGGGGAATGCGCTGGAAACGGTCGACGACTTTCACGGAGACAAAGTTCACGGGAAGAAAAGAGAGTCGAACCGCCATTGTACATGGAAAAGGAAATAAAAGTTGGTAACTCTCTTTCTTTCTTTCTTTCTTTACTCCCTCTTTCTTCACCCCCACCCACCTCCTCTTCCGTCGCATGCATCAGTAAGCATTGTGAAGCAGCGTGTTCGCTTTAACGAGACCAGAATGATTCAGTGCCTCGGAGGACGAGACGAACAATTTCGAGTCGACTTGTAACGGCATTCATATGTCTTTCAACTTTTCTTTTCCGTTTTCTTCCTGTTCAATCGACTGTTTCCCACCCGTTTGTCCCTTTTATCCGCCGTCGTCACCAGCGCCGTCCCGCGGTGATCAGCGCAAGAGCCCGATGCCTATCGAGTGAAAACATTCCGAGTGAATAATCCCAGCGCAAAGAACGAACTGCCACGGACAGAGGAGTTTTTAAACTCCCCCTTATCTGTCTTCGACAAACTTAATGCAATTCTCGACTGCTTTTCATCTGACAAGTTTGAGTAAAAAAATTTGCATATGACAGTTTTCAATTATGTTGTCAATTGATTCGATTCAGAGGGATTCGCTCAGTGTTGTCGGGGAAAAGGTAAATACTTTTTGTAAGAGGGGCAGACTACGAGTGAAATTATAAGCTTTATGTTTGGAACTGGATGCCGAATATAATGGAAATAAGGGCTCCAGGCCACGTTATTGGGGTTATCGATCTCGGCACTCTGTATTATTGATCGCGCCTCGTATTGATTAATAATCCTTCCACAAACAGTTAGGGACTACAATGTCAAGTATTGTTAGGAAAAGAAATTCTTCATCGGCGTAGGTTTAAATTTCAAAAACCCCCTGACCATTGGGAATTTGAATTTTGAGTCCTCTAATTATCTCGATGGACAAAGATGGATATGTTAATCGGTGAACGGAATGATCGATGATATAGATCACACCAAATTTTTATTCTCGTAAATTCTTTGTAGAGCGCTTTTATACAGCATGATTCTACATACAATCCTGCAACTCATACTTTTCGTTATATGTCTCATAAATATAGTGGGATTACCATTTGTATAATTACCATGTTATGACACGTGACTTAATTCAACATGCAGATTAGCGCACAAAAATGATGTTCACTTTCCGGAGCAATAAATAAAATTAAACCAACCAAAAATGATTTACAATGCTTCAAATACAGGGTGGTCGAAAAGTTTATAGCGCTCAAATTACTTGATTACTATCGTAGAATTTAACCAGATGAGAATGCGCAAGTTATCATTACCAAAACGAACTTAAAAATTTTATGAGCTTTATAAATGTGCAAATATGAATGGTGAGTGAATAAGCACAAGTTTGTGAATAGGTGAATAGTTTATAAAATAGTGAAGATATATGATAATAACGCTTGAAGTCATAAAACGGAATATTTATATATGAATAAGATTAATTAAAAGAATTCTAGGAACCGTTAGTTTAAATAACGAAACCACATGGAAGTATAATTTGGCAATGAGAAATATGCCATGTTTCATATGATTGTTGCAATATGGCTCTCATTTGTTGATAAATTGTACTTCACTGCACGATAGTTCGTAGCCCACGAGATAGACAGGCCCTAGCACGGAAAAGTCACCTGATCATTGTAGTCCAATCTTAAAAATTATTTCAAATATCTGCTTTAAATTTGTATCTATGCGCATATATACGTCTCATCAATATCAGCTGTCTTATAATGGGACGTTGAATATCGATTATCCACTGGTCAATAATTTTTTTTTTTTGATTTTATGTCTATTAAAAAAATGTTTGGGTTCCATTTTGCTATGATTCATCATTTTAGAGATACAGCATTATTTGAAAATTCCGTTTTTGGCCGATATCTGGAAAATACTGATCCATGGAAATTTGGATGCGATATTCATAATCAGCAATGAAAGACATTTCATATATCCTAGGCCTCGCACTTTAAAAAAGGTGCGGATAGACCAACGATATGAAATGAGTAGATCGTTTATGTGGCCGCCATCTTTGGGGCAATTTGAAGGCGGCGAAAAGTGGAACTAATCTCTATTGTTAGTGTAGGCGCCATTACTGTGGTTGGCAGAGCAACATCGCCAGCCAAAGCGCCATTACTATATATCCGCTTTGTCGCCAACTGAGACCTTCTTAGGCGACCTCTCCCAAATTTAGATGCTTTTCAATAAATGCGGTATATAATTTCATAAATACCTCTAAACAATCATTCTGGTATCGCTGAAACGACGGTAACATGGTTGAATATCGACATCTTTAATGTATCAACAACCACGATACAAAAGATGACCAGGATCTTTACATGAGAAAAACATTCTAAGACGCAGAAAGATAAAAACATACCTGTGAAAGGTCAATGGTGAACCTTTAATATACCTATTACTACAATTTAAAGCTAGACAAGAAATCGGCATTGAGTTTTACTGTGTTTGTCTACGCAAACTTCAAACGTAAAGACCAATTTTGCCAACCAAAGCAATGGCCGACAGGCTTTCAAATGGGGACGCGTTGGTGGCGCTGAAAGCAGCTCATGAGCGATCTATTCATTTTATATCGTTGAGATAGACGGATATATGGATTTCAGTAACGAGCATGTCATTTTCATTTATCTTGTTGAAAATGTGTTGCAGCCAACAAATAGAAAGTCGTGGATGCGCTATCTGTTGTTGGTGAACTTCCGAAGTCCTGATTGTGCAAATTTTTTATTTATTTATTGTAAAACAGCATTCCATTGGAATAAAACATGGCACAGAATTTAATAAAAAATGAACCAAACAATAACCCAGTTAATCATCCAGTTGAATCTTAATATAATGGCCATATAAAACTATTGGGCATATTTGCCTTCACACTTACTATCCTTAAAGGATTTATAAACTTCTTCAGCGTTTTGCCCTTCAAATGGCACCTGATTTTCAAATTTAAGATATACTAACTTGATATTGATTATTGACTGACTGCGATTGGATTTATACTTTTATCCCGGGTCCATCCACTGATGGCCTGTCCCTGTGACCTATGTTCTTGCTTAAGGATCCTATCGAGCTACGATTGACGTTTTTTTTCTTTCTCCTTAAATTGTTAACATTTTAACACTTATGGATCTAGTGTTGTTGTTTATAGTTTTTTTTTCTCTGGACGTTTTGTACTTTGTCTATTTTCTTGTTTTTTTTTTTCGATGACCCCCTGTGGCCTACCTTTTGGTCGTCTGACCACACTGGCTCCAGCGAGCTCGTCCTTTTTCAATGTTTCAAATAAATAAATGAATATTAATTAAAAATATATATTGTACATCCGAGCGATAATAATTCAGTTTGTTGATAACAATTTGAAGAATAGAGATAAAGATTTGTTGACTTATTTCTATAGATGATTCTTTCCACAGATGGATGATTTTATATGGAAACTGTCTATTCAGGAAAGTTGATATTCTATACGGATCATTATCTTGAGATGTTTGAGATTGATGATCTAAATTGTTAAGCCATTGCATAATAAAATGGGCTGGATGGTTAAAATGAGATAAGGAATAATTAGCTCTATAATAAGACCAACCAGACGATTCGTCAATAATGTAGGTAAGCCTTGGTGAGTACATATTTGATAACTTGAAGCTGTTTTAGTAGGACTGAAAGCATTTCTTATTATTTCGTTGTATGCCATCTTTATGCGACCTAGCTTAATGAAATATGCAAAATTTCTCTCATAAACCGTAACAGATAGGAACACATTTTCAATTACAAATTTGTTTCTCGTTCAATTATGAACACAATAAAGTAAATCTCATCAAAACCGGATCAATACTTTATGCTAAAATGAAACGGAACATTTTTACATGCAAAAGGTTGATATTCATTTTTCACATATAAATAAGAAAATTGAAAATATACTCTAAGGCTACTAAGCAAAAAAAAAAACAACAAAAAAACAAAAACAAAAACAAAACAAACTAATTAAGGATTTGCTTAATAAAGCACAATACTATTTATTATTTAATGCAATATAACAACAAAGAGAAAAAATCACAACAAATAGAAAAGCGGATGGATCCCCTCGTTGTCCCTTTGGGGGACAACGAGGTTAATAAAAAAAGAAAAGAAAGACGAAGAGACAAACAATAGAACTGGTTTAACTCTTCGTCAAGATCTAACTCTGATCTTAAATTTAAGTAAGTGCAATTATTCTTTCTAAGTTTTATGTTTGTTGTTGTCTTAGAAAAAATAATAGAAATTATTGAATTTGTTAAAAGAAATTGCTAATTTAAATCCAAGATCAGAGAATTTTAAGTTAGATCGGTAAAACTCTTGACGAAGAGTTAAACCAGATCTATTGCTAATATTAGCAAGATTGAAATCTAAAGCATTTATAAAAATTACTTTTCACCAAATCCAAGCACAATTGAGCAAGACGTTGGTCGGACTTCTTAACAGCCTTTAGAATATCAGCAAAAATCTCTATCCAAACAGCAATGAAGAATGTAGGCCTATAATCTCCTGAAAAATATGCTGGTTATAATGAAGTCTCATAATAACGAATTTTAAAGTACTCGCTGTATATGAATTGGCACACGAAGTATCGGAAGCCGAGGCATGTTCTGGATGTTAATTTTCAAAACATTGTCAAATTTCCTTCCCC